>CM071627.1:8106907-8664407 GCA_036419045.1 Scirpophaga incertulas | reverse complement strand
CTGCCAAAAAGCAGACCAATATTGGTGCGAAGGCAGCAATATTGGCGTGGACTGCTAAGGATGTAAAGAGGTGTGTCTGCGGCAGCGATCAAGACGCCGTCATTATTACAATTCCCATCTGCTTACTGTTATAATCATTAATCGCTTCCCTGTTCTACTTGCTAACGGGAGGCACGATTCTTCATGAAACTAAATGTTTATCTGCTGCTGGTAGGGCTTTTGAACTCTCCTAAAAAATTACCATCGTCTCAACCAAGCTGGTCAAGATGATTATATTATTATTCTTTTTATCTTTCCAAAAATTATATCTAAAATGAACTAACCAGTAGTTCAACTCATAAGAAGAAGACTAACAAAGAAGATAAAGTCAAATACTTCATCGTTTTAGTCGAGAGTCTGCATCCAAAGATTTCGTTTAGTCTTCAACAATCCCGATATGAAAGGCCTTTCCGCCTTACCAGCCGTCAGTCTTGCGAGCAATATTATATTATTATTCTTTCTCTTTGCGAGCATATAACATTTGCGAGAATTTCTTATAAGAGAAAGCTTATATTTTACATTCATGGCGTCCAATAACTAGCAATATACATCGAGTAATAAGTAATAGACTAAATGCATAAATTAAATATTAAGCTGGCGAGCGAATATGGATTGATACATAAATAAATGTAACACAGTTAGAGATAAGAAGACTTGATTAATCATTTATTAAGATACATTTATCAATTAGAGAATATCTATTAAGATTTACGAATATATTGATTTACGAAGTAGGGACTAGAATGTGCTAAAGTAATAAAACTTTCCTTCTCTTCTTATGTATCCAAAACACTGGAATTTCTTGACCAATGTTTATGTCGAACATTAGTAGAAAAAATTCGCTCGGATTCCGCTCAATTCCAGAAGGGATTTATTTTGATGTTTTCAAAGACGTGACATAGAAGAGGGACGATGTTTATATATGATAACCCGTCACTCTTGATCCGATCCCTTTAGCCTTAAGCACCCAGGATTGAAGGTACATATACATAACTAAATACACACAGCTGACATTTTAAGATATACAGAGTATATATTGAAATGATTAAGCTGATGTTATGTTTAGTTTGTGTGATGAATATCCCGTAATACCATGAAAAGAAATCAATATTTTTTAACAGCAATAAGCGGCATATGGGTATTTATTATATATTTTTAACAGTAAAATAAATATTACGGATTATAATTTAGTAAAATTTTTGGTTTACAATTCGAATAAAGTTAACAAGTGTTAAACCTTCTTGCATTGTGTGACAAAATAACAAAGTTGTTCGCAATTTCGTTTAATGTTGTTACAAATTAGGCGACTTACCAAACTGAGACGTAAGAATTGCAGTAGCTTTTAGTAAGCATCATTTTTATGCGATCCGAGATAAATACACAAACATGACACTGTATCACTAAAAGTGAAAATCGCAAATTTACTATTACTTGTAAATATTTCTCAATTCACAGTATCAGCGGCGCTGTGGTCTCGGCGCTGGTCTTCCAATAAAGAAATACGGCGCGCACTGGCGAACCAGCCATGTACCCATTGTTGTATTGTAATGTGTTGTTCTTTTTATAAAGTTCATATTCACACATATCTGACGATCCTTCAGTGAAGAAAACCACCGCAAGACAACCTTTATACACCTGCGAAGAAATTCAAATTTGTGTGTGAAACTTAACAATCCGTACCAGGACAACGTGATTGACTAAATCTTAACCGTTCCAATATAGTTCGGATGGCTCGTGCCCCTCGGTGGGGACGTAACTGTGATGTTGTAGAATAAAAACATAACCAATAACATCATTTTGATAGTTCTCTATATTAACATAACCCCAATAACTAAGTATGTATGTATCTAAACCATGCAAATAACGAAACATGACAAAGAGCAGGTATGAATAAATGATAAAATGTAAAAGCTCCTAAAATTCTAGTAGAGTAACCTATATAGACTCAAACAGTTTTTATAAGCTAACAATAACCCCTCCACATGCCCAGTAGTCACCGCCCCATTAGCTTACTTAGCTCATTGGGAAAGGTGTACGAAAGGCTTATCCTCGCCCGACTCAAAGCTCATCTCTTTGACAAGGGCAAAATCATCCCCCACCAGTTTGGCTTTAGAGCCAAACATTCCTGCCCACAACAAGTGCATCGCATTGTCGAATATGCACTTAGTGGGTTCCACCCCCGTAGAGACAAGACTGTAGCCGTATTCTTTGACGTCGCCAAGGCCTTTGATAAGGTCTGGCACGCAGGCTTGGTCTATAAGCTCTACCAAACAGGTATGCCCGATCGCTTGGTGCGCGTGGTGGAGGCCTATCTCAGAGATAGGTCTTTTCGCTTCCGGCACGAAAAGTGCCTGTCCTCCCCCCGACCTTTAACAGCCGGAGTCCCTCAGGGCTCCGCGCTCTCCCCACTATTGTTCGCGTCCTACACGAATGACATCCCAATTCCGGAAGGTCCCCAGTTAGCCCTTTTTGCCGACGACACGGCCCTTTACTATAAAGGCCGTGTCAATGCCCACATAGTGTCGTCATTGCAACGTGCAATTGACGACTTGTCCGACTGGTTCGGCCAGTGGAGGATTGAAGTCAATCCGGAGAAAAGCTCCGCGGTTCTCTTCGAACCAAACCGCAGGCTCGATCCAGTCCCCACCGGGTTCCCCTCTCTCCATTTCCGGGAGAAAGTCATCCCTTGGCAGCGTACTGCAAAGTACTTAGGCGTCACCTTAGACAGGCAGCTCAATTTTCGGGCTCATGTCAACAGGGTGACGCGTAATGCCAACAGCTATATATCCCGTCTTAACTCCATGTTAGGCAGACTCAGTCCCATGTCCCTTAGGAACAAGCGTACCCTCTATAAGGTATGTATTCGGCCCGTCTTCTCTTACGCGAGCTCGGTATTTGCACATGCCGAGCCGCAAGTCCTCCAACAAATTCAGGTCATTCAGAGCAAGCTCTTGCACAGAATGGCCAACGCCCCCTGGTATGTCCGAAACGCTGATCTCCACAGGGACTTCGAACTTCCCACCATACAAGAACATTTTAGGGAGTGCTCTAAGCGGTTCTTCAGAGCTGCGGACGAGCACGTCAACCCGCTGATTCGCGAGTCAGTAAATTACCCTTCAACACCGCCTTCAGCGGATCCATTCCGGGATATCAGTCCATATTGGCAGAGGACACGTAGACCACGACATGTCCTAAGCGACCCCCCCAATCAATTAACGCAGGACCTTCTAGACCTGCAAGCGGCGGCGTCTGAGCCGTCGCCTCCTTTGTCTCCCCTTATTCGGCAGCCTTCTGCTTAGCCACGTGTAGGTTCCCGTCAATACTGGCCGGTCCCACTTTGGTGAACCGTGCCTACTTCTAGCGCTTATGCCCTCTCCATGGGGCAGTGCTAACCGTACCTCTCCTGAGGTGCGGCCCTCGTCAATAAAGCCAGTAGGGTCATTAGGACCAAAGGCTTAGGCTGAGTTTAGTCGGTAGGTCTGGTGGGTCGAGCCGCCTCGATTCACCAGGAGTCCGACATAATCAACGCATCCCTGCTTGCCTGTTGCGTTGGTATCCATGATGGATTATCAGCCTCCTCACCTGAAGAAAAACAAAAAAAAAATATAAGCTAACAAGCAACCAGCAAATATGTGTATATCTATTTCATTTAAATTTCACCTATAAAACTTTTATTTGATATCATCAGGTATAAAATATTTGTTTACATTATCTTTGTATAGGAAAGGGTTTTCAGCATGAATTTTATTTTGTAAACCCAAATGAAACAATGGTATATAATTTGGTATTTGATACTTGATTTGGTACGAGAGTATTGTGAGTGCCTCGGAGGAATTGTAAGCTCAGAAAATCAACTTAAATTTATCTTTGGATTCAGCAACAGATTGGTCTTACTAAATCGTTGTTTCAGAGTAGTATAAGAGTTTTTCATTTAAAAGAAGTTTAATATTTGTTAAATATAGCAGGGTTGTAAAGTGTTCCGCGACCGAGGAGGCCAAAGTGGAAGTGGTTCGCCTGTGGCTCGAGGAGCTCCGTGAGCTAATGGGTGCTGCCTCCGTTTCGGACACCATATTCCGAAGCGTCGAGGCAATGCGCCCATTCCTCACCACATGGGCGAACAAGCGTCACGGGTGGCTCACGTACCACCTGGTGCAGGTGCTAAGCGGCCATGGTTACTTTGGCCGCTACTTACACCGCATAGGGCGTGAGCGGACTCCTGAGTGACGACACCACTGTGACGCCGCCGAGGACACCGCGCAGCACACCCTAACGGTGTGCCCGACCTTCTCCGCGTGGCGCGCTGAGTTGGTCGGCGTCATGGGCGAGGACCTCTCCCTCCAGAACGTGGTGTGTGCCATGCTGGAGGGAGAGAGCACGTGGGCGGTGGTGATCTCCTTCTGCGTCGACATCATGACGCAGAAGGAGGCGGCGGAGCGCGCAAGGGAAGACGACCCTGGCGCGCAGGCATGCCGCCGTAGGCGTACGGGGCGAAGGAGGCGCGCCTTCGCGCGCTTCATTCCTCCTGTCGGCGACCAGCGGGGGCCCGACCCGGGAAGGCCGGTCCCTGCTATTCAAAGGTCATCGTCAGTCATCGAGCCCCGGATGCCCCGGGGGAATCTCGCCCCTCCAAGACAACAGGGGGGCGAGAGGGGCCCGCACGACGCGGGCCAACGCCAACGAGGTCATGGAAGTATTCCCATGACCTTGTCCCGCCGCGATGCAGCTCTCATCTGGGGAGGACACATCGACGATCGAAGTTCTCGCGGCAAGGCGTCAGTAAGGGGCATTGACAGGTTTTTAGTCGGTAGGCCGCGCGCTTGGACTCGTCCCCCAGACAGGCCGGAGAGGCCGACATAACCCCGCGGTTTCCCGAGCCGCGGGGTATGCGAAAAGCATTTTCCTGACATAAAAAAAGGGTTGTAAAGTGTAGGGATTAGACTCTGAAATAATGAAAGTTTGAGTATGCTGACGACAACTTCAGTTTTTTGCTTCGCTTTAAATATTAATCATTCTACTATTCTACCTCAGAATAGTTTTTGTTCTAAAATACCAAAGATTAAAATATACAAATTGTATTGTGCTTATAAGTAAATAATGTTATTTAACTTATTACTCTTTCATAATATTCAAGGCAATTCACAAACAATTGAAAGATTTAAATTTCGCTTAAAGTAAATACTATAGTTCTAACATGTTGAGATAACTTATCTGTAGTCTAAATCAAGGCTCAATCGAGAATAACTAATTAAAATGTTAGAAATATGTAGTTAATTCTTTATATTAAGGTTGTTTCAATGAAGCTAAAATAAATACATTTTGTATAATTCTTTTTAGTGAATTTATCCTCCTAAACGACAGGGCTGATTTTGATGAAAATTTTTTGTATGGATTCGAGAATGGTTTAGATTCAGAATTGGGTCCACTTTGACATGTTTTACAAAATAACGTTGATCAGGTCCGCTAGTACTGTATAAATCATGTTAATATCTAAATCGAATCGAATCAAACTCCAGAGGTCGATTTCTGTATGTGTGTGATAACGGCTATGTACACACAGCAACACTGCAAACACTCTTTGTTGATCTCTAGACCTTTCTTGTGAAGCTTATGGTAGCAGCGGTTTTCCTTACGCGAATGTGAAGTATGACGTGGCATCGCCTGTACATACAGGCCGATAATTCACTGAGCATTGTTAAGAACTTCCACGAAGGAAGACAGCACCCATGTCAGCAGTAACCCATTATATCGTAAGAATGTGTCGTGATACAAGCGATGTCACTCTAAGATAGACGAGTAATGTGGTTTTAGATGAGAGTGCTTTGTACAATATCAATTTCGTATTGCAAATACGTTCTCATTTATAGGAAGCATTTAACATTTGTTTCTATACGAATTTACTGGTAATAAATGATGTATTTGTCATACGAGGTTATCGGTTATTATTATTATTATAGTAGTTTTTTAATAGATAAAAAATAGAGGTATTTTTTGTTTTTATTGTTTAAAGAAGGCAAACAAACAAATGGTAAGTGATTACCGTCGCAGATAGAGACTAGAGGAGTTACAGATTCGGTGCCAGCCTTTTTAATGGGATACATTCCTTTTTCTAACGGTTTGGATATCGGATTCAATATGAATTGTAAAATTATGAAGTGTTGTCACTCGCGAATAATGTCCTCACGTTCGCACCCACAGGGAAATCTTTACGGCGTCTGGGACAATAATGGTGACTGGCCTGGCTGCTTACAATGAATCATGAAATATTACCATGGCTTGCTACTATAACTTAGTTTTACCTCATTTTTAAATAATATTTATAATGTCTGGCGGAAGTAATGATCCACGAAAATGGTCCGGCAATAGTAAGTACCAATTTTTGATAATATTCTTTAAAACATATTTAAATATGGACATTTCTAATTTAACGTAGGTTAGTTAGGCTTTAGTTTGCGTTATCTGAGAAAGGGTTAGCTTTCGAGCTAGTAAGTACGCACGTTGTCTTAAGTACATAATAGACCAGAAATCCTCGAAATTTCAGCTTTGCTAAAATGACGTAGGTCTGGGGGCTCTGGGATCTACTAAGACCATTCATAATCATCTACTAAGACATTACGAGAGGCGTAAGAGCTATCTCAAGATTTGTAGACACAGAAAAAAAAGAAAATCAATTTTATATTAAGACGAGGTATAATAAGAGGTTATATTAAGGCGAAAATAATTTAAGTAATTTCGTTTTGTGGAAAATACGGACAAAAGGGCAAAAGACCAGTGGAACGAGTTATCGAATAGTACTCGTTGTATTAAAATGGTATTAGAGCTTTTCATACCCAACCTTTTCCAATATAAGGATTTGGGCTCATACATTTATTTTCTTACGACATTCGTCAATGGACTTTCACTCCCTTTCCAATCACAATATTGTCAACGTTGCTACATTTTGATTTTAATATTTATGGTTTCTTAGCCAGTGATCACTGACCAAACCAAACAAGTATTCTGAACTTTACTTGTGTAGGTTCGCCATTTTGAGCGTTGTTCTAATAACGTTATGGATTTGTAATAGTTAGGGTTTTCTTCGAGGTTTGCCTCGACTATTTTATCGCAGTGGTGGCTGAAGATCAATCCAATGAAGCGATAAATCCACCTGATTTGTGTTGGATGTTTTACGGAAGCGCCAATGGCTCTGAAAATTGGAAAGAAAGAATCACACAGAGAAACCGAGTATAGTTTCCACCATTGCCAATTTTATTTTTAACCTCCTTTTTAGGCATATCGTAAGTGGCCAGATTTCCGAATCACATGTTGCTAACAACATGCACAAATTAAGGGGCTTCGCTACAGGAAAAATATATTTTGCTGTGGTAATATAATTTACGTGCTTTTTTTAGTTTCCTACTACCTAATTTATTCTAAATCCGACCAGTAATATGAGAAATTATATCCCTTATTATTAGTATAGACTACCATAATATGGAATAATTTGATTAAACGTTCAATTCGGATTCACGGAGTTCACGATAGCATATCAATTAGCACAGGACATTCTGTCACTTGAAAAATCCCTGGAAACAATTATACGGACGCACATCGAAATCCCAAATGTTGCTGGCGCGGCGCCAAATTGTTCGAAGCGAGTATTTACAAATGGTTTGACGTCCAGCGAAACCCTCGCACCTTTCCATTCTTCATTCATAATGGGAACCATTCGTATTGTTTATTTCTAAGCGTTGTACGCATGAAATAGATTGATATTTATTTGTGAAACAATGAGTGTTGTGTCATGTAAAATATTTATAAGGCATAAAATAGGCATCCTGCCTTCCATCGTAAGTGTCTATTGAATACATTTTGAGCTATGCGATTAATTTTCTTTTCTTGTACAGTTATTACATGTTTACTAGAATAAAGCATACGATTAATGATAATAATCAAATTAAGAAACGTTGCTATCAAGCAAGAATATGTTGCGTCTACCTTAAGATACGGCATAATATACTGGGGCAACAGTACTGACTGCTTGTCAGTCTGAGTATCGTGAGAGCCCAGAAAGGTGTACATATAAGGTCTATGTTTGCTCTAATGCAAGATGAGTCATAGCCATCGATGTATATAATATTATAAAGAGACAAGATTTTTATTTTTGTATGTAACGAATAAACTCAAAACGTACTGGACCGATTTTAATAATTCTTTTTTCATTAGTAAGCTACGCTGTTTTGCAATACTATCACTGAGTAACATAGGCCATATTAAGTACTAGATTACTATAGAAATCTTTAGAAATTCTTATTAAAACCAACCGAAGGTGTAAAAAAATTAGCCATAAAATGTCTTTCATCGCATACGCTGTGAAGAGTATTAATCATAGAACAAAAAATGTTCGACAATATTATAGAATATATCAATATCTACAAAAAACTTCGCGAGACCTATGTCTAACTATTGTAGTTACGTAACTTTTTTACATTTAATTATCTATAAAATAAGTAGGAACAAAAAACTGCCACTTTTTGAAAATCTTTTTGAAGTCTTTCGTGTCCGTTAGTATTGTATATAACATATATAAATTGCTAACTTTGTTACGAAAAATCCAACCTGTTTTAAAACATGTGCACACAGACCCCGTCCCGAAGGTAAAATAAAAGTACCACAAATGCGTAATGATATGAAGTAAAATAAGTGTGATCTATATAATAAAATTCCAAGTATATAAAAGATATATATTACAAATAATCACAAATTTATAACTGAACTCAACTCTTGCTAATGAAGTTTATTATAAAATTAATTTATTTTTCAATCGTAATGACACATAGATAATATGATTGACATGTAGAAATTATATTTGTATAATATCCATTGTAATTGATTATAGTTGTTATTATATTGTTTTTCAATTTGAATTGACGAATTTTTCACGTCAATTTAAATTAGTTTTTCATTTATTATAAAATTTGTATTCATTCTTGATTGAAATTGATAATAATATATACTTTGTTCTAATAATTTTAATAAAAAATAATTACTGTCAAGTTTATACTTTCATATGCCATATGGCGAATCATGGTTGTAGCTACTAAATTACTATTTATAATCCTGTAATAACTATGCTTATAAACCAATAAATAAATTGAAAAAATGGCAGCAAACTTCACCTGAATTCCTTTATAGCTTTATGATCTCAAACCTTTGATTGCTCTAAATTATTTGGGTGTTGTAAAGAGCAAATGAAGAGAGGGAGTTTTTGATTGTTATCTTGTTACCTAAGCTCTCAAAGCTCTAAATCGAGAATTCCATTGTGATCCATTTTTAATTTGGATTAATGAAATTAGCAAGACGATTAACAATACGAGGGCTGCTACTTAAGTATCCGGAATCTGGGATTTCAACATTTTTAAACGCAATATATGACCTCCATGGTAAAAGTCGTTCTTTTTTTGAAATACTGGCCGCTATTTTTTTCTTTATGTACGCTAGTGTTTTGTTTGATAGATTTAAAATGTCATATCGCTGAAACGATGGAACTCACACGTGAAAATATTCGTGCTATGATTTATTACGATTTTCGACGAAATACATTTTTGGAGGGTCAAAAAATAGAATTGATGGGTCATCCACCGTATAACCCAGACTTGGCACCTAATGATTTCTATTTATTCCCAAATGTAAAGAATAAATTACGTGGTCAACGATTTTCGATCCGTGAAGATGCCGTCGACGCGTTCAAACAGAACGTTTCAGAGATATATTTAGCCATATACGTTTGTTGAATTTTTCTATTCCGGATACATAAGTAGCAGCCCTCGTATTACTTAGGACTTAGTAGATATATTCATTACGAGCGGAACCCAATGATCAAAAAGGGAGATCAAAGGCTTAACTAATCTTATAATTATGCAACATAAAGATTCACTTTACTTTTAAATTGCAAGAGATGGTGTTCTTTTTGTATAATCTGTTTATTTACTATTAGCAAAATATTTTTAAAGACTCTACACCTACGATACTATATGACCGCCATAACTTAGCAATCTATAAATGTCCGTTAGCTAAGTTAACAAATTACCCCTCTATTGGTGCGGGATGCACATACCCAAGGGGTAATCCCGGGGACAGACGATTATGGGAATTAGGGCAACATGACCTTTGCTTTGACGATGCATATCGTTAAAGTAATAAATCCTATATGCTTTTATCAAATAGGCAGATGTGAATGATTAAATATGTTCTACACAGAATTATAATTTATTAAAATAATTTATTTTAGTAGTAGTAGATAAAGAAGAAAATTGATATTTAAAGTGCCCCGTAAATGATAACATATATAAACATGTATCTTTATTATGGTTTCTTTACTATGGCTATTAGGCGAGTTATGAGAGGCAACATATTTGGAATCCATTGTTTTGGCACCTCTTATCTTGCCGTGGAGACCGCAAGACCCGATTAATTCAATTTTCCAGAGTCTTACTTCTTAACGATGGTAAAAAGATAAACTTACCTCCAGGTCCAACGTTCAGATTTCAACATTTAGAGGCTTATGGGTTAATCGTTACGTTTCATAACAGAGAACAATAAATTGTTACTGATCTGAATTTACATACATAAAATGAAGATGAGAAAAATATGTCCGAACTACTCTTATTACAATGCAAATACTAGCGAACCATCCAGAACTCGTTACTTCTGAAGCTCAAACTAAAAATGCTGTTAATAGAGCATTTTAAGCTTTTATCAAAGTACATGTTGAGATGAAACCCATACACAAGTTTGTATGGAGTGAGGCAAATGAACTCGCTAAAGCTAAGTGAAATAAATGACCCTGTCTTTAGTATTAGGGCGCGGAGTCTCACTCCGTGAGGGTCTCGACTTTTGGCTCACAGTACTCACATCAAAATATAACTATTAAAGTAATATCTAACCACATTAATCCTACCACAAACTGGACTGCTGGCTACTTGCCAAATTACCACAACCAGGTATTTACAAATGGCGTTCAACTCCTCGGAACAATGCTCCAACTCGCTCGCATTGTACGCCTACAGTTGGAGCCGACAACGAATGCTTCGTATAATTAATGTGCAGATATGTAAAAATATGCCCCAGTTCGCTTTGCAGGTACGCATCCAATCAATAAGAACGACGAACAAACAGAATAAATTGACATCGGTACTTCAAAAAAAAATTGTTTATACTCATGCTTAGCTTCCATTTTGTCTGTTCTTCTTTAGAATTCTTACATTGGTATTATGAAGCCTTTACTCCAGAAATACAGAATGTATAACAGATGATAAAGCATCACCAAGGCTTATGCATGATGAAAAAGTGTTTTCAAAGTCAGCATGACTTTGAAAACACTTTTTCATTCAACACTTCATTTTTTAGAGATTACGATAATTACCTAATTCACCAAAAAAAGGGAATCAAATTAAAAAAAAAAGTTTATTCATTAGGCATGCCCTAACCACCACGAGTCAATTTACTATATCACTATATATATATCACTTTGATGTTTTTCAAAATGATGAGAATTCTTAAGTCGTTGTTGGATTTTTACTGGACACGCATCTCATCATCATTTTCATCGCGACCCTACTCTTATGATCAATTATAGTCTCCAAGCTTTTGAAGCCAAATTGAGACAAGCAGAATATAATCTATTGAACTTTTCTATCGATTATTTATAAGGTTCTTATAATTTCCAAGTCAATTAAGTTTATAAATGCTACCGAACCAAAGACTTTTGTAATACAGGCCTAGCATAAAAGTCAGGAGACTAAACCACTGTGATAAATTGTAAGCTTTTATATCTTAATGTAACTGATTTAAATATTGTAATCTGTCTTTGGGGCTTGAATAAATAAATTATTATTATTCTTCTTGAAAATATAAAGAAACAATAAAAAAGAAAATATTAGATGAACGGCAATCTATATTTGTTCGTTTTGGATATAAAAGTTCAACTTATTTCTTACACTTGTACTGTTTCATCAAAGGTAGGGAAATACATAATATAGATGGAAAAAATCCTGATGTAATATTTTACTCGTAATTATTTTCCTTTAATTATAATATTCTACTGATTTATTACGTCGACTAGAGTCCATAACGTTCTATCAGGAACAAATTTAACTTTATATGAACTGTTAGTCTCGTAATGTTAGTCGATCCCTCGAGGATAAAAATCCATTTAGAGAGCGTAACACTATTTATTTTGTCAGTTGTTTTTATACGCTTTACTAACTTTGACAACCAGCAAATATTTTTTCCTTGTGCTATTATGAAAAATTGTTATCGAAAGCTTTTCACTGTAAAGTGAAATGAGTCGAAGGATAATGCGATAAACAGGGAATCGATCAAATTTCTAAGTCGTTAAAATTAAACATTATTTTATAATTTTCATAGTTAAATTTCATCGAAACAACAAAACAACTATGTGCTGTTAAGTAGAACATTAAAATATTCTTATTCGAATAACCTTTTTGTTGGGAGATTGGGTTAAAAACGGTGTTGATCTAATCGCCAGATAATATCACTATGGAATTTTAAGATCCTTCGAGATTTAATGAAAGTTCTTAAGGGTTTGATAATAATATACCTGTGATAAATAGACTATGGAAGGCTGTACCAGCCAAATCCAACGATAGGCACCCATCTGTTTCCGTTATTCGAACACTAATAAAAGTGCTGTAAATTTACAGTACCTAAGGTTTAAAACTTGATTCGTTGAAACCCTTTTGCTAGAAACTTTACCGAGTTCGAAGACAATTTGGGGGACAAAGAGGAAAGTAGGGAGTTGAAAACTTGAGGCACTTTCTTCGGCGTTCGTAACATTACCGCGGCAAAATTATAGAGTACTAAATCATTTTTCAGTTTGTACCTAACTTTTCTGCAATATGCCGTTGGAACTTGTAGGCTATGGAATTTATATAATTAAGTAGCTGCTTATTTATGAATAATATATTCATTATTTTATATTTGATATTAAAATTGACAGTTAAAACTATTATTACTATTAGACGGTGGCTCAAATTCGTATATTGAGAATATATCAATATACTACTTTGAGTGACTGAGTAATTGTATAAAATCTCCTTTTCGATTGTTAATGTTACCAATCAATGATTAAAATATATATTTAATATCATTCAAATTTAAATCTAAAGAAATAAGCTACTGTTACTAAATTCCATAACCAGAAATACAGTACGAAAATTTATGGGGACAGAAAATTATTTGTTTATTATTATCAACATTTCAAATGGCTCTAACTAAGCTATACTAGCCATTCCTCACTCCGACCTAAATAGATCTATTGTGATTCTAGTCTCGTTTATAATTCCTCAGTAAGTGTTAAGTCCATCATGAATTGCAGGATCTTCTGAACTTATAGGGAGTGTTTTATCGTCAGAGTTCATTAGATGTTTACTGTAAAGACGACTATGCCAGTATAAATATCAATATGTCAGTCGTTTAAAAGCTGTTTTGAGTGTTTTGCAATTTCATGCAGAATATTCCAATTATAAAAATATTCAGAAGTCTCATATAAAATTATGCAGCCCAGTGACTAACTGCTAAACCATCCCGTTGGTTCATATAGTTTTATTTGCTTATAATTTCTGCATAAACTAAATGGCAAATGGCTGAGCAACCTTTGCTTGTATGCTGGCGTTGCAGACTGCACCATCATTATCATGATTTCAGTCTAAAATCGCCCTAAGGATCTCATCTCGACACTAATAGATCCTGCGTTACTAGTAACTAGCACCTTAGTGTGTCTCTGTGTTATCTTCACCAAATCGTCGGTTGACCTTGTAGGTTATCCCAATTAATTAATAATAATATATGACCTTTTATAAGAAATATTGTTCTGCTATCGCATATATTACGGGAGTACTTCTAAGAAATGTTTCGTTTGTTCAAGTCAACCAGTTTCTGCCATCATTCCATGAGATTAAGCATTCACCCTTATCCTCTAGACGGTTGGCATACTATCCACAAGAGTACATTTTTTAGGGTTTTTTTCTACCTCACAGTACCAAATTATGGTATGAATTGTTGCCTACAATAATTCTGAACCAATGCAAAAAAGAAACTAGCAACGCACTTGTGACCCCTCTCTTGTTACATATATCCATGAGCAGAATAATCGCTTACCATCAGGTAAAACGACTATCTGTTTTTTAATGCAAAAAATAAAAACAATTTACGGATCCATATGACAATTTGACGAGAATTTAATATTGTATAGGCGTAAATTAACATTTTTTAAAAATCTCTGTTCTATTCTGTCACCGCATTGTATAACCGACCCATCTTAATTACGCCGATAATGGTCGGTGTACGCAAATTACGCGGCGATTAATCAGCGCGCTTGTTGTTCAGCGGTATGTCATTATTCATTTCGTTGTCATCAGAGGACTCCGCTTAGATTTTTTCATTTATGTCACTTTAAACGTATTTCACTATGAACAGTAACAAGCCTTTAGTAGTGTCATATTGTTTATTAATATAAATTGTTTTAACGGAGCAAATTTAAACGCTTCTTTAAATAACACATTTTTGTTAAAAGTTTATAGATAAATAGATTACTCCATAGACTCGAAGTCTGCATTTTTTATTCGACTGCTTCACACTTTCTAGACTGACTTTCATTTTCGATTGGGTCGAATACTCATTGGCTAAAATGATAAAGTATCGGCGAAATTCATTTGTAAATATATTCAAATGTTAATCTTATTTATTTTTAAGTGATTAGATAAAAATATACAATTTAGATAATATATGTCGTACAGAAATACATAAAAACAGAAATGAATTGCAATAGAAATAACTGAACACCGTTTAGAGGCTTTCAATCGTACACAAACAGGGTGCGTAATAATACCAATATTGCTTCCACAGAGCCGTATTGTAAGAATGTAAGTGTCTGCGACCCCTTTACATGTGGAATCGATTCACCCGAAAAACATTCCATAAAGAAAGAAAATTGCCATGGAAAAACCTTTTTGCGGTAATAATATTGGTGTATAATGCTTCCGTGGTCGTGTTCGGGCATTATCAATTCTATAATGGGATATCACGTCAACCGACTCTCATGTTATCAAGGGAATGATATTAAGTGAATGAAATGTGCTCGCGTTTCTAGAGTACACAGCGTAATTTAATACCCTTATAATAGGATAACCATGTCAAATTTTAGCACTCTGCACCAAGTTATTGTTTTATGTTCAGAATCATTTTGGGGTATTTTTTGAGGTCCTATTACGTTTCACTATCGCTGTTTGACGTAAAATAACAAAAGAATATTCAATCAACTATTTATAAAGTTTTAAGTCGGTGATTCCCAAAGTGGTCCAAGTAGACCCCTAGATGTCCATGGGAGACTTGATGGGGGTCTATGTAGGGCGTGAAAAAAAAATGGGATCCACAATCGTAAGCGGGTGTATGAAGATTAATTTGATTTCGATAGTGAAGAACTAATATATTGTCTTGACTTCTCTTATGAATATAGGAAATAATATTTTTAGAATATATTTTCCGCCTTGCTTCAAACTGTTTATCTAGACAGGATGTCGCCGTCAAACTAAGATATCGGACATAAGTAAAAATGTCAGGTTTATATGATTCCACCTCTCTGGGGTGCGATGTCAGATAACCTCCTCGTAGTGCACCCTGTCAATGTCTTTTGACGGCTAATAGTCTAACAGAGGGCTCCCCGAGACCCCTCTCCCGCGTGGGATTTCCGGGTCCAACCTGGCGGGCCGCTTCTAGCGGCCAGTGGCGGACGGGCGAAGCCTCCTTTCTTTTTAAGAGGGGGTAGTTGTCGTCCAGGGGATCCATTATGGGTCGGTGGATAGCGGGAGATGTCCGGCGGCCGCCCTTGTGACGGCGCGGAGTGGGCACAAGTCGCCATACGCCGGCGGGGTCGTGGTGGTCATCCGCAAGGGTTCCCATGGCCTCGTCAGGGTGCGATGCTGCTCTCCTTCGGGATTAGCGCTCGCCCCAGCGTTATGCAGCTCTTCTTGGGGATTAGCGCTCATGTCCAGGCGCAATCGATGAGGGAATCGGTGAGGTTTTTAGTGGGTAGGCCTATCCCCTTCTGGGGAGGAGAGCCCCACATAACCTGACTCACGGGTATGCAATTCAAATTCATTTCCCTCATCATTAATATACCTACTAATTGTTATATTTCTATCTTGTATTTGTTTTTATTGACTATAAACGAGGAGAAGTGTTACATTGGAAAATGATAAAAGAACCGGTCGAAAAAAAAAATCCTTTAACTATGGTTGTATGGATTGGATGTATTTATATTGTATCCAATACCTTTTAAGTTCGTTAATCGTGTGACAGCATGATCTTTTGCTTGACACTAAATCCACAGATGTTTAAAACTGTGAAAACCTTGTGTTCTGAGCTTGTGGTTTTCTAGATATAGAAATTGATATATTTGCTTATGTTATTTTCACAAGTTTCAATATTTGTCGCTACCAACGTTTTACCTAAGTTATTAAGTATATTGCAACAATCTGCATTAAGGATTTCAATTTTTGAAGAATCCGGATAATTCTTATTATATTATTATCGCTTTATAGTCACTTTCCATTAAGCTACATGATCTTCATTAAGGACAAGATCTTTTCTATCAATTATGACAATAAAGTCTGTCCTTAGCAACATATCATTCTATGGAACGTCAATTTGAAAGACAATAAGATCTTTATGTAGCAACCAATGGACAACGACCATAATTTAATTAGTCCCGGCTATGAAACTCTATACGGGTTGGGAAAAGCAAACACGAACCGCAATGTTCCATTTCCATTAGAAGTTCAATAAATTGTCAAAGCAATTATCCGGCGATGTTGATTAGAGATGTGAATGACTAATAAATTAAAAATGTTCCAGTACTTATTAGTTTGTGGACCGATGTATTATGCCGCTTGTTTAAAAATAAAAGAGATTAAGAATGACATTTACTCCTCTTATAGTTAATAGAATACTGTGTTTGTTGTTAATTATGGTTTGCTTATTAAGATTTTCGTTTACTCTGGCTTCACATTCTTCGTGACATTTATTCATGGATGGGATGGATGGATGGGACTTATCTAGCGCACATTCTCAAAAAAACACCTTCGTAAGTTCAGATGACAGTTGCTTATAGGCGCACTAGCGAGGTGTGTAGTGGCATCGCGATTTGGATCCTACCGCACGCACCTAAGGAGGCAAGGAGAACACTGGGGAGCTTTCACTGCGTACGCCTGGTACTCTTACTAGGAGTACCAGGCGTACACACATTCCGCCTAACCAACAGACGGGTACGGTGCGATTCACGCATTTCCCCATTCAAAAAAGGGCGCACTAGGAAGAGAATGGATGACATTTATATGTGGACGCACTCACAAGATAACGAATGGCACTTGAGTGTTTAGAATTATATTATATACACACATGTATGTACAAGGTCAAATATAGCTCATCGTGTGCTTACATCTCTCAATTATTAAAATTGAAGTGATTATGTTTGTATAAAGGCTTGCATCAAAGAACGATGTTATTACTAAATTGAGTTATCCGCGGTAACTTTTAACAATATGGGATAGAACTTATCTGTGAACGCACTAACGAGACATTGGATAGCATTTATCTGTAAACGTACTTAGAAAAGTATTGGTGACATTTATCTGTGGAAGAACTCGGGATACTATTGATTTGTAGCTTTATAGATACCTGAAAGTTTGAATAGTCAGACTTGTGCAACATCCTCTAGCTACAATTCGTATGAGGGCGTCTACAAGTACAAGTAACCTTATTGAACCCTTGCTCCCCCTCCTTATTGAAATTTTGCTATCTTCTGCTGCAGAAGATGCAGATGTTACGTCAAGCAGCAACATCAAAGAATAAAAAATATTTTAGTTGAAAGAAACTTATATTTTCATAGTAGTCATTATAACGCCAAAGTTCACTTAATATACCCTTAATCTGAGCATTGAATTATCTAAATACACATCTTTTTGCTAAGTGAAGATTTCTGTAATCCAAAAGCAAACTCGGGATTTATTAGCAAAATTAATCTTATCTAAGCTTTAATAAAAGAACTTTTTCATTTACATTTTAATATACTTATCTAATGTCACGTCAATCTATGTCAAAAGTTATTGTTACCTTTATAAAATAAAATTTTTTTAGACTTAAATAAACAAGGAGACTGTCCATCTGATGAAATAACGTTGCAGTAGCCTGTAATAGGTATGGTTCTTGTGAGATTCGTAGCAATTTTAGAACTTCTACTCACAAAGTGTACACTGCCAACTTGTAACATAAAAATAGTTACGTTAATTAATTTCATTGCTAAGTCATACACTTCAACTCTGAGCGCCTAGATAATATAGAAGTAACTAGACGACGTTTATACAAAATCGGTCTATGTTGAATAAAGATTATTTTGATTTTGATTTTGGTTCGTTCATTATCCAGTACGGTCTACAGCATGCCATATTTTATATATACATTACGAAAACCACCACTATTACAAGCAATTTAAGAGCTTCAAGGTCAATATGTAAACTCTAAAGTATTGTTGTGTATACATTTATTCATTATTTAGAGTAAATAATGTTAAACAGTTAAACATACATCTACTGAATATGAAGGTTCAGACGAATGTATATTACTATATATACATACGCCTATTATCCGATGCCTCATTAAAACATCAAATATTTTAACAAAGCAGTTCCTAAAAGACTCATAAAGCGAGCTTCCGGCCCAGTGTGGGCTTGCGAATATAAATATTTACCAAAGCCTACGCAGAAAGTAGGTCGGAGCAAATTGGTGATGGTGGTTTTAAATGGCTGAAAGAATTAGTAACTATACATCGTTGACATCATGTCAATCAAAGAAAACTGCCCAATTGATAATACGTAGGTCATAGTCGCCTATGACAATATAACTGCCCGATGTTGGGTCATATTAAGACATAGGATAAAAAATCTAGTGTGGAGCGAAGCTTAAAAAATATGCATAAATGAAATATCTGTGAAAAGCAATATTATATTTTTTGGTAATTCTAAACTTGTATCATAACCAGAGGTCGGAATTAGGTAGAGTTATTTATGTACTTGCATCGAAATATTGATATTAATGTGGACCTTCCCGGGATTTCTAATGGACAATCCCGTGTGGCCAACAATATTACAAATAAATAATAATAAAACCTCAGAGATACTACCACACAAAACACAATGGGAAACAAGTGAGCGCGTTCGACGAATCGAGATAAGCGAATAAGCTGTGTGAATGAGTTTGTCGATTTATTGCTAATAGATAATTTGAATACGGTCGTCAAGAAGAAGGATGAAAATAGATTGCATACAAATGAAATGAGAATGTTACGATGGATGTGTGGTGTGACAAGGATGGATAAGATAAGGAATGAGTACATAAGAGGAAGCCTGAAAGTAGCGCCAGTGGTAGAAAAAGTGAGAGGAAGTAGATTAGCATGGTTTGGACATGTGATGCGGAGGAATGAAAGTCATGTCACAAAGCGAATGTTGAATATGAAAGTGGAGGGATACACGGGCAGAGGAAGGCCGAATAAAAGATGGATCGATTGTGTGAAGAATGATATAAGAATGAAAGGAGTAAGCATGGAAATGACGGCTGATAGAGAGGAATGGAAGGAAAAGATCTACTGCGCCGACCCCAGATAATGGGAAATGGGCAAGAGGATGCTGATGATGAGATAATTTGAATACGGTAGAAAGAGACATAATCTAGTCCATTCCGTTAAGCGGGGAGTGCTATTAGCATGTGAGAACAACATGCTATGTTGTGCGAACTACAAATGTGGCAACATCGCGTGTATTGAAATTTTGCAACTTCGGACATCCGATGTCATTGATGTAACTTTATTTATTCTTTCGCTGTATGAAATCAGTCTAAGTACATGAACAACTCTACCTAATTCCGATATATGATCATCACATCTTATTTCCGTTCCTACTAGGTACAAGGACCTTAGTCACCCACGCTAACCCAGTCCAGATTGACCTTTGAATTTTTTGTTGCCTCACGATGATTAGGTACTTTCGTCGTAAAAGTGCATATGAAATTCGAAGATCGAAAAACATATTGGTACACAGCGAGATCGATCCCGGGACCCCCGATTAACTTAGTAACCATACTCCTCCGAAACGGTTTTTATGAAATTTTATATGCGTATTTAGTAGGTCTGAGGATCGGCTATTATGCCCCTAATTGATATAAATTGTCCACTCCTAACATATCTTTTTATTGAACAAATATTTAATTTTTATATATCAATACATAGTATAAAACAAAGTCGCTTTCGCTGTCCGTATGTATGCTTAGATCTTTAAAACTACGCAACGGATTTTGACGCGGTTTTTTTTAATAGATAGAGTGATTCTTAAGGAAGGTTTGTATGTATAATAAATGCATAATATAGTAGAGAAACACTGATAAATTTAAAGGTTTCTAATGTGATGTCGTAAATAAGCACGTTTTTTTGCGCTTATATTGCAAACGCTGGCTGAACCCTACGAGATAGACCAAAATAATGTACTACAGTATTGTACAACTTACAAAAATCCACAAAAAAGTCCGCGATGGTATATGTCTATCTCTTAGGGATAACCCACCATAACCATTTTTTCACTGCACCCGTGCGAAGCCGGGGCGGGTCGCTAGTTTATAATACAGCATTAAAAATACATTGATATAACCCTAAATTTTCACTCTACTATCTCCAACCCATATTTTTTTTGTAGTTTAGTTAATTCCTTATGAATATTTTATATATGACAAAGCAACGTTTGCCGGGTCAGATGGTCCCTACATTATCTTATAAACGCAAAATTTTGTAATTATGGATGGATGTGTAACTCTTTCGCGTAAAAATTTCTGAATGGATTTTCATAAAACTTTGTTATAGTATAAGCTATACCTCAAAATATACATAGGCTACAATTTGTAAAGATATTGTATGAATTGCCCAAAATATGACGATAAGTGTATTGCACAGACGAAGTCGCGGGCACGAGCTAGTATTACTATAAAAATAAAACATTGAAATGAAAAAAGGCGGTTATGGTTGCGCGTCAAATTTAAGCGACAAATAAAATACCCCAGCCCTAAGTATCTAAGAACGCGTTCAAATTTAAAAATAACCAGCGAGCGAACCTCCCCTCAGGAAATTAATGATGTTTTTCACAATTAGGGTTAAATTGGACAACAAGACATTTTTCACTCTTTGTGTATCAAAGTAATGGTTTAGTACACTTTCTTTTCATCTATTTTATCTCACCTTCAGTTATTAATATTTATAATTTTCAACTCTTTCGTTTTAGCGCCTATTTTCCTAGGAGATTTATATATCTGTGAGTCGTCTAACCTGTACTTATACTCAAATGCGTCTAAGATAATTGGTATAAGTCAAAATGACTTATAATCTTATTTAATTTGTTCTTAGTAAATTTATGGATTTAGAATACAGTCGTCGGTCCATACGTATTAAGAGCTGGCTAGTCTTTAATGGAGTGGGAAAATCAAACGGGAAACAAAACGCATCCATACGTGATGTACTTATTCGACAACTTCCTCGTGGTTTGTCGCTACATTAAAATTGAAATAATAAAGCCTAATCATCGTTTTTTGTATACCAGATCACATAAACGGTATTACGAAAAAAAAAACAGATTTTATTAGTGAAGTCCTTACTAATTATATGAATAGTAAATCTTTTTTATACAGTTAGAATTATTTATGTAGGTGTGGATGGCGAAACATGGCGAAAAAATGAAAAGTACTCAATAGAGTCACGGACGCGATTTTGATGAACACAAAAACTGCATCACTGAACTTAAAAATAGTCCTATCTACGAATCGACCCGTTGATTGGAGGAAGAAACATGTAGGTATGGCTCTTCTTTAAATTAATAATTTATTACTATTTCATAATGTCGCTTATGAGGGACAAATTCTGGAAAGTAATGTCATACAGCAAATTAAGAAATCAGTTCAGTTTTTACAATCCACTTTTTTATTTTAACTGTATAATAAAATATTATGCATTATTATACTTCTTTGTGGATAGGAGCAGAACTCCTTCCTTCAAGTTAAATTTTGTAATGCATATTAATATTAGGTTAGATCTGACTCTGTCTGGCCAGTAGCAATTATTTAAAAGAGGTAAAAAGGTACAAACACTTCGGTTGCTGTCAGAACGTGAGTGTATTATTTGACGCAATATCTTTTTTTTCTACTACCTATCATTTGATGCCTGACCTGACTGTGTTTAATGTATGTAGTCATTTTAATTATTACCTAATGAAAAAAAATATTAATAATTCCAATGAAAATATTAATCTCTACTTGGTCGTATTTTGATTATTTTAATCCGAGAGTATTGTGGTGTATATAAATGGCTGTCATCGTTTCTTATATTTTCTATCTCTCAATATTATTTTTGAAAAAGTATTCTTATTTTTCAATGGCATCTTTTCAAATCGATATATGTGTTTCATAATAAAAAAAAACTAATTTTAATAAACTATTCCAAAACAAATTAATATGCATTAAAGAGTAAAAAAATAAGTATTATTTTCGGAGTATGTGTCAGGTCGATGTCGGTTGCTATTGCTATGTATATGGTACTCTTGGCTGACACTGAAATTGTAACTACATTATATTATCATATTTCTTTAAGAACAATCATGTTACTAGGAAAGTTATGAACGTGAAAGTGGATGATAGAGTAGGGAGAGAAAGATAGAAGAAAAGATGAACTATGATATATATTCTGACAAAGGGATTGAGTATCAAAATGGGGATTAATAGAGAAGAGTGGGCTAGAAAGACAGTGTTGCGCAGCCCCAAAATAAAATCGGGAACAGGGCAGGGGGAAGAAAAAGTAAGTACGTATTAATTAGTTTTATTATAGATTTTTAAGCCGATTCTTTTGTTATTATGTATTGAAACTGAAATACAATTACTTAGTCGGCGTGATATTGAGTTATTCGTCTATGAGTCGCATACATGCGTAATGCAAATTTAAGACTTAACAAGGTTGTCTCATGGTTAAAATTGAAACCACGTGAAAAGAACCAGCTTTCAAATAAAATTAATAATTAAAATCTGTTCATAGAAAGTGCTGAAGTCATAAACGAATAAATATAGTCGAATTTAAAAAATCACGATACTACAGTGTGTGTGTGTGTGTTACAGGAAATTCGTAACTTGTTAACATATTGCGACGTGTGTCAATACTGATTACATATTATTGAAAATAAAAGTGTCACTTTCAAAGTGACTTCGGATATGTGTCAATCTTAATAAAAGTCGCAAACGTAGAACTTTGCTAATAGACTGATCAATCACCAACGATTTCAATATAAATTGATTTAGATATAAATTCACTGACTTATTATGCAGTTTAACACTTGTACGATAATGATCGTTCCAAAGTAAGTCATTTCGCGTTTTTAATGTTAGTAGGGATATAAAAAATGTCACAACTGTGTAAGATCGTAGTCTATTGGGTTAAAACAGAATTCAAAAGCTGGGATTAGTGATTCTCCGGTCTAAAGGATTATTTGTCTCCGTCCGCCCACAGAACCATTGTCCCGGCTCCCGACCGGCTGAAGTCTACCGCAATATCGGCCGCCTTGGAAGCCTTTAGTTTGTTGGAAAGACCGAAATTTATTCAATGATGTTTGCTTGCGAATAATATTGTGTTATTTTTGGGTTATGAGTTCAATGTTACAGAGTGAAATTCAGCGTTCGTGGTTTTTTGGAACGACCTCTATTGTCGAGGAGTTAGTACCCCGGATACAAGGTGTCGCCATGTTTGAGGTCCCGGGTTCGAATTCCGGTGGGGGCTTATATTTGTGTGATGAATGCCAGCATTTATACCTTATTCATTGTTGTTAATATATATTTCTATCAAAAATATTTATGTATAATATATGTATGTCTATTTGTTACCGTAGACCCCATAACACAACCTTTACAGAGCTTACTTTTGGGGTAGGCTAATTGGTGTAAGTGTAAGGTTTTTGGTGTGTTATTACCCATATAAACATATCTATCAACAATGTCATTAATTACTTGATATATAGCAATGAAATACAATGAAATTAATTAATAGGGATTAATAGAGATAAGTGGTTAAATTCGAAGTTATAAATACAAAAATAATTTGTAACCACTTCTACTGCTTCTTACAAATTGAATCAATGGAAGTTACAAAGTTTAAGATTATTACCTAATAAACAAATAATAATGAGGAATTTACTGACAGCCAATTAAATTAATTGCAATACATGGTTGGCATAATAAAATACAGATGACACTTCCACATCCCAAAAACTCATCTTAATATTTGTCATGAAAATATAATTGTAATATTGTGGTATTTATTTTATATGTAATAGGTTTTCACCCGCGACTTCATCCGCGTAGAATCTTATTTCCGCTTAAATATGCAATTTTATAAAATCATTTTTTAGATATTTGCCTGCCAACTTTCAGGTCAATCCTTCATATTCACTGTTAATTCGTCAGTCTTAAAAACGATACTCATATACATAATTGTTATGATATTTCAACCCTATCGCACCTGATAAGGGAATAAATACTATTATAGTCTGCTACATTAGATATGAAAATTATTGATATCACTCTAAACAACGACTCGAAAATTATGAAGGAAAATGAAGGTTGGATTTCAGATTTATTTTTATTTACGGGTTTTATAATAAAAAACCTTTGAACTTGTTTTTACTTATTTGTTAGCTAATAGGAGAATTCCAGCGAAGTATCGATAGATTTTTTTCTCAATTCGATTTAAATATTTCAACATCAATAACACTATCAGGCAATGATGTTATTTTACAGCTGTCATGATTAACATTAAAATAGTTGTTATATACAATCTAGGGACCTTTTAAAACCGTGATAACGAAACTTTAGTACATTATTTTTTCATTTGATTTCAGCCAACAATCTTGGTCCCTTAACAGATAGTATTTTGAAAAATCCTATAACCGGTATTCTCATTAGCCAATACAGAGTACTGCGAAATTTCGAATGAAATATTCCATGGAATGTCATTTCTCCATAGAAATTAGGGTTACTTCTTTGGACCTTATATGGAATCTCTCTAATATATTCAGAAAAGTAATTATCATATTAAATCTTAATAAAGCAGCAATGCACTACCTGTTAGTGTAACTAAACTTCAGGAGTAAGGGATGCAAGTGACAATAATAAGTTTTACTAGAACTCAAAACCTTTGTATGGAGTAGGCAATATCTTGTAGCGTAATTTATCTACGCCGAAACATAGAGGTAAATAATAAACGGTGTAGAATCATATTTAAATTAAATTTTACTATTATTAGTTTTTGTTGGATATTGTAACACTGTTTTTCTCACTGATTTTAAGTACTATTAAAGACATTTTTTTATTCATATTGATTAAAATCACTTTTACAATTGTATCTCGCATTGGTTATGTTTACGTCGAATTGTTACTTTGACATTGACAATTTTAATAGATGACATGGACAGTTCCATAGAGTGGACCGCTAATCATGATCCTAACACCATTATCTATGGCGCAAATTAAGCAACCAAGTCTAGCCAAGCGTCGTCAACAAAGATAGTATTTTAATCAGTAATCCCACACACTCCCCTAAAAAATATTAAAATATTATAATGTCACAATTAGTAGTTTAAAAGAATAGTCTTATGTCAATGAAAAGTTAAATCGCAATTGATCATCATAAGTGTAGTCGTTTAACCTTATTTTTATTATTCCTCAGGCAAATGTTTGTCTGTGGCAATTGAGTCTGTAAACTAGACCTAGCTGTGAGGACTAATAAAGAAATATTAATCCTTCTACAGATTAACATAGTCAGGCTAGATTGCTCGGGCTAGCATAGATTGTGTCCTTTGCCTAACTAAAAAATTAAAAACTTAATAAAAAAAATGATACACACTAGTCTGTGGCAGTGATTAGCGATATTTGGTTTGGATCAATAGCTGTGATCAATAAGTAACAACTTAACTATTCACTGTTCTAATTTAAATAATTGAAAATACTGTATTCGGCTGTTGAGGCCGAGCTCTGCTACAAAAGAGAAGGAGTCTATATATAGACTGACGAAATAGATCTGCTTTCACCGAATATAAATTAGAGCAAAAAAAAGACAATCATCCCGAAAGAAAGGTACCTAATTTTCATAATTCTTTCTTTTATTATATATTTAGAGTTTTTAACTGAGATTCATATATCTAAAACATCGTTCTAGAACATTTCCTGAATATCCGTTGAGTGTGGGTAGAGAAAATAACTGTGGTAAATTGATATAACAAATTTGGTCTTTTACAATAAAATATTGATTAATCATCATAGTATGCCTGGTGGGAAACCAATATTTATGCAATTAAATCCATTAACTACCTCTCATAACCGTTACATACATGGGGATTTAAATAAAACAAATTAATATTTTAACCAGATCAAATCTTGTAATATTCTAGAATCAATAGTATCTTCATGTTTGTTTTCATTTTCTACATCACACTCTTGGCTTTTGAAAGTTAATAAATAGTAAAGTAAATGCCAAGAGAGTTGTTATTTGAAATGATTCATGTCATCTTCAGGGAACTATATTTGGGCTGAACATTAACCCTCGTCACCCAGGGACTTCCAAGTGACCCAGCTGAATTAAATAGACCGCTGATCTACCTTAAATCCTAATTGAAGACGGCGACTTGGTAAGCCAAGGACAGAGAGTAAACTAACCCAAACACGGCCATCTAACCACGGTTACCAGTTGCCTGGACCAGTTCCTGAAGGACTCCTGAAGGACTACCGGAATACTGATTTCTTTTTATCCTCGGAATACCCTCTTTTAATCTTTTACATTATAAATTTCAACTTAAAACCAATATCGATCAAACGGACCTATAAACCCTGCCTGTACCTATATTAATTTAAGTTCTTTTATATTTTTAAGTCATTCTATGTATATGAATGGATAGAATTGACAGTAATATTGTTGCCTAGTAAACATTAGTGAAATGAATTTTGTTTAAACTCCATGTGAAATAAAGATTTTGTACTCATACTTCTAGTGATTTATTGGTATAAAATATTGTTGCATAGTAAATATTTGTTAATTGAATTTTGTTTAAATTCCATGTGAAATGAAGATTTTGTACTTATATCTCTAGTGATTTATTTGTATAAAATATTGTTGCATAGTAAACATTAGTGAATTGAATTTTGTTTAAACTCCATGTGAAATGAAGATTTTGTACTTATATTTCTAGTGATTTATTTGTATAAAATATTGTTGCATATTAAACATTAGTGAATTGAATTTTGTTTAAATTCCATGTGAAATGAAGATTTTGTACTTCTATTTCTAGTGATTTATTTGTATAAAGTATTGTTGCAAAGTAAACATTAGTGAATTGAATTCTGTTTGAATTCCCTGTGGAATAAAGATCTTGTACTCTAAACTTTTAGTAATTTATTTGTAAAAATCTAATTATTTCATGAAAATAAATAAAAAAATACATTACAATATAGATTATATTTGCACTACAAGAACCACCGCTATTACGAAAGACATTGGAACTATATGAAAGTCAATATTTAAGGTCTTGCGTGTTGCTATGTGTACTTAGCACACACGAGTAAATAGTATTAGTAAAAGGGGCAAAAGATATTTAATAGGACACCGTGTTAAACAAGAAACTGAGTTCTATGACTAAAAATTCATCCAACGAGTATCGAAATTTTTATTAATACTACAAAATGACTTAAACCTTATTTTAGTCAGTCTAAAATGAGTTATCCTTAAAATAGAACTTAGGAAATTTCAGCCAGCACCATTAGTATCACAAAAACCGAAAGTTTTTGAAAAAATCAAAGGTTTTTATTATCAAAGA
Source organism: Scirpophaga incertulas (assembly GCA_036419045.1). Taxonomy (NCBI): domain Eukaryota; kingdom Metazoa; phylum Arthropoda; class Insecta; order Lepidoptera; family Crambidae; genus Scirpophaga; species Scirpophaga incertulas. The sequence goes on along the minus strand of CM071627.1, from coordinate 8,636,379 downwards.
ATGATTCTTCAAACACGTTTTTGTTTTAGAGGCATCGGCCTCACGTCTCAAGAGCTATTTGTCTCCAGCTCCTGACAGAGAGCTATTGTTCCCCGGCCGTGTCCACCGCAATATTGGTTTACTTCGTCCGCCTTCAGACTTTTATTAATAGGCTCCAAAGCAAATGTACTCACGCCATCGGTCTTGCTCTCCTTCAAATTAACAGAACTGGAACAAGCTCGGTGTCATTTAAAAAGTGCTGAGTATTTTTTATTGCCCTTTGAGCAGTAAGCGATACCCTTGCTAACTTTTGTGGTGCCGTGCCTTTTAAAGATTCGTATGAGCGTTGTAATCTGAAATAGAATTCAATTTGCAAATTATATAAAGTATGGAACCGAAACCTCAAAGACAGCCAAAGAGAAAACGAGAGGATCCTATCAGAATTATCAAATCCACAGAAGAATCACGGTCAACGACATAGTTCGAAAAATTGCGAAACTTAAGTGTCAGAGCACATTGTTAGCAAGACTAGCGGCGATTGGGTCGAAAATAGTCGAAGGCTTAATTGGTTATGACATCAACTAGATAAGTGGAAGATGCTGTCCTTAGTCGATATTTTTGGTGCCCCAATTAAGCATTTTATTTTATGTCAACCACCATAAAGTGATATAAATGATAACTTTACGATAGCATTGTGATTATAAAAAAATTAAAAAATCTATTGCGTGGTAAAACGTCAATAGGCGACAAATTTTGATAACATTACGCAACGGGACTTGATGAAAGTGCTATATTATTAAAATCAATTAATAGGTCGTATAATATAAAAGGGGTTATATTTCATTTGCTGATGGATAAATGTTACCTAAGGATGAAATATAATATTTGTATGTAAAATATATCAAATTGTTCTATAGCTGTGGAACATCTCACGAATAAAAATCGTCAAAGTAAGTTTTTAATGAAACTTAATATGTAATTAATAATTAATACTAACTTTGCAATGCATTTATTACTCTGAAATTATAATAGTTCATACATTGGTGGCTTGTGGTTTGTTTATATGCAAATTCTGCCTCATTTTAGCGGAGGGGTTGAAACGGTCTGTTGCTATTAATATCGTTGTGAGCTGTTTCACGTGGTGACACGGCGTGCTAATTGCATTAAGCACACAATCACGATGGAATGGATTACATTTTGACGTTGACGAAGTTAGCCTAACTGGACGTTGGTGGATTGCCGATCAGGGAAATTGACTTTTTTTTTAGCAAATACTTTTTTTTAGATTGGTCAGTAATGTAAGAAATATGTGGTGCACAATTAGTGAGTTAAAAAATTGTAATCAGGAAATTTCTGTAATGACGCCACAATGTCAATGCAATTAATTAACAGTCAGAAGAAGCAAATTGTACTCTACGCAAATATATGCAAATATTCCCTACCACACAGAAAATGAAAAAGAAAAAAGTAACAATCAGTAGGTATCGAAACCAAATTTGTTCATTTTTATGGATGTATATCTCTTTGTACTGAAACATAAATTATCTTGTCAAACCAAATGACATTGACACATCACAGAAATTGGATACTCGAAGCCAGATGGATAATTCAGAAATAGGGTTCCTGAACAGATATTAGGATTCAATATTTGCTAGATAATTTATTGCCAATTCTGTTATATGAAAATCTCATAAATCATCTAGTCATATGAAACAATGAATGGAAAGCTGTAAGGTATTTTTGTCACTATATCCTTGAAACAAGTTGGGTAATGCGAGCAATCTATTGTTATATCATTCAGCACTTATTTGGGTTAACACCTTTTTCGTTCCATATGGTATGACGCAATACGACCCTACAGGGGGAGAAAGGATAATCCCACCGCTTACGCGAAGATAATATAATTATAGCGTGGAGCGGACACCTCTTCACTGTCACATAGCGTAATACGATTGCGTGGGTGCTTCCGAAAATCAATGGACAAATTGGAAGCGATGAACTGAAACTTCGCGCAGATTATTCGCGATAATAATGTGGCAAGATAATAAATAGGCGGAAGCGCCTTTTCTTTCCCACGTCTAGCTTTATAACTACACTTATTGCCAAGGCTTAGTTAAGTCGGTTCTTAGCTCAGTTAAGGCTGAGTTAAGTCGATAAGTTATCCCGGTCGTGCCGCCTCGGTCGGTTTGGAGATCGACTCACTATTGCTATGCGACTAAATGAAATTTCACTATTTGGCTGAATTTAAATGAGTCGGTTTGAAAGCTTCAGTGCAATAGCTCTATATATCCTAATTCGATGCTCTAATAACGATTTAACAACAATAACGTATCTAAAATGTAATTTGATAGTATTATAATCAACTTATTTGTTATATTTCGACGAACTTTGTAGTTGGGGGGTTAGTACACCGGTGTCAAGGTGTCGCAATCTCTGAGGTTCGAATCCTAGTGGGGGCAGATCATCAGCTGAGGGGTTCATCTGTTTGTGTGATGAATGCGAGCATTTGTACCTTAGTCATGGTTGTTAATATATATTTTTGTCAAATATATTTATGTCTATTCGGTATACTAGATCTCATAACACAAGCCTTACAGAGCTTAGTTTGGGCTAGGCTAATTGGTGCGAGTGTAAGAAATATTTATATATTTAAGAAATATTTATATTTATTTATTAAACTTTTATGCACAACGTTAAACAGCATACAAATGGCGGACTTAATGCCAAGGGCATTCTGTCCCTATTATTCACAAGGCGGCGCTAATGTGTGTAAATGATACAAATATAAATAAAGCAGCAACAACTACATTAACGCAAAAGTCATTATACAAATATAAACAAATATACATACACATACATACATACATACATACATACATACATACATACATACATACATACACTCACGCCTTTTTCCCACGGGGGTAGGCAGAGATTACGTCCTTCCACTTGCTACGGTCCTTACATATCTCTTTCGCTTCATCTACTTTCATAACATTCCTCATACATGCTCGAACAAATATAATACAATAAAATAGATCTCAGTGGCGTTCACTCGAAGAGGCCTATGTCCAGCAGTGGACGAAGAGGGGCTGATGATGATGATGATGATTTTTCACCATTTCTGTTATTTTATTCAATTATTTAATTGATTATTGTTTTAGTCAAACTAGCTCACTACTTTCGTATAACACTCTTCATGTAATAAATCGTACATTCATAAATCGCACGGGGAACTGAAACTAAACTTCATGTAAATACGTATGCATAGTTGTATAAATGAACCCGGAGTCTCGGTCTTTTGAAAATAAATACCACGTGCTAATTTAGTAATTTTCAAACAATATCACTACGTTAAATTGGCAGTCCCGTATTTTCCCGGGATTTTTATTTAACAAAATGTATTTTAAAAAGCCGCTTCCATAATTTGTGAGCCAAAAATTAACTTTAGGTAAATATGCATCCGATTATCCGATCTCTACTAATGACTAATGCAATACCACATAGAAGTCACCTCAACAAATGGGTTCGCAGAAAATCTGATTCACATTTATTAACTAATACAAATATAATTACACAAATCGGATACGCATCCACGTTTCAACGTCTCAATAATCTGATTATCATACATCGATTCCGTCAAGACCGAATGGGTAGAGTTTGACATGGGTTGTAAGCCCCAGTTTGTGTGAAAATACACGTAAAATACACAGCGTGTTCAGTGCGAGAATTCTGTTACTCGTAAACAAACTCACTTATTTACGGTTTGCCTATATATGGGATAAAGTTTGCAAGTCAATAAAGTCTGTCACAGGTTCAGTTACATTTCTTTTTATTTATGTAATGTTACGTTCCGGTATATATGGATTGGCGTTGAACAACCTTTTGATGTTCCGGTGATAAATTTGTGTATTGATGTTGTACATAAACGCATTTGGGTATGATCAAAGCTATTTTATAAATTAGAATCAAATAATATTAAAAAGGCCTTTAAGCATTGTATTATTTCATGAATTTGTGTAGATAGTGTCAAATGCTCAATAAGACATACGATACTCGTCGGAAACACATTTTGATGCACATATGCTAGTCATGTCAATCTAATAATTAAAAAATGGTTGCCTGTAAAGTCGGTTTTACGGGCGAAGATTTTACGTGACAACGTCTTTTTCTCGGTAGAATATTTATTGATATGAATATAATTAAATTGCACAATAGGAACAAGGAATTGAATGAAAATAAGAATTGCACAAATTTTAACTATAGAAATATATTTTGTTTACTAAAACATTGTACATGTAAACTTAAACTTAACTAATTCCTATTTGAGTGATTTTGTTGAGGATAGGACGATGATAGGAGAAATATGAAATGAAAGGAAGTGTTTCTGCTGTAATGTGTCTTGCGAAAGTCAAGTCGATAGTTGTTCCTTTTAACGTAGTTGACTTAGAAACGTTTGATACGCAATCAAGATTATACGTATTTTTCATGAAATTAAGAAACGAGTTGTCAGGCTTTACGTTTTTGTTAAAATCACCACACAGAAAAACATTTATCAATAGTATGACATAACCTATAAACTCAGTTTCTCAACTTTTGTGTCAATCTAACTGTTGCGTTTTCCCGAACGCCCGTAATTTGGTTATATTATTTAACTATATAATAATATTGCTTACTTACCGGTCCGTAGTTCTGGCTTGGCTTGAACGTGTGTTTTGTGTGTACTAATGTGCCCTACCGTATGTGGTTATAAATATATATCATAAACTACAATACTTGTAGTGTAAAAATAGGAGAACGCGTGGCCGACCACTACTCCAATGCAATCCCGTCGAAACCGTAATGTCAAATATTAGTCCAATGGTATATTTAGATACACTTTATACACGTAACTAAATGACACGTAAATGATCAATATTAATCCGCCGAAAATAAACTCAATAAAAATGCCGTGAAAAAATCCGAAGTGACAGTCAAGTACCGAAAACCATAATGTCAAAATCTTTTTTTTTATTACTTTTTTAAATTTCCTTTTCCGCGGTCCGAAACTCATAAGTCCTAAACAATCCCCCACCCCGAGATGAGCAACCCTCATCTCGCTAGTCTACCGGTAGACGGGACAGGGTTGCCACCGCACGGCGCATCACAGAGTCGCCGATCGAGACCTCTGCGAACCGAGGTACACCGTCAGAGCCTGGATAAAGCTTCAAAATGCGTCCTCTACGCCAACGTAGAGGAGAAAGATTTGAATCCTTAATCAGGACAAGATCCCCTACCCGTGCAGGAGCCGTTTTATCTGTCCATTTCAGCCGCTGCTGCAACATGTGCAAATACTCCGAATAAAACCGTTTATTAAAATTTTGTGACATCTGTTGCAGCATTTGAAAGCGAGAAAGTCGACTCAGTGGTACATTCTCAAAGGGATACTCAGGGAGAGCTGCAAGGGGCTGGCCGATGAGGAAATGACCCGGTGTCAAAACCTCCATATCGTTGGGATCCGAAGAGAGTGGGCATAAAGGCCGTGAATTTAAAGTTGCTTCCACTCTGTAAAAGACCGTAGTAAGTTCCTCGAACGTAAGAACCGTTTCCCCAATAACACGTCTCAAATGTGTCTTAGCCACCTTCACGACAGCCTCAAAGATGCCTCCCCAATGAGGACATCCAGGAGGATCAAACTTCCACGTAATGCCCTGAGTAGCCATTGCTTGTCCCAAGTCCGTACTATGTTTCGTTAAAAAATCATGGACCTCCTTAAGATACCTGTCAGCACCCTGATAATTTGTGCCGCAGTCCGACCGTACCAAACTCGGTAACCCCCTCCGTGAAATAAAACGTCCGAACGCCGCGATAAACGCTTCCGTACTAAGCGAAGATACTATTTCTAAATGTACTGCCTTCGTTGACAGACAAACAAATACACATAAATAAACTTTGTAAGTCTTAGAGGTCCGCAAGTGAGAAGCCCTGACAATAAAAGGACCAGCGAAATCCGTACCGACACCGTGAAAAGGTCTGGTGACACTAACCCGATCGCTAGGTAGGTCACCCATCATAGGCTGCATGGTGTTAGCCTTTAACCGATAGCAAGGTATACACTTAAATATAACCGATCGGACGCACCGTCGCGCCGATAGTATCCAAAATTCCCGCTGAAGAATAGCAAGCAGTGCCGTACAACCTGCATGCGAGTTAGTAATGTGCCGATCACTTACTATCAACTGCGTCAAGGGTCCGTCCTTGGGCAGCAAAAGGGGATGCCTAGCCGAATACGGCAGCTTCGAGTTGCGCAGCCGTCCGCCAACACGAAGTAATCCCTCGCCATCAATGAATAAGTTAAGTTTCTGTACGGCACCCTTTAACCGACCCGTCGTCCGTAACGATTTAAGCTCGTCAGAAAACCGCTCCGATTGTACCCGTCGTACCCGTTGAGCGAGTTCCAACAAGCACCGCATAGCCATCCAGGGGCTAGATTTCAAACCGTACGTGTTTGTGTTCAGTTCGTAGACGCGTAATGGGTGAGACGGGTCCTCGCGCCAAAGAATCAGCTGATACCGTCTATCAGCCTCATCAATCACCGTTTGCCGGAACATCATGCGTATATCCGTCGCGAAGACCACCTGGTGTCTACGAAAGGCCGAAATAAGATCCGAAATATCTTTATGTAGTTTAGCACCCGAGTGCAGGATTTGGTTCAATGAAACACCGTTAGAGGAAAGGGCCGACCCGTCAAACACGACCCGTATCTTACCGCTATCCGATTTAAAAACCGCGTGATGTGGTATGAAATAGTGTTCTTCCGATGAGTAGTCCCTCCGTGCCAGGGACATGTGACCTAATTGTACATATTCCCGCATGAACTCAATGTATTTGTCGCGAAACTCTGTATCTCGCTTCATGCGACGTTCCATAGAAAGCAGGCGTTTCTCAGCAGTGAGGTAGGACTGCCCCAGCGGTTTGCGAATGCTCAAAGGGCAACCGAGTAACGAAACGACCGTTCGGTAACCGATAAACATTTTCGATAAAATGGCGCTCGCATTCTTCGTCGAGCGGGTCCTTCCGTGAAACCGTGGGTACTCTTCTGTCTCCCAAAAACGCTGTACTAAATCCGAAAGAGAAACGCCCGTAAAAACCGTATCAGAAACCGTATCATATGCTGGGCCCATAATCATATATCCGTAGTGCGATGGTATAGCAACCAAGCCATTATTATTTAAATTTATAGTGCGTCCGGTGCACAATAATTGACCAAGCACATCAGTACCAAGCAACAAATCAATTTTTCCAATATTTAAAAATTTTCTGTCAGCCAAAGACAGGTGAGAAGCCGAGTTCAAAATTTCCGAAGGTAATTCCACCTGTGGATGTTCTCCTAAAATATCATGCAACACTAGTGCTGTAACTGTAATAACAGGTTGAGAGACCGATTCTCCAACAATGTTAAAGGTACATTGACCATAAACATGTGACACGAGCAAATCACCTATGCCACGAACCGAAATATTATTATTAAATATGTATAGGCCTAACCGTCTCGCCAAATTAACTGTTATCATGCAACCTTGCGAACCTGTGTCCGCTAGAGCCCGTGCTCTAACATAAAAACCGTTAATATCACAAATCCTTACCGCAACGGTAGGCAATAAAATAGTATTTAAAAAGGTTGCATTTGGCGAGGCGGCGGCGACTACCTATTCTTGAACGTCACTATGAAATGAAGCATTCACCCGATTAAAAACCTGGGCTGCCGACAGCGCCAGAGGGTTATATGTAGGGGGTCTCGAGCGCCCCAATGGTGCCCGAGTCAGGTGCCAACTGGCATCCGGTGTCCGGTAACCAACCGGATGACCGAAAGATGGCGGCGTGTTCCTCAATCGCGGCCGTTCCGCGAGTGGTGGTGAGAAACCCCTCGCTCTCGCTGCATACGAGGCCGCAGACGCATACTGTTCCGCAGTGACGTCACGAGATTCGTCCGCTTGAATATGCCCTATGCCCGCTGCATAGGGTGCTTGTACCATAGGCCCGGTGCCTCCCCACCCGTATGTGGAGATGCCTGTGAAGTAGGCCTAAAGCCACCCCCACCCGTATATGGAGGTGTCGCGCGCACGTCCACCCGTCGAGGCGACGCTCGTCCAGAATGAGGAGGTGAAGTCCGTACTTGTCCGCTTTGACCCCCTCCTGAAGGAGAACCAATCCGTGCCGCTACAGGCCTAACTCCACCATTCCTATTCAGGCATAACATCCCGTGATGTTTGCCGTTACAATGAATACATGGCCGTGCCACTGCACAACTATTAACAAGATGATCCCCTAAACAAAAATAACATAACTTGTGATTTTGCACAAAACGCCTCCGCTGTTGAGGGGAACAATTTATAAAATGTTGGCATTTAGATATAAAATGGCCTATGATGCCACAAAAGGTGCAACCAACCCGCTTGGATTGCAACCTATTATTAATAGTATGGTCCGATGTAGCCATACCTACCCTAGTCCCCCGAGTGGGTGGCCTAATCCTACCCTGACTGAATACAGGTCTTCCCTGACTGGACACAGGCCTCCCAGATGGCCCTGAGGTAGCCGTTGCAGGAGGTGAGCCTACATTGTCAACAATCCGTGCTTCTTCCTCCAAGAAGGTCAAAAGGTCAATAAATTTAGGCAACGGGCTTGCCTCATCTCCGCTTCCATATTTTTGTTCAAATCTTAATTTTAAATCAGAGGGTAACTTATTCAATACAATATGGAGCAACAAGAATGACCACTCCGTTACTGGTAAACTTAATTTCTCCAAACAATTATAGGCCACCTTTAATGGATTTAAAAAATCATCCCTTATAAACATGATATTCCTTAAATAAGGCAAATTTAATATCTTTGCCACATGGGCATCCGCAATTAACCTAATATTTTGATATCTGCCCATCAATAGCGCCCTTGCAGTCTCATAATTGTTATCTGTTATGGTTAAATGTGAAATAACCTGGTGAGCGTCTCCCGATAGACAACTCAACAGATAACTTAATTTTTGTGAGAGTGATATATCCATCCGACAATGTACCAAAGAATCAAAAATGTTAATAAATGACATCCAAGTTTCATACCCACCAGAATACTTGGGCAAATTTAAATCCGGCAATCTAGTATAAATTGAGGCATTACTACTTGACTGACCCTTAACCGTGGGACTACTGGCCAGATCCAGTGTCCTTACCGCCTGAATAATGCTGTCATAATATTCTAAGCATTGCTTGTAGTCTGCCTGAGCTTGAATCAACCTTGCCTGCAAAGTTTCATTGTCTGGATTCATGTCAGCCCTATCATAACACATTTGTAAAGCTTGATCCAGGTCCGCCATGTATCTGTTCGCATTTGAAGCCCGCTCTTTCAAGGCCTCAACCCTGTCTGGTCTACTCACCAGAGAAAATGCGCTTACCAACCATTGCAATATGCGACGAATTTCGTTGTAACCGTCCGACATTTTAATAATTATATAACCACAAAACAAAGAATTTACAAAATAACAGGTCCGTAACCGAAAAGAAAACCACGCTCTGCTACCAAGAAATGTTGCGTTTTCCCGAACGCCCGTAATTTGGTTATATTATTTAACTATATAATAATATTGCTTACTTACCGGTCCGTAGTTCTGGCTTGGCTTGAACGTGTGTTTTGTGTGTACTAATGTGCCCTACCGTATGTGGTTATAAATATATATCATAAACTACAATACTTGTAGTGTAAAAATAGGAGAACGCGTGGCCGACCACTACTCCAATGCAATCCCGTCGAAACCGTAATGTCAAATATTAGTCCAATGGTATATTTAGATACACTTTATACACGTAACTAAATGACACGTAAATGATCAATATTAATCCGCCGAAAATAAACTCAATAAAAATGCCGTGAAAAAATCCGAAGTGACAGTCAAGTACCGAAAACCATAATGTCAAAATCTTTTTTTTTATTACTTTTTTAAATTTCCTTTTCCGCGGTCCGAAACTCATAAGTCCTAAACACTAACAATTAATCAATCAATCATAGTTTACGATAATGAAATATCAGTGTACAATTATTTACCTTTATTGTTGTAGTTGTTGTAAATGACGAATCTAAGCACTCCACATTTTCACTACAGACACAGCTGACGATACTTTAACCACACGTGTGAACTTGTATTATGACGCTTTCTTGTTTTTCCAACGCCAAGAACGTTCGAGAAAGACAAAGACAGAGACACAAGCATGCGCCGATTCAATGCGCCTAATTCTCTAGTGCTGCGCGCGCGGCAGACCGATCATAGTTGAGTGGGAGAGAGACGCAAGGCATTCGGCGGGCCTCTCTCTCGTTCGGTGACTCATCGTAACGTTACCGAGCGTTACACTTTTTCATAAGTGACTCCCAGCCGCAACCTAATTTAAGACGTTGTCACGTCAAAAGCATTATAAATTTAGCTCATTACACTTCCGCTAGGGGCGCTATACAAAGTTCTCATACAAAAAAAATATCATATCGTTAGTGCGTCTCCTGAAAATGGTCGCCTCGATCAGGCCAAAATCAAAGGTTAGTTGTTAAGGGGGTCTGCCAGAGACATCGCAGTTTATACTGAGTCCAATATAATAATCGCAGCACTTGACTGCGAAGGTATCCTGGGTGGTCTTCCTCCTTATGAGGATTCTGTGCCTTTTCTCTTCTTTAAACAAGATAACAGACACAAGCCATTTGCCATATTATCCAGTACTATACTCGCGATTTTATCAACATAAAATTGTATTGGGCTTGTTTGTTAGTAGATCAACTCTGTCCAGCACGCTAAAGACTAATGGCAGTGCTTTGGGGAAGTGTTCCCAGTGTATCCTGCATACAAGTTAGGACCATTTTCTAAGCCCACTATCTAGAGGTATTCAATATTGCCATACACGAACTTTAAACATGCATAAAATTGAAAGATGAACAAATTTGTATTTTAAAGAGTCAAAATTGTACAATTTAAGACCTTTTTTTTTTTTGTTCCGCTGAGGAAAATGCATTGAATTGCATACCCCGGCTGCGGAGAGCCGGTGGTTATGTGGGGCTCTCCTCCCCAGAAGGGGGAGGCCTACCCACTAAAAACCTCAGCGATGGCCATCCTCTGGCGTTGTAGGGGGCCCTCAGGATCGAGTGTCGCATCTGAGGACCCCCGGCCTTTGCACCCCTGGGTGCGTAAGGGGAGCCCTTCTCGGGGAGGAGTGATCTTGCCGCCTCCTCCCCTCCAACCTCCTACGACGTCACCCCCCGGCCATCCGGGGGTGAGGTCCCTCCCGGGTCGACTCCACGGGCACGAACTGCGTCGCGCCCGCCAGCGACCCGTGGCGGCGCCTCAGGCCAGGCTATCTGGCCCGAGGCCGCCTTCTTCGAGCGGGATCGGCCATCTCCCGATCCCGCTCGGCGGCCTCCTTCTGGAGCATCACCGCTTCACAGAAGGAGACCACAGCCCTCCAACCTCCCTCATCCGCCAGCATTGCCGCAATCAACGCTGGCGGAGACAGATCTTGCCCGATCTCTTCGACCAAGACTCGGCGTTCGGAGTCCCAAGCAGGGCACTCCGCCAGCGTGTGCTGGGCCGAGTCGAGGTCGGAATATTCGGGGATATTCGAAATTCATGGATGGACTGTGATTCACACAGTGTTGATGTGTTGAAGAAGGGAGTCAGTGTCAAAATGGCGAGTGATAGAGGAAAACATGTTGCGACGACCTCAAATAAAATTGGGAACAGGGCAAGAAAAAGAAGATTCGAAACTCATAGAAACGTTACAATGATTTCAATTGAATAAAATTAAAATATTTGGATTTTTCTAACAATCTTAATCGCACATTTAATGTAATGCAAACGATGCAATTGTTCCGTTCAATTTGAAAATATATCTCTATGATAATATATGGGTTGCGTCGAATGTCAGATAATATCATTTTACAATACCACACTGATTATGAATGGTAAGCCACGTTTCTAGGCCACATACTGTATTTATCTTACAAACAACATTTTATTATGTTATTCGAAGGCACAAGATACGCTCTTGTGTTTGTTAGTTTTATTTATCACCTTGTATCTGCCAAAGGATTGAATGGATTTCGATTCTGGTTTGGTTAGATTTGTCTCAAAAAATCGCGGTCTCAGCTCTACACTACATAATAATATCGTTAATATTTTTCCTTTATTATTGTTGATTGCTTAATAAAATAAGGAAATGCGCAGTTTAAGAAAACCCTCAAAGGGCTCAACTTGAACTCCAGCATCAACTTTGCTGCCCGCGCCTTCTCTTGAGGAGCGGTTATTCTAATTCCCAACCAGGTCATAATACATAATAAGAGTGAATTTACTTATGCTGGTGTGGTCGCCCCGGCTAACATGGACTCCAACAAAATCTCTACACGTTTCGTGCTCCTTGCGAAGCCTCTCAGACTCTCTATTCCGATTTTTTTTTAATTTTAGCTTTTTGAAGTAGAAATGTAGGAATTGTAATAATTTATGTTTCTTATTAATGTAGCTTCTCATCATAATAGTTGATGATCCTGACGTTTATAAAAACTATAAACGATTAGTACTTTTCTTGGTTTTAAAGTCACTTTCAGCATCTCTTTCTGTACTCATTCTATACTCTGTGATCTTAATTGTGAATTGCGGTCCGTATTTTATCACTGGTGTCTATCTATCGTGTGTTGTGTATATCAGAAGAAGAAGCCATCGCGGATGTTAGAACCAGTCCACTATTATTTCTATATCTAGTATCTTAAATTTGCAATGACGATAGCTGGGATCCAGAGGTCAAGAGGAAAATTACTATGACTAAATATTCCATATAATGTAGGTTTCTTCAATATTTACAGTGCGCCATCTCTGAGGTCCCAGGTTCGAATGCGGGTGGGGGCAGATGTTTAGGTGATGAATGCGCGTATTTGGACCTGTCATGGTTGTTATTATATATCTCTATCAAAAATATTTACATATGTATAATATACTAGCTTTCTGCCCGCGGCTTCGCCTGCGTGGATTTCGGGATTGGGTCTATAGAGGGTTAAGGGTCATAGCTTTTGCCCACGGCTACACACATGCGCGGAAGTCGGTTTATGGCGCGAAGGTTTTGTTGCGCATCCAGTGGGATCTGTCGATTTTTTCGGGATAAAAAGTAGCCTATGTTACTCGGGAATAATGTAGCTTTCCAAAGGTGAAAGAATTTTTGAAATCGGTCCAGTAGTTTCGGAGCCTATTCATTACAAACAAACAAATCTTTCCTCTTTATAATATTAGTATAGATGTATGTCTATTCGTTACCCTAGATCCCATAATACAGTGGGCCCCGATATGGACTAGAAGGACACCGGGGGGTTTTTAGTGGGTAGGCCGGTCCTCTACCGGAGAGACCCACACACGACCGTGCCTGGCCAGCGCGGTGACAAGGTGCATAAGGAGCATTTTCCCTCCGCAAAAAAAAGATCCCATAATACAAGTCTTACAGGGCTTACTTTGGACTAGGCTAATTGGTGTAAGTATAAGAAATATTTATTTATTTATTATTATTGTATATAAAATTACATAGTTGCTACATTTATTATCGCAAACTACCAAGTTTCTTTGTTCGTTACTTTCTTTAATTGTCTCAGTTGTATCTTCAACGACAATGGGCCCATTTATTCTCCTATACGTCTCCAGAGAGAGTGGTACAGAGAAATTTACGAGCCGAAGCAAAAAAGGATTTAGTTCCACTGTGTGTCTGACTATCGGAATTATGAGACCAGTTTTGAAGCTGTGCCAAGTTTCTCGGGTTTTAATTCCTATTGTCAAAGACAAATTCTTTCAAAGGCACGTAAAAATCTTTTAGTATTTACCGTGTTATTCGAAAACGTTCAATTAATCTATTTTTGCCTATTATATAATTAAATTATGTATTGTTATTGTGATATTTCATATCATTTCCGTCACAGCTTTTATTCGTCTTTACCGAGAAGTATGAGGCTAATTCTACTAGCCTAATTTAGAAAGATTAAATCTCAGTTGACCACGCTGGCTCGTTAAGTCGCCTTTACACACCTTTATATAAAGGTAACCTTTATACAAAATAAAAAAATGTGAGCGTGCATACATATGGATTATTTATACATCTTGAATTCGAATAACGTTAAATTCATTGGCAAATGGAACTCAACACCGCACATAATCTGTGCTTGTATCTTTAATCAGAGGGTGATGCGACTGCCACATGTTTATTTTTCCACGTGATCATAATATTTACTAATATTATATATGTGAAAGTAGCTCTGTCTGTCTGTCGCTTAACCCTTTCACGCAAAAGCTACTGAACCAGTTTAAATTAATTATGCCGACGTTTGATTAGACATATATGACATACGACAATGACGACGAAATACGACATTCAAAGTTTGTAAAAGTTTTATCCCCTTGAGGATAAAAGTAGTAGATGTAAATTCTTATTTGAATAGACTCAGAAACTACTGAACTGATTTTAATGAAAATTACATATTTAAATTATATATTTAGATTTTAAGGATAGTTAATATAGAGGTAGTATGAGATCCGGAGAACGACATAGAGAATTTTTTTCGAAGAGAAAATTCATTTTTTAAATCTGTCAAATACTACAACTGTCCTGTAGGTTTTGATGCAATTTATTCTGAGGATGGTTGAAGACAGGGAAGTACATAAGATAATTTGTGCTACGGTAAAATATATATTTTCTTTTGAGAAATCTAATATAACGCGGGCGTAGCCGCGGACGGAAAGCCAGTCGAAATCGATCCAAACGGTACTCAGGTAATACTGGGGAATTCCATGTCAGACCCAAAAATATAAAGAAGATATTTAAATGATGCAATCTACTATCCTATCTCTACTTCTTTGCTGACTCTGCCTCCCACCGCGTCACTGTAAATGTGGAAGTGCGTCCACCTAACATTGAATGAATAACCTACAGCAAACTGTATACAAGGGTTAAAAATTTTATCGCTCAATTTGTTTTCGCATTATTTATCTTTGGAGTTGCAAGTACCTAATGCTAAACCCACTGAATCATCGGATTGGTTTGAACCTGTTCCCATAACCGAAACTATATGAATCTTGGGGGTCTTGTAAATTGCTAAAAATCTTAAGCTTGAAGCAGACCTACAAATCCGTCCGAATGATTTGAGAATGAAACATGTGCAGAACTATGGACAACTTGTGGAAAGTATGAAAAGCGTAAGTTGCAAGGACCGGAAGTAAAGCCTGTAATGGTCAATCCGAATGCCTTAAGATAATAAAAATGTTGCCTATACATAAATTAATAAAAATCATGGGAAACTTGTAATAATGGAAAAAAAAGGAGAGCTGCAAGAACTTGATGTAAGCCTCACTGATTCATATAAACGATTAGAGATTGAACGTGTTGCTTTAACAAAAATCTTTCAGAATCCGAGCACGTTAAGAAAATTATTAAAATGGTGCTGCAGGGCTCTTATTCAGAGCCCACTGGCTTGTTCAAATTGTTGGAGAAAGAAACATGCTCCCTCAAAGAAATGTCATCAGAACCTAGGACCATTTGTGAAAATAATAAATATTGAAGCTGCAACACCCTTGACACCGCACTGGCGAGGCGTTGTGGTGTGTGGGGCTCTCCAGTCAGAGAGGATCGGCCTACCCACTAAAACCCCCCGCTGTCCTCCAAGTCCATATCGGGGTGCGTGGCGGATGCACTTTCGCAATTCTACCTTCACACGCCCACGGGCTAGCTCGACCTAGTTGGTCGAGCCATCGCCAAGGTAAGCTGCAACACCCTAACCAACAACTAGTTAGCTTTAACTACAATAGTTTATCCGAATAGATGAAGATAGAAATATGTTACCTCAATTAAGGTTGCGAAGAAACATGGACAATTTGTCATAATAAAAATGACAGTTACACGAAACTGATGTAGACCCTACTAGTTTATAAGAACGGTTTGAGATAGAACCATGCTGCCTTTGAGGTGTTTAAAATCGTTTGGACAACTTAGCTGTTAAATGCACGAGAACATATTTCAATTTGTAAAAGTGAAAAAAAAAAAATAGTTTAAACCGTAAATAGTAAAAACATTTTATATCTTCAACGCTTCTGAATCCTAAAAATTTTACTAATTTATTGTATACTTTTCGGTGCGTAATAAAAGAGCATTTTTAATTTTGTTAACTGTATTTTATTTTATATTGCACAATTAGCTAGCAGAACATTCTTCTGTCACAAGCGACGCTTTGCTTTTATTTTAATGGAGTTTCTATCTGCATACTTGTTTAGATGTTAATTCCACCAGAGCTTGATTAAACAATGCAAACGTTTCGATGTTTACTATTGGCTTGAGCAAAGCACCGTGGGCAGTGTATCGGTCAACATTTGTACGATACGGTAATATCTGATAAGACCAAGTAAACAATTTCATTAGTCTAGAGAATTTGCTGTTGATTCATTAGAATGATACGACAGCAAACAAATATACAACATCAAACTCAACCAACTGCTGGACACACAACCCACCCGAGAATCTCCGCATACACATACTGCACATACGGTAGATACTGCGTTACTAGCATCCATCACCTTCTTGTCACCTTCATCACATCTCTTTAGTCTACATTGTAAGAGACCTACCAACGCTGCGTTTTCTGCATATACCTGCTATTCTAAGACCTTTTTGTCCCAACAATCGTCAGCCCTATGAGTAATATGTCCAATGACTTAAGGATAGTAATTCTTTGCGATCATTTTAATCGTTTGCTGAGGAACGATTAATCAGCGTACTTTTTTTTTAGTTAGTATGTTAGCGGCGGCGTAAGTTTTTAAAATGAAGTTCTCCCTGCAGATTTGGTAGGTCTACATTACAATTGTTTACTCACACAGTCAGCATTGTTTAGTTACGAGCACTGCGATGACACCTCACTCAGATAAGTACGTCTCCCAGTTATTTGCCTGTGGTATTTCATGAGATTGAGGTACGCACGAACAACAAATAATTTTTCGTCCAGGAAAGTACAAAACGAAGAAAATCATGTTATTCATACTAATAAATATTTTTAAGAATGTAGGTGATTTTTTTAAATAATGTCGCAAATTTTGTTTTGCTATCGCAAAATAATGTTTTCACCGCGGTAATACCTGCTGTCTGTTGTAGACATAGAGTTTTAGTTCCTATACAAAGATGGGCCTTTTGGATATGTCTTGAAACTTATACTGGAAATCGGATCCAGACCTAACGTGAATAAGAGGACATATTGGTTTCTTTATATGTGAAAGCTTTTTTATTTATTTACGTGTTCAGATTTAACCTTCTTTTTCAATAACAAATTGCTTCTATTTTAGTATCGACACCTTTCAATGGACAAAATTATTCGGGTGCTGTGTCGGTAGAGAACATTTCACAAAAATAAGGAACTTTAAGTTAATCCAAATGACCCGTAGTCATAATCTTAGACCAATTTAATTACACTAGTTATCCTTAGAATATGTGAAAAAACCAATTGTATTATTGTGTTGAAATTGATTCCTTTATAATACCTTTAAAATAGATGAAGATCATTAAGAGTTATTGAAAAATAAAGGTTTTAAACACTTTACAACATTTTTCGATTCCCTTCCTGAATGCCTGGTATATCTCATTTTTCATTGGTTTTTTCTATAATTCCCGAGTTCACCAATTTAAATGTAAATATAAAATTGAAAGTATAGAAAGATTTTAGCAGCTGAAACGGACCTGTAAATAGACTGAGGAAGTCGACCTGATATCGGAATACGCATGGTCGTAATATTATATTATAATGACTACTATAGTACAGAGATATAGTATATATTTGTCATTAGAAGAAACTTTTTGTAGACATTACATAAATAACGACAGCAAACATAACATATAAAATTTTCTCATGCACCTCATTACTTCGGAAGGCACATCATAATATTTATATGGGTTACCAATCCAAATGGACTATGAGTGATATTACTAAATAATATATTTCTGCTTATGCAGCCATAGTGACAAAAAAATGCTAGGGCAGTAATTACCATGGTCCACTAACCTATGT
This sequence comes from Scirpophaga incertulas, assembly GCA_036419045.1. Classification (NCBI taxonomy): domain Eukaryota; kingdom Metazoa; phylum Arthropoda; class Insecta; order Lepidoptera; family Crambidae; genus Scirpophaga; species Scirpophaga incertulas. The sequence continues at coordinate 8,618,319 of CM071627.1, read as the reverse complement.
TGAAGGTCGAAAAGAAATAATCAGTACTAACTGATTTTTAATCGTTTAGCCTTCTAACGTCGTTATCGTTCGTTCAAAAGCCTGTGTAGCCACGCCAATGGGAAAAGTTTGGAATAGCTAGTCTACGTCAACGCTGTTCACCATGTCAGAGAATTGGTTAGAGAAAACTTTTATGTTTGAAAGAGCTTTTTCGACTACCCGATATTAAATTAACAAAAGTTTTCTCACTAACAGCAAATCGGAAATTTTAATGGCAAACTCTTCAGCGGAAGCGGGCCGTAACCAAGTTAGTAACCTTTAATCTGAAGCAGAGGCACATCCTGATGGTTTTCCGATTCTATTAGCCGCAGCCAGCGTTGGCTTGATTAAGCGGAACGATGGGCGGCCGGATTATTTAGATTCTGGCGCAGTTTACAAATTGGCAAGTTTGCGATTGGAGAATTTTATTTTTGATAATTGTTTGGTTGTGATAAGAAATAACTACTTATTAGAAATTGAATTTATGCTGTTTTGGGATCCCACGGAGGTAGTTCCAGTGGATTAATGGTAAAACTTATTTTGGTGAAAGATAGATCAGTATGATTCAACAGTGAAAGATAGATCAGTATAGTATATGATATGATTACACTCATGAAACAGCATTGCTGTAAACAATTCTACATTTATCGTATTTGATGCCTAAATAGTTGACAGAACAAAAACGCGATAGGCAAGGAGTAGGATGTGTACGATACGAGTAGACGAAACCAGCGAAACAAATCGAAAGAAATCTCGTAATTTGTTTGCTCAGAAAGCATTCCACCTTGCTTAGTGCATATGATTGTATTATATAACATCTGTAATCGTCTCGATCAAACCTCGTAAATGACAATTGAAAAATACAGATAACAACTTAACCTTCCGAGCTTCTTATCTGTTCTTCTTCCAAACGATCTCCGAACTAGTGGTTACGTTTCTAATCCCTTAAGTTAAAACAGCGTTATGTGTTTTCATAAACATATAAATGTTTTCACCTCGGGACACTTATAGGCGCGATAACATTTTTAAGATTATGAAACAACAAAAAGCTATTTTAACTTTAAAGGATAAAAAATACGTTTATTTTTTGATTTAATTTGAACTTTTTTTTACGAAGTGTAATGCTGGTTACGCACCATACCTGTCGATGGCTAGTCGACAGGTATTGTCGACAGGTATGCTTAATGTAGGGTATACCTATTAAACTACCTCGACGTCCATTTTGGTTTTTGATGGAGGAGATCTAGGGACTGGAAAACCAATTACTCCGAATCATTTCAGGACAGCTCAGCTAACTACGGTCGAGTCTTAGCGCCTATAGGGGATTATCCTGGACGTAGAGGTAATCCCCAGACGGGAGGGCTTATAGGTCGCTCATCTGGAGCCACCTTAGCGCGCAGGTCACTCCTAGGGCAGTCATAGAAGACGGGTTGTGTTCTTACAATTCCTAATGAGGAGGTCGTTAGAAATAAAAACATCCATAAACTGTGCTAATTGTTTACCATCAGAATAATTTTTAGTGCTAGTACGATGATAGAGACTTGAAATTTTTTGCGTTTGCTCCATGACATAAAACCAGTACATACAGTTTCTTGTTATTCCTAATTAGTTATATGTTAGTCAACGTACAAGCAAATTTGTCTTCTAAAGTTCATAGCATAACTGATTGTATATATACATTGGTTGGCCTATGACGATAACTAGAAATAGAAGTTCATAGCAATAAAGGAGTTACTAAGAAAAGTGGAGTATAGTATTTTCTCATAAATTGTTAAAAGAACAGCATTAACAAATATAAAAGTGCAAACTCTATTTGTCCCCTGGAAATTCTACACAATTAATATACTGTCCATTATTATCTTTGAATGAAACTCATATCAATAAACAAGATATTTAAATAAATATATGCAGGAAAGAAAGCACTTTTCTTTACAGTATGCAGATAGTAAAATTTATCTTTATGTGATAGTTTATGGATGAAAACGCGTTAAACTTTTATCGCTCCCTTTTTCCTACACATATGTTATAGCATTATTAAAACATGTAGGACCTGCGTGAAACTCTGAGTAACTATTTACGTGCGAAGACGGGTTATTTTTAACGTTGACTTTGTTAATGTACGAACTACAGCATATCAAAACTATCTTACTGTGAAAAACTTCTTTAACTGAATTTCAACTTAATTTCAAATAGAAAAAACAACTTTTGAGGTAACTTTATTTTCTGTTATCTGTACAAGAGATGCCAGAGCAAAATTATACAGTACAATCCAAAAGATATTGTACTTATCCAATTCAGAGAATTTGGATAAGTACAATATCTTGAAGAGAAGAATTTGGTTTACTTCATACTAACATTTCCGTACTTATTTAATAACCAAGAAAGCAAACTTTATGAAATTTTTCACACACGTCAACAGACCAGACATAAAACTTAGTAATAGCATAGCTTTGAAGGTAAGAAAATCGGTTGTCCTAAAGTTATAATAAATTTTGACTAAAACTAAAATGCCTGCCGCTTTTAAATTACATTATTCGTTTTTATTGTATTAACAGGAACATCGATACCAGACAAGGTTTTAGTATTCTTTTAAATGTATGGCCTGCGACTGCATACAATTCTTGCCTTTGTATTGATACATTTTTTTGTATAGTACTTACTCTACGTTAACGATGGAAAAAACGTATCTTTGTTGAGATTGGATCATTTGTATCCGGATCACTACAAAGATTCGAATCAGTAAAGTGCTTCATTTGCGTCATTTGTGTCAGTGACTCAGTGATATAAGTATACTGATATAAATATTGATATTGATTCATTTGTATCAGTGACTCTGAGTCAATCGCTTAAGCGTCGCGTATCGAATGAAACCGAGATGCAATTGAACGACGTCATCCGGAGCGCTCGGACTTTGAACTATTTACTTATCTCAATCGTGCGAGCGCCGCGTGCATTGAAACCGAGATGCAATTGAACGAATGATTCATTTGAAGCGCTGTTAGAGATTTAAATCAGTGAATCACTTGGAAGTAACGACTGGCTGAGTCGTTTCTGTAAAGATATTACGATAGACACATCTCTACTATAAGTAACCTAGTCTCGGGCGATATTTACAGTTCATATAATATTTTCTTTTTTTTATTACTTGGTGAATTTCCTATCTATGTCAGCGGATTCTTGCTAACTCCTTAATTTAATTTTCGTAACTGAACGAAAGAGCACGCACAGAAATGTATCTAGATTCTTGTTCTATTAAGGTTTTAAGCAATAACCCTTCTAGATTAACTTTGAATAAAAACTATTTTTTGTTGTAATTGTGTTCCTTACTATAATTAAAATTACTTGTAAATGGCCAGTATCTTATGTAAAGATTTTTCGAACAGTTTCAATCTATTCGCAAAATCATATATCAATCTGTATGCAAAAGTTCTGTAGATCCATCAAGACATAAATAACGGATGAATATGATTCGTAAATTATGTCTTATGCACATGCAAACTACAGCAATGCAGCCTGTCAGCTCCCGGTGTGCTATAAGTCAGTCGTTTTACTACGGGTATGCAAAAAATAGCACAATCTGTTACATAATAATCACTACGACTTAGTACACACTACGATTTAGCTGGTTAACTTCATTTAAGACGTAATCACAATATTTGAAATAGCACTGTTTTCATTGCTTTATTCCGTTGTAAGATATGCAGTGAAATTTCTGGGTACTGTGACATTACATCTTTCACAGTTTGGCAACCTGCTTTGTTTTTTTCTTGTTCCCCTGAGGAAAATGCATTAAATTGCATACCCTGGTTGCGGCGAGCCGGCTGTTATGTGGGGCTCTCCTACACAGAAGGGGATGCTTACCCACTAAAAACCTCAGGGATGGCCTTCCTTAGGCATGTAGGGAGCCCCCGGGAACGCCAAGAGATATCCGGGAACCTCAAGCCTCCGCTCCCCTGCTGATACCCCTCCCCTGCCCTCCTTGGGAGGGAAGGGGAGCCCTCCTTGGGAGACCTCCTTGGGGGACCTCCTGCGTGGTCCCTCCCGGGTCATCGTACCCGCGGGCGCGATTTACTCGCGTCCGCCGGCTACCCGCGGCGGCGCCGCAGCTGTGCTACTGAGCCCGGCGGCGCGTCCTTCTGGAGCATCACTGCTTAATTAATATGGTTTTTGTGAGAGTTGCAGGTTTGCTATGTATATATATATATATATATATATATATCTACCACATTTTTTAATATGAGTATAACATAAATTAGAGAATAGTTCAATAATCTTTTTAATTCGAAATTTAAATGGGTGTGTGTATATTAAAATTTTTGGTTCTAATTAGTATATAAATAAGATAAAACTTTTATAACTTAACATCAGTTAGATGTTCCCGTCCTTTAGACCTTTGACCTTTGACCTAAAGTGGAGAAAGTTTATGATAGACTGTCTCCCACGCTGCCCGGCGTGGTTTGAGCGATGCTCACCGACTCGGTGGCATGGGATGCCGTCTCTCATTTCTGTCATGAAGGTATGGAGGCGAAGGAGAGGCTCGAGCGAGAGCGCGAGCTTGATCCCCTCGCAAGCGCGAGGAGGCGTCGGAGGGCAGGTCGGCGACGGAGGGGCTAGAATGCCCTGATACCGCAGTTCTAGTAACCGAAGCAAAGTTCCTGTTTCGAGCATTATTCTTATGTGCATCTGTCGATAGATACCTTGAGTGAACTGTACTGGGACGTGTCTAATTAATAATTTTCGCTGTAGATAGCTGTTGTTAGCAATCGCCTATAGGACATATACGCCTACATTCTTAAGTCTTCTTGTGATCACAGCTAATAAAGAGGTTGCGATGTGTAAACGGAATATCGGCACAATTCAGCTGACCGGTCATCATACATTGGTGTCAACTACCAATATAACTGCTCTCTACATAAGCCACGAGCCTTCTTAAGCCAACGAGTACAACCGGTATTGGAAATGCTATTAAAGCGAAATAATCTATTAACAATCTTTAATAATATTTTAAAGCACATGTTTTGTTCGTAAACAATGTCCTTAAACTCTGTAGCGTAATTATACTATATTTGAAATATGTCTATATCTATTATGTGCTACATTTGAAAATCACTGGTTTTAATTTATAAAATACTGTTTGATGCAAGATAGAAACGAGCAGTATGGCATCTTATAAACAGACTTGAAATTCTCGTTGATATCTCACTCGAAAAATGCGTCAAAATAAAATTATTATCCATTTATTGATGTCCCGAATCGACATATCAACAGTAAATTGAAACAAAGTTCCTGCTTCGAACATTTATTCTTTGCTCCACATATTTTTCCGAATTTTCTGACAATCTTACACTACCTGTTGCCGGCCGGGGAACGGGAGACAGATTGTAATCCCTAGTGAATTATGAAGATCATATTCAGCGACATCGCATGCAAAATGCTTTAACCTACTTACAGAAATGTAACCTAAAATGTTTTTTGTTTTTCTTACATCAACGGAAATAACGAAATAATCTTCTTGCGCCTTATGATGATAATAATTTTTCTGTTGAATTTCTTGTGAGTTTGGAATAAACGTGTGACGAGTATCGTGAATGCTTTATATTGAATTAGTACTGCAGCACTTTTCTCAGAAATCAAATTAAAAAATCAAGAATAAAATTCCCATTTTGTCTCTTGATTTTTAGTTATTTCACTTAGAGCTTGTATTTGACTATAGCTCGTGGCCTTACACGCTGAAATTTTGATTGCATCAATTGCTATTGAGAAAAAGTGTTATCAATATGACCCAACTTGTTTAACGAAATTAAAAAAAAACGATTATAATTAAAAATATTACTTGTACTGTCTCCATGCCAAATCAGCATAACCTACAGAACAAAACCTACAGAAGAGACATGTTTTGTGCTAATAAATATTATTAAAATCAGTATCATTAAATAGTTGCATAAATATTTGATCTTTAATATGGTACAAAAAAAAATGTACTATTCGCGACACATTTATTGAAACAATTTAAAATCGGTGTAAAACCTTTCATTCCCCTACTTTACAACAGTAAAATGATAAAATATATATAACGACGGTTAAAAGGAAATAGGGGATAAGCGACAAAAGAAATGTTCAGGAGAGTTAATTTATTCTTATTTTTTTTTATTCTTAGTTTTAGTGATTTGACTTTATTTAATTAGTTTTGGTCGCTTATAACCACTTTTTTTGAACACTATGATTTGATGATCATTTTAACACTATGACAATGTGTTTTTTTTTTGCTTGGGCATAAACGCGAAAAAAGTCATTGTAGAGCCATGGGAGCAGGCGCATTCGAAAGAGCAGAAAATTTTGAGTCCAATGGCATATATAACTCATTTTGGACTAAAATGTCGCTTATGCCCTATTTCCTTTTAACATATACTTATTAAGTATTTTAAATATTTATAAATAAAATATTTATAATGAGATCTAGAAATCTATACTAGTATACCTATTCAACCGTGACCCAGATTTTTGAATATAGACACAACCCAATATGGTAGTCAAGAAATATATATTTACGTCCAATTACGGCATAATCAAGGTATGAAATCAAAAGGACGTTTTGATATGATCATTTATGGTTTAATGACCATTCATAATAATAACAATTAATATCGATATTTATACATCTAGCTAAAAATAAATATACTTATTTCATTCTTGATTTACGATTTGCCAACACTTATTCTCTCCGATTTTTTGGTCTAAAATGTCGAATGCCTTTTAATGTAAATAAATATGTATTTCTTACATTCACACCAATTAGCCAAGATCGAAGTAAGAACTATAAAATCTTGTGTTATGAGATTTTGGGTATCAGATAAACATACATAGGTATTTTTAATTGTGTTATATATATATATATATATATATATATATATATATATATATATATATATATATATATATATATATATATATATATATATATATATATATATATATATATATATATATACATCTACCAGATTTCTACCAATTTGATACACTGATAGGATTGCAATAGGGGAAAAAAGTTTGCATGGCAGTCTCAATCTCAGGAAGTTCGTCAATTTTAAAGTCGCATAAATTTGTTTCAAGTTTCTATTTGGATGAGGATGAAAATTATTGATGAAAGGCTCAGAAGCATCTGAACTGATTATGATGAGAGATGAGAAAGGAATAGTTTGAGACCAGGAAATAGACATAGAGATGTAAGGGACGAAGTTTATAAATAATAATTACAAAAATATGGTTAACCTTTCAATTTGTAAATTAGAGTACAGTAACGTCAAAGAGTTAGTCAATTAGCAGTTACAATAATTTATTATTATATATTACTCATACAAATAATTGTCAGTTTTTGTAAGAAGTTAATATTTCCTATCCATGGATGTAGTAATCATGGCTGAAATGTATATAAGTAGTTTTTCTATTTATAGGGCGATAAAGATGATTGTTTTAATGAAAATAACTAACTAATAAACAAACACCTGTTCATATCTAATATGCTGATATGGAAAGCAGTAAAGTATCGGTAATATCACACCAACGGATCAGGTCTCCAGAGAACTTCGGCTATTGCAAGCGAAAGTAACGCACCTATATAAAATGTATGTAATAAAATACAGTCGGTTGCAAAATTGCGACGCCGGTAGATCTCCCTAATGGTATATATCATAAGAGTAAGGATTCTGGATTCGGGTTGGCAATACGATATGCTGGGGTTGTGTGAACGGCCACACTTGGTTTTGTTTTGCTAAGTTTCGGGAAAACTTATGTAACTCCTTGAGCCTGAATGTAACATTATGTATGCAGATAATTTAAGTTATGCAAATAAGTTTGGTTGCTTATGCTACAGTATTATGTAGGTACTAGCTGGTACCCCCGTCTTCGTCTGCGCAGGATTAGTATTTTGAGTAGCATAATATTAGCGTAATATATATCGTTATAAATTGGAGCCTATGTATTATTTTAATATATAAACTATATAATTGTAAGGTTTCATTAACATCCATTCAATAGTTTTTACATGAAAGAATAACAACATCCATTCATACAAACTTTCGAATTCATAATATAAGCAGGATAAAGTGCTTTGTAAATTTTCGTTATTGATTTATGTATAAGGAACTTATTCAAACGATTATAATTGTAAGGAAACAAAGGGTGAATTATTGATTTTATTGATCATATAAAATTTTTCTAACTATTATTTGACACTGATAAATTGAATGTCCTTTTTTATGCCTCGTTCTGTGAAGCAGTGATGCTCCAGAAGGAGGCCGCCGAGCGGGGTCGGGAGATGGCCGATCCCGCTCGAAGGAGGCGGCGCCGCGGGTCGCCGGCGGGCGCGAGGCAATCGCGCCCGCGGATACGGCTACCCGGGATGAACCTCGCCTCTTCCGTGGCCGGGGTGCGTCGTCGGTGGAGAAGACCGGGGGAGGTAGTGAGCCCTCCTCCCCCGAGGAGGGCTCCCCTGAATCGACGGGGGAGCGGAGGCTGGGGGTTCCCGGAAGTAGCTTGGCGTTCCCTGAGGTTTTTAGTGGGTAGGCCTGCCCCTTCTAGGGAGGAGAGCCCCACATAACCGCCGGCTCGCTAACAGCCGGTATGCAATTTAATGCATTTTCCTCAGGGGAACAAAAAAAAAAGCCTAAGTATGTTACAATATTTTTACAGTATGACGCAGTATAACAGATTATAACGCAAAGACATAGAGAAATCTTTAAATGAAATTAATAGCATTCAAAAATAAAACTTATCAAATTTAAATAAAACACCTTTCATGCATTGGCAACAATTAAAAAAAAATCAATATAAGCGACATCAAAGTTAATGCAGGATATTAGGTGTAGTAGGCAAGAATTGTTTTTTGCCTTTCATAATTGTTTATGTTTTAGTTTTAAATGTAGTAGTTTGTCTTTTAGTTTTAAATTATTGGGGCTGGCCTATGTCCAGCTGTAGACGTCTCTCGACTGAAATAATGATGCGGATGATTTTCTGTTCCTTATTTATATAACAAAGCAAAACTTAACGCACATGTCAAACTTTTACACATATGTCAATAGACATTTACACTCCACTTTTTTTACAGGACTTATACCTGGATTGTCTTTAGATATGAGATGTAGTAAGCAAGAACTGTTTTTCGCTTTTCGTAAATGTTTATGTTTTAGTTTTAAATGTAGTAATAGTGCTAGAATTATATATTAATTATAAATTATAAGTTTCCTCCTTTGTTTTTCGGTTATAATAATGTCAATCATGTAAAATATTTTGTAGCCGTCTTAACCATTATGATGTAAGGCTTAATAAGAATAAAAAAAATACATTTTTAAATGAAGTCAACTCCCTACAGTGCTGAACCTCTTTCGTTATTGGTCTAATATTAGGTGTTCTTACATATGAAATTAGCATTTTGTCGTACTCACCACTTTGATCTGAAATATCCCCTCTTCAGTTAAGATTTAAAAAAAATATATAAATTTATTTAGCTGCTACATTTGAGTTTTAATTACGACAGATATCTATTGTCGGTAATTGCAAACCATGAAAGAAGAACTAGCTGCTAAACAACTGAGATTGGTCAATCGCTCTAGTTCTATTTACTCTGAGCTCTAGGTACAACAAACAACCACAAATTTAGATAAGCTACAATTGGAATCTCTGCGAGATCCACCATACTCCACGGACTTTGCTCCAACAGATTACAATTTTTTTCAGAATTTCGACAACTTCTAACAAGGAAAAAATTCTACTCCAATGCGGCAGTCTAGACCGCCTTCAAAAGTTTGTATCGCATATTTTGATTCTCGCAAAAGAATCAAAACTTATTGCATACTTATTGTCGGCCTAGAATCATGACATGAGGAAAAAAACAAATGAATTTATAAATTTGAAATCGACATTCTTAACCAAAGAGGAGATATTTCAGATCAAAGTAGTCAGTACGAAAAAACGCAAATTTCATATATAAGGACCTGATATTCAATTCTGCGGAATGATACAAAAGTTAGAACCCTTATAGGATAATTTTGTTGTTCGTTTGTCTATCCATCAGTCTATCGTTTTTTTTTTCAGGAATACGAGTAATATAAAATTTTCAAGTGCGCAATTTTGACGACCTCCGTAGTCGAGTGGTTGGTATATAGGTTTCAAGTTGTCGCCATCTCTGAGCTACCGGGTTCGAGTCCCGGTGGGGGCAGACGTTTGCGTGATGAATGCGAGCATTTGTACCTTCGTCATGGTTGTTATAACATATTTCTACCAAATTTATTTATATATGTATAATATATGTATGTGTATCTGTTACCCTAGATCCCATAACACAAGCCTTACAGAGCTTACTTTGGGCTAGGCTAATTGGTGCAAGTGTATATATATTTATTATTTAAAAAAAAATTACTTGCAGTAGTGAAATATAATCCTGCTTTGAGTAGTGGACACAATCTACAAATATGGGTTAAAATGGTCCCTTTATATTACACTAGCTTTTGCCCGCGACTTCGTTCGCGTGGACTTCAGGTTCGTCCCGTCTAGTCTAGTAATAAGTAAGAAATTGTTTTGATCTCTCTTGTTGGATTCAGTCAGCGTTTGCAATGTAAGCGCAAAAAATGTGTTTTTTTTACGACCTCACATTAGAAACCTCAAAAATTGTAGCCTATGTGTTATTCTGATGTATAAGCTATATTGTGGTAAAGTTTCATTCAAATCCATTCAGTAGTTTTTACGTGAAAGAGTAACAAACATCCATACATACTTACAAACTTTCGCCTTTATAATAGTAGTAGGATATTTTGACACTCGCAAGGAAATCAAAACTTATAAGATACTTCTTGTTGATCTAGAATCATGAAAATTGGCATTAAGCGCAGCTATCATTTAGCCGCACTGTATATAAAAGAAAAAAAACATCTCATCTCGTACAATAAACATTAGCGGGTAAATTTAATATTTTTAATTAATCCTAATATGTTAATAAGATTTTATACAGTCAATTACCCTAAAACCACCCTGCAAACCTTCATATGACCGCAAGATACATAGGCCAGTGTGTTCAGCTAAATTATGTTTGCGCGATCGCGAAGTTCAACAAAACTTCCATCAAAACAGGAGTTTATTTACTTGCTTGTGCTCGGACTGTTTCAAAGGCTTGTAAGATAATAAATAATACATATCTACCTTCTTTGGGAATAGCTATGTATCGGTAAAGGCGTATTTACTAAGGTTATATAAGATTTAAGGGTGACGGTTAAGATATTTCGTGCTAGAGTTTGTCCATAAACATAATGATAGTACTGTGTTATATAACCATTATTAAAAAATATATAATTTACATTTTAAAAGTTCAAACTGATAACTTACTCTATTATCGTGTTCCGGTTATGGTGTCGTTTAATTGTTTAATGGCTTTTATTAACTTCTGTAACTATGCAGATATGGCTTGTAAATTAAATTTCACCACTCTCTAGTTACCTAGAGAGTCTAGTTAGTATTAATTCCAAAGGACATTGTTCCGGCTCCATACCTACATGTTCTGCCTAAGAACCGTTCGAATCGAAAGTGACTTATATAAACTCTTAAAATTATATGGATTCCTATGAAATAAGTTTTCACGAACGGACACTTCAGGAAACTAAAATAATTACGAAAAAAGTTAATATTTTGAGTTATAAATAAAGAATAACCAACCTTGCGTGAATATCAGAGTAGTAGTATATCAAAGTAATATTAACAATAGTATGTACAGCTATATATGTTCTCTTCTAGAACTAGAAAGGACTACTCTAGTAGATACTAGGAAAAGAGATAGTACCTAGTCAAGTAAAGATTATCATTTTACAAACCCAGTCCTTTACACACATCCGAGTCTACCAAGTACCTACGCATATTAATCGGACTCCGTAATCAAGCCAAAGTTGTTAGAATAAAACCATGAAACGCATAGAAAATCACAAAAGAAACGATAGTCGCAAAGCAATCAAAAATTAATGAAACGGACACAGATAAGGTATGAAGTACACCAGTGCTGCCAATTACGAAAACTATAATACTTGAATGCCAAACTAGAAATTCGCGATTCGCTTAAAAATATATAATACTAGTTTTTTCTAGCTAGTCAATTTAGGTATTTAAATGAATAAAGTGTTATCAACTAATTTTAATAACCGACTTCAAAAAGGAGTAAGCAATTCTATCTGTATTTACCGAAATCGCGAAAACTTCCGAAACTGGCAGCACTGGCTGACGGAAAACATTTTATACGGCATCAATAATTGTGACCCAACTTTTTATTTGGAATTTATTTATTTGAAGTGTCCGTGGAATACTAAAATATGTTTCAAATAATATGAAAATAAATAAAAATTATACTATAATTTATATTCACATCGGTTCTTAAGCCAAAATGAACAATGTCCTTTCGCATGCATAAATAAGTGTGGGGACATTACAAAATTATAAATATGGTGTCCAGATCACCAGAATTGAAGTGGGTAAGCATCCTATTTGTCTATGCTGAACTGTGCGTGCTCGAAAGATGTTACCTTGAAGAAAGCTGAACAAAATGTGTCGCAACTTGCAAAAATTATAATAAAATTGGATCTACCAGTATCTAATGCAAAACTCGCTGGTTATTGTAACATATTGAGATGGAAACGTTTTTTGAAATTTGTTCAGAATCCTGGTCAATTTTTGAAACGATATAAATTTAAACTGCAGGAATTTGATGTAAACCCCACTTATTCGATCGAACAATTTGAAATAAAGACATACCATGTTGTTTAAAATCGCGGGCAACAAGTGACAACGATTCCGTTATGAAATCATGAGCTCCGATTATATATCAATGTACAAAGCTAAGAAATAAAAATAATTAAATACTACAAAATAACAGGCACTAAATTTTTAAAATAATTCAATTTTAAAATTTTAAGCATTAACTAATATAATACTTTTGTACTAATATAATACTTTTGTAACAAAATAAAATAAACTCGTAATAAGCCAACTTAAATTCTTAATTAAAAAAAATATATATTCTCTATAAACTTTGATAACTTCGTAGAGTAGACTGATATTAGTTGTTTTCTTAAATATGACGACTTCATATAGAAACTTGACATAAGGTACTGTCATAAATAAATAATCAAAGAGACAAATATAATATATAAATTTAGAACATAGTGTATCTTTTAACTTAAAGTTTCGGTGATTGTTTGGCGCAAACCAAATCGTAGTTTTATAAAAACTTATTACTACCCAACACACGTTAAGGCCCGCAGCTCACTAATTCTTTTTTTTTTTTTATTCCATACGGTGGCAGACGAGCAAATGGCCCACCTGATGGTAAGTGGTAACCATCGCTCATGGACATCTACAGTGCCAGGGGCACAGCTGAGCCGCTGCCTACCTGGAGAGAAATACTCTTTTTAAGCCTCGTTTGAAGTTAGACATATCGTAGCGCTCAGGAAACATCGCAGCTGGGAGCTCATTCCAGAGTTTGCATGTACGCGGAAGGAATGAACGCTGAAACCGAACTGTACTAGACAAGATCGGTTCCAGGTGATATGGATGAACTCTACTGCGGTGGCGGGTGGCGCGATGGTAAAAAGGTGACGAAGGCACCATTGCAAATAATTCCTCAGAGCACTCTCCGTTAAAGAGCCTATAGAGAACACACAGAGAGCCAAAGTCTCTCCGCTGCTCCAAGGTCTCTGTTGAGGCCGTAATTCATTTTATTTTTAAACCAAAAGTTGCTAAATAAACAGAACGGAAGTAAGTAGATACAGTGTGTAACAATACTCGTGGTTTTTGTGAGAAATAGCAACGAACCTCCGTAGCCGAGTAAGTTAATACACCGCTTTCAAGGTGTCCCCATCTGTGAGGTCATCCCGGGTTCGAGTCCCGGTGGAGAGCAGATGGCAGATGTTTCTGTTATAAATACGAGCATTTGAACTATATAATTCTATCAAACATATCCCAACTAATATTATAAATGCGAAAGTGTGTTTGTTTGTTTGTTTGTTTGTTTGTTTGTTACCTCTTCACGCTTAAACTACTGGACCGATTTCAAAAATTCTTTCACCTTTGGAAAGCTACATTCTCCCCGAGTAACATAGGCTACTTTTTATCCCGGAAAAATCGACAGATCCCACGAGATGCGCAATAAAGGCTTCGCTCAAAAACTGCTGCACAGATTTTTATGCGGTTTTCATCAATAGATAGAGTGATTCTTGAGGAGTTTTGCGGCATTTTTTATCTCGGAAAAACGGATAGTCCCACGGGAAGCGCGATAAAATCTTCGCACCATAAACCGACTTCCGCGTATATGTAGCCGTGGGCAAAAGCTATGACCCTTAACCCTCTATACACCCAATCCCGAAATCCACGCGGGCGAAGCCGCGGGCAGAAAGCTAGTATTATATATGTATGTCCATCCGTTACCAACTTGTGGTTAGGTTTAAGTGTAAGAAATGTCAATTATTTTTTATTTTTACTTCAAACACTGATACGTTGTCACTATGTGACTTCATATATACTAATATATAGTATCGAAGTACCCAGTAAGTTCAAATCAATTTATTTATGTGAGAACACAGCTGCTTTGGGGCATAATCAGGTAAGATAAAGGTACCAAAATGGTCGGTTTTGGTACAGAGTCTCCTCCTAATGTTACCTAAGTCGTATCCTCACGCTTCACCAGTGATAAAGCACCCTAATACCTATTAACGCAACGCTGCGTAATAGTTCTCGGTTCTCACAAGTTGTTGTTCTACAATGCCCATACGTAACGGCCCACGACCGCGTACTTTGAAAAGGGTGCGAAACTTATTTCAATGTAAATGTTGTTGAATCACTAACAGTTTTGTTTTCAATCAATGCTGCTTCTTCGTGATAATATAGGAACTGCGATAACGATCATATAAATTACCTTAATAATATGGGTGGCTTAACAAACCAAATATTTTATATTGATATCTTGTCTCTAATACAAAACATAATATGCTTTGGAGGTATGGCGACAATCTTAGGGTGTCCATACTCAGATTGTGTGGTAGAACCTTGCTGCCACTAATGTAACAGGATGCCGAGTGTTAAGTCGATCTGGAGACCTATTTTTGAATTACGAATGCGACTTAGAAATCACCGATGTGACTAATAATCACCGATTTTCAATCATTCTTATTTTTGAATATCACTGATGTGACTACCTTAGTCACAGGTGTGATTTCATTACGAGTGCCCTCACCCACTCGTAATGAAGTCATACTTGTGGAAATGTTATTGTTTGATTTTTCAGTAATATATTACACTTATATATATATGAATGTAGCATATATATATACATATATATTATAACCTTGACCATAATAGTTAAGCCGGCATTAACCGGCAGCGGTACATTCTGCGTAGAACCGAACTCTTACATTTATGTGTGTACTTTATCTATGTTGGCAGCTCTGCGATCGACTTTCAAAAATTGGATGTTTAGGAATCCGTGACCTCAAAGTCACCGCTGACTATTTAGTCATCGGTGATTTCGAAGTTGCATTCGTAATTCAAAAATAGGTCTCCAGATCGTCAATATGATACTTCGGGTCTCTTCATTTTAATTTACTATATTCTAAGAATATTATAACAATCTTTGAGAGAACAAAGGCGAGGCTCAAGAACTAACTTAAGTGAACAAAACAAAAATTCAGGTAATTTCGAAAACACTTATTTAAGTGATATGATATCATTTGATATCATTGTGTTGAAGCGAATGTGTCTGTTCCTTACGATTTAAAGAGTAGTTCTAACGTTGATTATTGACAAGTTTCATAGCACATTTTCATATAGTATACTGACCTCTAATAAATACTACTAAATATATTATTTCGTTGCTCTGAAACAACCTGTATAGAACGTAACCAAAACAATATAAAAACAAAAAATAGACCACTATTCTAGAGGACAGAAATTTCTTTAAAACTTGGACACATACAGAAAAGTGTTAAAGACAACTTTACTTTTTCTGTACCCAAATATTTAATCAAAATTTTACTATGCTATATTGCGTTCGTTCAAGTATATCGAAACTATATAAGTGAAAGGACAAAGGCGTCCATTTCTAAATGAATGTCCTTTAAGCCCCAATCGAGAGACGCGACGGTAATATAATTAAACTAAGATCTTTTAGAGCTTAGTCAACTATCTTGGCTCCAATGTGGATGGGTCAATAAATGTATACTAAACTACCTGTTAAGTACCGTCTAACAGTCATTGACGTCAGTCGCCAACTGCAAAAAAACTGATAATATAATAAAATATTCTCCTGTAAAATTAAGATTAGTAAGCAATAGGCCAGCGTGGTTAATTAATCATCGTAAGATAGTATGACTTGTGCACCTCCGTGCACGAATTTGAGATATGATGATGAAGATTTTAATAGTAGGTAGAATAAGTATTTCCTGGCCGACATGTACGCGGCGGCGTGTTGACCGGGGGAGCGATGGGGGGAGCGCCCTGGAACCCGCGCACGAAGTGCCTAAGCGGGAGTGGCACCGACGGATTGTGGCGGCCTGGCGTGCGCAGCTCGAATTACGGATATGCGCGCGCCAGCGGGCCGTCGGTGCCGTGCTCCCGCACCTCGAAGCTTGGCTCCACGGGAAGGAGGAGGTCACCTACCGATTGACTCAGATACTCACCGGGCACGGCTACTTCGGTGAGTATCTGTGTCGAATAGGACGGGAGGGATCGACACATTGCCACCACTGTGCATCCGACCTCGACTCGGCCCAGCACACGCTGGCGGAGTGCCCCGCGTGGGCCTCCGAGCGCCGAGTCTTGTTCGCAGAGATCGGGCGAGATCTGTCTCCGCCGGCATTGATTGCGGCAATGCTGGCGGACGCGGGAGGTTGGAGGACTGTAGCCTTCTTCTGTGAAGCAGTGATGCTCCAGAAGGAGGCGGCGCCGGGCTCGGTAGCACAGCTGCGGCGCTGCCGCGGGTCGCCGGCGGGAGCGAGGAAGTCACGCCCTTCCGTGGCCGGGGGGCGTCGTTGGTGGTGGAGATTGGGGGAGGTATTGTAGCCTCCCCCGAGGAGGGCTCCCCTGTATCGGCGGGGGAGCGGAGGCTGGGGGTTCCCGGAAGTAGCTTGGTGTTTCCGGGAGCTCCCTACATGCCTGAGGCAGGCCGTCCCTGAGGTTTTTAGTGGGTAGGCCTCCCCCTTCTGGGGAGGAGAGCCCCACATAACCGCCGGCTCGCCACAGCCGGGGTATGCAACTTAATGCATTTTCCTCAAGGGGAAAAAAAAAGAAAAATAAAGGTAGAATAAGTTTTAATATAATTTGTCTAAGGTTATGTTGGCAAGGGCGAGACTTATTTTGTATTTTAATGAAAATGTCAACCTTGTAAAAAAACTAATAGGAACCATTTGATAAAGCGCTTTTTCCGCTTGAAAGTAATTAAAAATAATGTGAGTATATAAAAATAACTGTACGAAAGAGGGAAACGCCGAAAATTTTGTTATTAATTATTACTTTCTAATGCAAATATTTAGAGAAGCGCCTTTATGTGTATCATGGCCCAACGCTTAATCAATCTTGGTATCGTTTGCTAATGACGTGGCAGCTACATACTGCCTATAATTATGGATTTGTATCGTACGTATCGTATTATGGTTAATAATAATGTTTACAAATCTCACATATTAATATTCCAAATATAATATTTAATCCAAGCTTATATCTTTTTTCCACACCCCCGTACTGTGATTTGCTGTTTTGCAACTCTAGGTATTGTGAGAGAGCCACCTGTATCTCTTGTAAATTAATTGTTTTATTACACATACATAAAACTCAATGCATGAACTTCATTTATACTGACATTTAAATTATTTCTTAACTATATTATACTAGCTGACCCAGTACTTTAATCAATGAGAAAAAGAGAAGGACCGCCAACATTTAAATAAAAATCTACTTAATTTATTAGTCATTTTGTCAGTCATTAAATTTTGCCCTGACAACCAGGCTCACAATAAGAAAACGAATTATTCAATTAAGTATTGCCGTTTGGAATTTACGATTGAAAGAGATTAAAGATTTATTATATATATAATTATAACAACTGTTATATGTGGCGCCACTTATAAGCTTGCGTATTTAATCATCAGTAACAAGTCAGAGTTAAAGCTACACATAGACACTATGTATCAAAGATTACAACGATGAAAATGCATACACCACAACGACAAAAAATTCACACATGACACATAAATTTCTAATAGCATCATAAATCGTCTTGCACCACTTACAATAGCCGAATATTAACGACCAATAAGGGAATAAGGGCTAAGTGCAATATGTTACACTTACTGGGAATGCTGGTGGCCCTGTAACTCCGCTCGCGGGCGTCGTTAAGACGACAGCGTTACTTTGACCTTTTTACTGTCTGTGAAATGTAGTTTGTATAATATATTCAGGTGGCTATACTGAAGAGACTACACTAGGGGTCATCACTTTTGTAACACCAATTTACATATTTCTGTCGTAAAGTAGTAAAAACATTGTTACTGTTTTTATAACTTTGTTTATTACTATAGTACAAGACGTAGCCTAGTGTAGGAGATTCCACATTGCTACTTTGTAAATTTTATTGATAATCAGTTATTATGATATCGCTTATTTGACGCGGATCGCTTATTTTATAAAACACGGTCCTTTATAAGGCGTGCGCGGGGAGATAGATCCAACGCACAGAGGCTATTTAAGCAAAATTTTATGAGTGTGCGTGGAATCTACCAACTGGGTCTAATCTCTATCTGCGACATGAAAAATGCAGCTCAAGACTATAACCAGCTAGATGCACAGAATCGATTGTGATTACTGTCATCAAAACGTTCTGTTGCATTTCGATTTTGGTGGTAAAAACAGGGCTGTGAAAAAGACTCTCACCTGCCTTCTCAAAGCCTCCTAATTGATTTATATGTGACAGGTGGTGACTCGCCGCTCCTTAATGGGCCTCACATAAAACAGATCAATATTGGTGCAAAGGGAGAGAATAACTTATATTTTAAGACTTATTGTATAACATATATTTCTATGTAACTCTTGCTTCTTGAATTCTTCTAGAAACTTCGTCAAATCCACAGTGTTTGTGAGCTTTAAGCGATGTCATTCTGTCACTCGAGTAAAGCGAAGAATGTAAAAACTTGATGATTTTAATTGAAATTTTTGAACAAACGTAGTAAAATACAAATGAATTCTTCTGATCGGATCACATCACAGACTATAAAACATCAAAGTTTTTCTTCTATAATAATTGTTTATTAGCAATATAATTCTGAATAAATAATATAATTTAATTTCCACAAGCAACTGTTATTTATAACGAGCCGAAGCGAGAGCCTCCCAAAATAAGAGTGTCATTTTTCAAATTGAGTTGCTCCTAACAAGCGAAGAAATGAGAAAACACAAAGTTTGCCCGCGTTTTTAATGGACGCAATATACAAAATTTTCCGCAACGACAAGATATTATATGCGACAAACGATAAATAACAGTTCGAGCTTATTCTATAAACACACGAAGCGCGCATAACCTATTGACATCAGCTGTACACCGTACCCTTTGCTAAGGTTGCCATTAGATAAATCCCAAATGGCCAATAGGACTTGGCTTGGCTTTCTAATCCAGCAGACGATTTGATGAAAGTCATACGAAGTCACTATATGTGAATCCCCAAGAATTATTCAATCCTCAGTAGTAGCACTGAAGCAAGTTCAGCTCACACTGGTCCTTTTGGACAACTCCTGTCTGTGATCTTCACCTATTCATCTGCCCATCTTGTAGGAAGCCTGCCAATGCTGCGGTATCTAGCATACACCTGCATCTCAAGGACCTTTCCGCTACAGCGGCCGTCAGTCATTGACACCTATCAATATGATAAATGACTTTATTACTAACTGTAGTCTTGTCACCGGTCTTATAATCGCGCGATGCTTGTTCGAACCTGTCATGTACCAATGTGTTTCGTTACTGGAATATCATATGTAAATTTATCTAAAGCTCCAAAAGTGTAGGAAAACATCTTTAAGCTAACTTATATACGCTTGTGAAGTCGAGTAATCTGCACTGGGTTGACTCACGCCTAATCATTCTATTCTACTTGTTGTGTTCAGAATACCTAATTGAAACTGCGATTATCGTTCATTTACCTTGATTCGTTGGTAATTAAAAATCTTACTTAAATTAATAAAACACTAATACGGGTACCCGTAATCTTGACCTGAGTTTTCTTCAAAATATTTATTTCATGTAACTTCGTTTAATCACTTGGATGATATAGACTTGAGCATGTTGGTACATACTCATTCGCATTTGCCCTACAAATCTCTTTTGGCAGTCGTCTATCTCCATCGTGTCTTCGTGTCTAAGCATACTCTGCTAGATTTTTATCACTACATCTTCTTACATACCACTCGTTTCCCTGAAGACACTATTACCATTTTATCCTTCAACTTCACTGCAACCATACCTCTCAGAGCTGTCATGTCCAGTTTAATGCTACTTTTACCCTTTTGCTACAGCCAGTATAGGCCAGGTAAATGGTACTCTTAACCGACGAGCAAGTATCAATAAATGTACGAATCTTTCTTATATTCCACTACACCCAAATAAATAATTAATTATTTACATATTTTTTTTATTTATTTAATTTATAATATACATTTTCACTATTCTAGACATCGATGCATATCGACTTGTTCGAATTAGATAGGTAAGAGAGGTCAAGACGAGTCATAGACAAAGTGGTTGAGTAGTTACTTGGCTAACGGAAATTGTAAAAGTAGTACGCTTAAGTTATATATGCTAATTTAGTAATTGTTTCTTTGTGTTTTTCTGATTTTGTGCTTCTGTAAATATACACTTCTCATCAAAAAAATCGAAACACCTTGCAAGTTTACGTTTTGTCAGGATTATCAGAAAAATGTGTACATTTAGGAATAAATGTTAAATGTCGTTTAATAGTAATATGAGCTTATCAAATCTTAATGTTAATGTTCTAAATTTAAATGAATTTTTCATAGGTTTCGTATTTTGTTAAATGAGTCATTTTTATTCCGTATGGAGTATAAAGGAAATGGATAAAACAACACACCTAAATGAAAAAAAAAGCTAAAAAACGTTTATTTAATAACTTGTATTCCCTCCCGAACTCTAATTACTGCTTCCATACGGTTCTTCATCGATCGGATGAGAGTCACGATAACATGCTGTGGTATATTGTCCCATTCCTCTTGGATTGCATCTTGCAGCTGGCTAAGTGTTTCTGGGGCAGGATCTCTTGCTCGAATTCGTCTCTTTAATTCATCCCACAGATGTTCAATGGGATTCATGTCCGGACTTCTTGCTGGCCATTCCATAATAGAGATATCGACTTCGTTAAGATAATCTCGTACGACGCCCGCGGTGTGAGCCCTAGCATTGTCGTGCATGAATATGAAGCCGTTGCCAATAAAATGTGCATAGGGCATCACATGAGGCTCGAGACACTCTTCGACGTACGATGACAGTTTAGTGCAGGCAGACGTGGTCCAGACACAAAAGCAAGCTCTGTCTTACCGTCGGCGCTGATTCCTCCCCAAACCGTCCACGAACCGCCACCATAGCTGACCTTTTCTTCAATGCAGCATTCTGCATAGCGTTCTCCGTCTCTCTGAAGACCTTGTTCCTTCCGTCGTTACCATACAGCATAATTTTACACTCATCAGAAAAGAGAACTTTGCTCCACTGTAGGTATGACCAATTTAGGTGCTCACGTGCAAAGTTAAGGCGCGCTCTTCGATGGTCTGCAGTTAATTTCGGCCCATTTGCTGGCTTATGCGGTACCAGTCCACGATCCTTCAACCTTCTTCTAATTGTAGAGTCACTTACACGTACAACACGAAGCCGCTGCTGCAGTTGAAAAGCGTTAAGGCGTCGATTTCTTAAAGAAGTTGTTACAATAAATCGATCATCTCGCTCAGAAGTGACCCGATTCCTGCCAGATCCTGAACGGCGCGTGAACAAACCAGTCTCCCGATAACGTTTATAGACTCTATGAACAGATGACAGGCTTAGATGCAGTCTTGCAGCCACAACACGCTGACTAAGGCCAGAATCCAGCAATGCCACAACTTGGGCGGCTTCTGTGGGCGAAGTATCCATACGTTTTAGAAAAATAACCTTTTTTCAGACGTCCCAAAGTCACAGTATTGAAATAAAAAACAAAAAGTTTAAGGATAGGCGCCAATTTTTAGTTTTTAAACGCTAAATGTACTCCAACCCTAAACACACATTTGTCTCAAAACAGTGATTCATTCGTTATTAAGATAAACAAATGAAATTCTAATTTTTGAATTAGAATTTTCGCTTATTACTGTAATGGCCAAACTGCCAGCTATACATTTATGTTTTTTTTTTCATCGTAATGAATTCTTTTTTGTGTTAAATTCGGACAGAAACAATGAAAACGGAAGTGTTTCGATTTTTTTGATGAGAAGTGTATATTGCTTCTTCCTAACTGTCTAGATTGTATGCTTTTTAATATATGTTATCTAGAGATTAAGTGTTGGAGGAAAATTACAACTTCGAGTACAGTACAGAGTCAAGATTCCACATACTCGTAGTGTAGCTGAAATTGCCACTCATAAGTTCAAGGTACATGTTAAAAAGACGCTAATGAGTAAGGGCTATTACAAAGTCAATGATTATTTAAATGATGCCAATGCTTGGTGTGATTTGAAGATATTACATTCTAGAGTGTAAATATTTGTTTTCCCGTATAAATTGTAAACACATATGTACATTGTATGATAAGGACATAATTTATTGTAAATAAGATTCTTGCGCCCGTTCTTGTTATCAGCTAAAAAATAAAAAATAGAAAGCTCTTTTGACTCGTCCAAATTTTTTTTAGTATATTATAAAGTCATATTTGAATAAAGTTAATTTTAATTTTGAGTTAAACTTTTTTATTTATCACCTCAACCATACTTCACTTACCAAATAAATATTGAAGAAGTTCGTAGCAAAAGTAAAACTGATTTCTGCCTACCCCCATTGGAAGTGTATATGTATAAACTTTATTATTAATTTATTTTGTCAACAAAGATATTTGATTTATTTTTATCGTAATATTCCAAACAGTTAAAATGAAAATTGTATCCACAGTCCCTACGTGTATACTTAAATGAGATTGCATTGTTTAGTACGACAATGGTACGATGTAAGCGGAAATGAGAATAGCGTATGTGGTATCCAGTTGTGAACAATCACAGGAATAGCTTGTGAGTAAAGTTCAATATATTGTCCCAAAATTAATTTGTGTGAAATTATTTGGGACTTGTGCACTATGTGTATAACAGGTACGTACCTTTATACATGTATCTTATAAGATAATTATTACTTGATTCAAATAGTTTGTGATTATAAAATTTACTTATGTATAGTCATAGAATGCAAGGGTCTCTACATTTCTGTTTATTGTCGTTTTATTGATTGGTTCATATAGTTTTAATGATTTCAAAAACTACATAATAATTTAATTGTGTATATAACTTGTAACAATATGCAAGAATCACTGTATTTCTTTTTATTTTAGTTGAACTTGGTTGGTATAGTTTAAAAAAATATACATTAAAATTTATCATTGCCACCTTTTTATTTCTTACCTTTTAAGATATTATTTTTTACTAATTACTGAAACTTGATAAGATTTTGTTGCCATATATTAACAAACTGGCTATAACCGACACATATAATTTGATTTTTCAAAACAAAGATTTATGGATTTTATTCTCATGAATAAAACATAAACTAATGCAGAAAAGAAAACTAAAAGGAACGTAAAGAATTACCTTTCCGAGAGATTTCCGAAAAAATAGTTTTAGAATAATATTTTGCCACTTACCGAGCGACCGGAAACGCTGCCAAGCCGCATAGAAAACAGATAGCAAAAGCAGTTTGAATTCCAGTTCCTGGCTTTAGGCGGTTAAGTTTATGATAGTTTGAATCTCTTTGCAGTTCTGCAATAACGTAATGGGTTTAAGACCTCCATTATTTACTGTATTCACTTTTTATTCTTAGATTTGTCTTTCCTTTTTTACAGTATAACGATTTTTATGCTCATTATGTTTACTGTAGTTGAAGCGTATCCATTTTTTGCGCCGATTAAAACTTGTCGATTTTCATGTATATACTTGAAATGGCAACATAAGTTTAATTTAGTCATTTTAATAGTTTCATATCATATGCATTATTATTGTGGAATTTCGCTGCAAATAGAGACAGTATTTTTATACTACAAAAAATAAATAAGTATATTGACCATAGCAGGCCATTACATTTATGAAAATTCAATTTACGTTCATGGGAACCTAAACTAAATTTGCCGTGTTAGCGATTTGCCTTTTCATTGATTGAAATAATTTGTCAAAAATACTCATATTAAGACAATCAGTCTACTGCTAAGGATTACTTAAATGATAACAATGATTGATTTTAATTCAATCAACGTAAGTACGTTGCCAAATATTTTAACTATAGCAAATAATGTGTTTGACTGTGGTCAAACTATAGCTTTATAGATATAATATGAACTTGTTTAAATTTGTAAAGAAAGTAGAGTTCAATCTTTTTATGTGAGGCCAGCTTCTAATTGACGACTCTATAAATAAAGTGGGACAAAAAGAAATTGCCCTTTCTGGTTTTCTTGCTGGTTCTTTCCAGTACTAGGTCTCCCGTCATAGACTTTTAAGCCAAAAGCGTTGCATCTTTGACGTGCGAAACTGTTTAACTGTAAACGAGATTATTGAAGAATGAAAAAGATCATATAGAAGATCAATAAGTACGGCAAGAATAGAAATAGCGTTGTCCTGAGCAAAGATAGTATCGGAGCGAGGGACGTCATCTTTCTCTCTTGCTATGGTACAAAACTAAATGAAATTAATGTCTTTTTGTTCTGGAGAAGAGAAGCTGAGAATCCTCGTGGATACCACACGCAACCAAGTACGAACGGATCGTGGCGGCTCGACCAGAATGACTAACCGACTAAACTCAGCCTGAGTCTTAACCGAACATAGATTAAGTTAGGATAAGACCAATTTCCCGAATTTTAACGGGACGACTTCGACATACTAGTGCGATATCTATGACTTCTTTGTGTATAGTATGATTGTACTTATAATATGGATATCGAATAAAAGGTTTTACTAAAAGAAATAATTATACAAAAATATACTATAAGCTTGTAAAAAAACTGATAACGTTTTATATAAAATACTAGCGCCCCGGTCCGGCTTCGCACGGGTGCAATGAAAAAATGGTTATGGTGGGTTATCCCTAAGAGATAAACATATACCACCGCGAACTTTTTTGTTGAACTTTTTAAGATGGACATTACTGTAGTCCATTATTTTGATCTATCTCGCAGGGTTCAGCCAGCGTTTTTGCAATACAAGCGCAAAAAAAACGTGCTTATTTACGACATCACATTAGAAACCTCTAAATTTATCAGTGTTTCGCTACTATATTATGCATGCATATAAACTTTTCTTAAGAATCACTCTATCTATTAAAAAACCTGCATCAAAATCCGTTGCGTAGTTTCAAAGATCAAGCATACATACATAGGGACAGACAGACGGCGGATAGCGACTTTGTTTTTGTAATGTAATGATAAGCTTTTGAGATACACGTAAAATGATACTTTAAAGATGATTGCTCAATAATTACATTGCTTAAGTCTCGAAAATTTCATTGCAGAAGTTTCTAGAAGAACTCCTTTTACAAAGAATAATATTAACCTACCTAGGACTAAAAAATAGGTGTATATTGTTTAAAATTATAATATATACATAATAAAAAATTACAATAAACAGTATTTTTTAACTGACGAATTCTCTCTGAAATAGCTCATTAGGAACACATGAATTTTGCGAAAAATAAAAGGCTACGATGTCTTTTATAATTTATATTACTAGATTTTTCTTTTTTCATTTTTACTTTTAATAGCTAGTTTAGGTCCATTGCTAACGTAACGATACTTTATACTACTGAGGAGACACTAAAGATCGTTGAACGATGTTATTCCCTGAATGTGGAGAGAAATGCAGCTGACGAGAACGATCCAAGCCTGGTCCCGGAATAAAGAAAAACAGAAGTGAGCAATTTAATTCGTAGAATTTTTTTTTAACACATCGACATTAATATTCCCGCCGCCAGACCACGAGGTAAATCATTACGAATATTTAATCTCGTGTCCGGACCAAGTTATTTCGTATTACCTAGCGAACCACAAAAGAGCGAGGAGACGAAAGCTCATTTTATTGTTTCCATTCATTAGTTTAAGTCCTTGTTTATGGATGAGACGGGTACGTTCGCTTGTGCGTAAAATTTCATACCTACTTTATTTCAAACCAATTTCTAGGGGAATTGTGTTTGTACATTTTACGTCAGAGATGTATCTGGTGAGGGGACTTTGATATGGTTCGTAATGCAAATATATGAAAAACTCTTTTGAATATTACGAGTATTTTTACTTTCACCGTGGCTATGTTGTTTAAAGCATTTACTGACATATTTTATCGTAAACAATTAAAAGATACATTACATTAAGGATTATATAAATATGTTTGTAGTATTTTAATACAATGCTTGGGTTTAATTTTAATAAGTCAATAGTTAGTTAGCTAAATATTGTGACTATAGTAAATAGCAAAATGAAACTATAGTCTTTATAGATATAATGTGCATTTGTTTCAATTTGTAAAGAAAGTTGGGTTCAGACTATTTATCTGAGGGCTATAAAAATAAAGGGAGAAAAAAATAGCCCTTATTGATTCTTTCCAATACAAGGTATCCCGCCGTAGACCTGTGAAACGATGAGGGAAATGGAAATGCATTGAATTGCATACCCGCAAGTCGGGTTATGTGGGGCTCTCCTCCCAGGAAGGGGGTAGGCCTACCCACTAAAAACCTCACCGATCACACCCCGATTGCGCCTGGAAGCGAGCGCTAATCCCCGAGGAGGAAAAATATAGCTAACAAAGCCACAATAAAAACGTTGTCAATATTTTTTTGTATTTGCATCAAAATACATAGGTAAAGAATATAAATTAATTTATCTATGGCCACAAAGTTTTTATTGTCAAACTTTTATGAATCTGTGGACAATACGTTATTTGTCATTTTATTTAAGTTATAGTATTATTAACACTGTCGCAACTTTACGTTGTCAACGATTTCCATATTTTGTAGATCTATCAAAATTTAAAATTGTTTGATTCACAAAAGAAAATAATAGCAAAGTGCCTTTTGTGCTGAGATACATTTTTAATTATTAACTTTGGCGTATTGACAAAGTAAGTGGCATGAATTGGCGGCGGGGGGAGCTAATGATTTAACGAACTTTGTCAGTTGATCGAAGTTTTATTTTGATTTTGTTTCATTTGCCTGTGATCGTTGAGCGCGTGTGAATATATCATTTCGTTTTAGCGGTTTAAACACCTGACAGGATTACAATAAATTGCTATAATTCCTTTGGTGGACCAAATCAGTATACCGGTACCGGTTACGTGCTACGAATCAAAAATCACATAGGTTTTTAACCACTTTGAGAACTATTTTAATGAGTGACAATTGCGAGATATTCAATATGGACGACGAGGCTCTAAGGGTATTTTTAATAAATGCCGGACTTAGTCATCTGACAAATAAAATGTTGGGTAAGTACCACCCTTGTTATCCTGTTACCCATAAGGTTTGCTTACCTCAGCGGTCCTAACCCTAAATTATTTGCTAAATATGTGCTCTGAGCAAACTTTCCAACCTGAGCAAAGAAACTTACGTTAAAAGGTAGATTTGTAACCTTCTGCAACTACTTTTCAAAATCAGTCAAAATGTATAATCAAGTGCAGGTCTAGTACCTGCACTTGATTGCAACTGCAAATTTAGGGGGTAAATGTAGGGGGGAACTTAACAATGTTTTTGTTGTTAAATTGACAACAAAAACTTGTACCCGGAACAAAGTTCACATTGTTAATAAAGATTGTATTTGTAACAACGTTTAACATTGCTTATAAATGTTGTTATAATCACTATAAACATCTGACAATAAAAACTTTGTATCTATATCAATTTGCCTTAAACGGTTGTGTGGGGTTAAAGTTTTTTTGATACAATGACAATAATTTTCTCTCAGTGAGGAGAGCTGCATCATGACGGGGCCGAACACTAATCCCGAAGAGGATTATAGGAAGAGGAGAGCAGCATCGCACCCCGACGCGAGCGCATCATCCCTAAGGAGAGCGGCATCGCACCCTGACGAGGCCATGGAAACCCTTGCGGACGCCCACCACGACCCCGCCCGGGGTATGGCGACTAGCGCCCTTGTGAGACGCGCCGTCACAAGGGCGGCCGCCGGACATCTCCGACTATCCACCAACCTAAAATGGGTACCTGGACGACCCACTCTTAAAAAAGAAGGGGGGCTTCGCCCGTCCACCACTGGCCGCTAGAAGGGTTGAGACCGCCAGGTTGAGACCGGCCATCCCACGCCCCCCTCTCGGAGAGCCCTCTGTCAGACCATTAGCCGTCAAAAAACGATGCCCAGGGTTGCAACACGAGGAGGTTATCTGACATCGCATCCAGTAGCATCTTTGACCTGCAAAAGTGATTGTGAAAATCTCATTTGAAGAATACATTTTTTGATTTGATTGACTATTACACAAGTAACAAATAAAATACGTTTGTATATATTATGCTCATCATATTCTTCATTTTAACACTCATGTTTTCCTTCTTTTCTGCATACATTTTTATCATGCTTAAAGATACTAATATTCATATATGATATTTTTCAACAATGTGACTTTTGCTTACACTTTGTTCAACTATCAAGCATCCCATTCCATCTAAAATATCTTGGATATATTGTGAAATAAATAATGTTACCATTCACCACGAATCGTAACATGTGAAGATACAGTTTTTGTGGGTGTCGCAGATATATTAAAGATCTCACAGAAGCCTTATGAGCGATATGCCTGTTTGATAATATAATTGTATAAAATATTTGTCTACAAATGGCATCGACGATAATTGACAATGGCAAGTGAGCTCGATCAATAGATAGATAATAGGAATTCTCTTCATCTTCTTTGTGTATCGCTCGTCTCATTGACAAGTAAGTATGCGGGGACCGCCTGCCAGGACGACGACGCTACAAAATTCCAATCAAATTCGCTGAATCGGCTCCAATTACGAGAATTTTCAAACACAATGATCGATTGCTGATAAAATGTAAAACAGTAGATAGATTAATCTGTCTAAGCACCCAATTCGATGACTTATCTTAATGTTATTGATCTTTGCAAATAATGGTATTTGCAAAGTTTTATAGATTTTAATTCTGTATTAATATTTATGCAACTCATATATTTAAATGTAAATCAGATAACGCTACAACTTCTAGAAATATAAACAACTAATACGACAGAATTCTTTATCGAGTTTCTTCTAAATAAATAATTGTTATATAAATAATATAAAACAATATTATTTATATAATATATCGTACATCGATTTTATTCATACTTATCATGACAACATTATACGTTATACCAGTCGCTGATAATCTAACTCAGTTGCTGTCAAATTTGGTTGATACTGACAGATAATACAGTTACACTGCTGCATTATTCAGCTTCAATGTAATAACTAACTCCGTAAAGCAGAAGAATCTTTCTAAAGAGTTGAAGGATATATCTAAATGCAATCTAAGCTATAATCAAGTAACTATGAAATGAATCAATATTAATCAATACATAGTATAAAACAAAGTCGCTTTCGCTGTATGTCCGTATGTATGCTTAGATCTTTAAAACTACGCAACGGATTTTGACGCGGTTTTTTTTAATAGATAGAGTGATTCTTAAGGAAGGTTTGTATGTATAATAAATGCATAATATAGTAGAGAAACACTGATAAATTTAAAGGTTTCTAATGTGATGTCGTAAATAAACACGTTTTTTTGCGCTTATATTGCAAACGCTGGCTGAACCCTACGAGATAATGTACTACAGTATTGTACAACTTACAAAAATCCACAAAAAAGTCCGCGATGGTATATGTCTATCTCTTAGGGAGAACCCACCATAACCATTTTTTCACTGCACCCATGCGAAGCCGGGGCGGGTCGCTAGTTAACTAATAAATTATTTAAATGACAACACAAATACGTTTATGCTATTTATAAAATATTTGTTAAGGCTATAAAATACAAATGTTATAAGAAGTTAACATATTTATTATTAACAGTGTTAAAGGGTATTTTGATTGGTCGATAGCTCAATAATTACACCTCTCAAAAACGGGTTATCGACTTATGAAAATAGGTTATCTATATCTTAATCGATACTTGGCAAGTGGGAATTGCTCGTATTATATAGATTATTTAATAACAATTCATAAACAGAAATTTTCTGTATTTCGCATAAGGACCGCATCGACAAATGGAGACGATTACAGCATGCGGTCCATATGGCGTGGATTACGTGGATAGACTCCCGCATAATAGATCCCTCATCATAGTAGACATCTTTAAGCGGACTTTAAGGTTTAATAAAAACGAGACTTAATTTCATCATGATCATTTAAGACTAGTCATATTTATGCATTTACTGCACATGTCGCGACAAAGATATCACACAGATGCTGAGCTTGCCATGTTGTATTCTAGTTTGATGCAAAGATGCATGATAGGGCATGGTAGTAAATTTACTGAGAATCGTTAACTTACATCTTATATCACGAGTTACTGCGCTTCTTGCGGGGTTGCAGATAATGTACAAATTGCAATGTACGTAACCGCTGAGGTGCGTGGTATCGAAGAATAGACAAAACTGTGACACTATCCATCAGTCTTCTCCAAAACATTGCGATGAGGGAAACCGAAACTTGTGAAATGCTATTACCTAGCAGGTTATATTACTGCCAAAAAAAATCGTTCTTTATATTTATATAGATCATATAGTCAAGCGTCAATAGTCATATAGTCAAGCGTACAGTCAAGTATTTGCTTGACTGTACGCTTGACTATATGACTTGTGTCATTTTATTTTGTAAGCTTGACTGTTTAGTCAAGCTTACAAAATAAAATGACACACCGATTTTTGTGAATTGTCCTGAATCCCTTCCTGGAGAATACAATTTCTTTTCCCACGCGTACCACATACACTGAAAACTAAGTTATTCATCAAAATTCCTCATACACAGAGTACATGACGTTCAGTGAGGGAATGTTGGCGTGTCTATATCACAGCCTCCAGTATTTTTCATGTAGCTATTTTTGTAGTTATATGTTTACTGGTGAATAATATGTCTTCCGTTAAACCGAAAACTACGCTCACGGAAATAATTATCATATAACGAATTATGTGGCCAAGCTCTTCGCTATAATTCGAATAATGCCCATAGCACAAAGCACTTTAAAAGAAGACCCTACAAGTAATTTATAAAATTAGCGATAAAATATCTAGTATAAACAGTATTTATGGAGTCAGAGCCAGACTTAATTTAGTTTAACTTTGCACATTTAGATATAGCTTACGTTGTTGGTTTTTCTGTTATGAAATGAATTATATTTTCAATGCAATTTTTTTGATTTCGTTCATTCAATTTCTGGACAACTTTGTATGAGATCACTCCTGAAACATAAACTACCAAACAAAAAGAATATCATCAAATTCAATTCATATTTGGCTGTATAATCGGGTAACAACGTACAAGTGAATTGAATTATACCTCTTTTTTTGAAGTTGTTAAAATCAGGATCGGAGAAATTTTAATCTAGGCATTTATAAAATAATTTTGTCTGAAACAAAATCAACGTTTCGTTATTTACTATTATTCCTCCAAAATTGAACCACCATAAATAATTTCTTCAATACAAAATTAATAAAATCTTTAAGTGTGTCCTTATGTATTATTTTTTTTATGTTTACGTGGAAATTATGTCTGAACACACCAAAAAATTGGCCTTTGTTATTGTTTTTTGCACATTTATATTTCTTTTACTAAATAACTTAATTACAAAAGAAAAACATAGGAACATAACGATAGATATATTCTAGTGTGATTTTCCAATAATAATCATATAAATAATTAATAATTTATTTATGCATACGTATCCAACTGAGAATAATCAACTATAAAAGAGAAGTATCATAAATAGCGCAGGCTGGTATGTAAGAGAACTACAGAGATAAAGTCAATCTTTATATAGATTGTATATAACGAATAAATAAATAATACTACACAGAGTTTATTAGATTATCATATACCAACCAGTAGAGAGAATCTGTATTAAGAAAACATTAACAACAAATGACATATCTATACGGTATCATTCAATCATTTGGCAGCAATCTTGATTCCAATCACCACTCCCGGCAATATATTCAAACGATTGGCAAATAGGATAAATGTTGACGAAATGAAATTAATTACGAATTGTATTAAGAACTTATTTGACATTCAGTTGAATGTGTTGCCAAAATCAATTATTTACGTATAAAGTGTTATGTTGTTTAGTTGTAATTGATTGCGAATCCTATGTGAGTTCAGTAGCGTAATGTAATCACCATGTTACATTTCGTCATGAAATATATTTCAAAATCGACCCTGAAATTTCACCAATGAACTCATCCAGACCAAACAGCTTAACCTAGACCTTAGCACGTGACTTTCGACACACTCGACAGGTATTTCTTACAATCAAATTTAGCTCCTTTATACAGGATGGATAAATAAATATTTATTTATTTTTATAGAAATATTATGCACAACATAAGATGGATAGAGTGAAGAATGAATATATCTGGGGAAGTTTGAAAGTAGGTGCTATTGTTGAAAAATTGCGAGAAAAGGAACTGCTAGTTTAAAGCAACTGATCTCAACACTCCTTTTTTTGTCCTTTTCTTTTTTTTGGGGGAAATGCTCCTTATGCACCATAACACTGCGCTGGCAAGGCGCGGCCGTGTGTGGGGTCTCTCTGGTCTGAGAGGACAGGCCAACCCACTAAAACCCCTCGGTGTTCTCTGGGCCCATTCGGGGCACATTGTGGGGTGCGCTTTCGCGATTCAACCGCC
The DNA here is from genome assembly GCA_036419045.1 of Scirpophaga incertulas. Classification (NCBI taxonomy): domain Eukaryota; kingdom Metazoa; phylum Arthropoda; class Insecta; order Lepidoptera; family Crambidae; genus Scirpophaga; species Scirpophaga incertulas. Next base: position 8,585,118 of record CM071627.1, on the reverse strand, counting down.
ATGATCTCAACACTCCTAACGTTATTTTTTGTATACAAAAGTATCAGTATAACAGTTCTTTTAATTTCAGTCCCAATTAGATCACCTCTAATTTCTATACTTAAATATTCTGTAGATCAATATATTTGTCTTCAATCTACCTTTTCTTTTGTCTACCTCGTGTGCCACCATCACTTTTACGCATATTTTCGACAGTATAATATATCAGGGAAAGCCTAAAAGCAGCCGCCATTGTTGAAAAATTGAGTACAGAATACATTCCTGGTATGATCACGTATTAAGAAGACAGACATCATGTTACTAGAAAAGTTATGGATATGAAAGTGGATGGGCGTGTAAGAAGAGGAAGACCGAAGAAAAGATGAATGGACTCTGTGAATGATAATATGTTGAAAAAGGATGTAAGTATCAAAATAGTGAGTGATAGAGGAGAGTGGAAGAGAAATACATGTTGCGCCAACCCCAAATGAAATTGGGAACAGGGCAAGAGGAAGGAGTTATTCACAATAAATACACTTTACAGTCATCTATATATAAATATGTGAAAATATTACGTCATTTGGCATTGCGTAGAGATGAGCTTCTCTCTGCATACTCTATCGCATTTATTACGGAGAATGCTCAGAGGAATTATTTGGACTAATCCCTGCTACTACTTTCCGACATCGTTCCACGCGACAAACCTTCCATCCTCACCATCTCAATACTTGGCAGTCCACCACTGTGCGTTACTCTAGAAATTTTCTGCCTCGCACAGCTAAACTGTGGAATGAATTGTCGCCTGCAGTGTTTCCGAACCGTTACGATATTCAAACTTTCAAGAAAAGAGCGTACTCCCATTTAAAAGGCTGGCAACGCGCTTGTGACTCCTCTGGTGTTGCGGGCGTTCATGGGCGGCGGTAATTGCTTGCCATCGGGTGATCCGTCTGCTCGTTTGCCCCCTATCACATAAAAAAAAAGAAAAAAAAGTCATTGAAATCTCGTGTATTATATCGTGCATATATGGCAACTTACCCCTCAGGAAAGGGGCGATGCAGCGCAGGCCCTTAAAATGTAATGTATGTTGTTTGAAATCTATGCGTGCGAATGAATGCAATTGGAGATAAGAGAGCCAACGCGAGACATCTTTATTGGTCAGTGCAGATGATGTACCGTAACAGGAAGTGACGTGATGTGACGTCAAGTGTTTGATGTCAGTGTTCCAACATACCTCCGGCCTTGGAAATGCCGATACTTCTAACGTCATTTCCTTGTCATTACTGAATATGGGACATTTTTTTAGGAACGCACGACGAACTATTCTTAATGATGTTCGAATGTCGGTTACTCATAAGAATCCATCTTGACCAATCTTCGTGGAAATTATACGTCCGAGGCTCTACTTCAATGACGGTATATTGTCTTCTTTGATCTGATCACTTCACCTATTAAACGTGAAATCGAAGTGATTTGAAATTCAATTGATTTTGGCACTCTTGACACTTTGTTTGACAGCTCGTTCAATACTGGTATCGGAATTGAATTGGATTTGTCTTCGGAATGTGTTGAGCTTGATCAATAAATAATAGTTCAAATAGATTTTTTATCTCAATTTTATTGACATATTTTAAAATTCTCAATTTTTAAATTTTCGTAATTTTTCTAATTCAATAACAACTGGGAAGATCACACCAGAGGTCTAAGTAAAAAGTATAAAGTGTGAAGTATAAAGTGGTTATGAATAAGAAATAGACGACTAAATGTTATTGCAGGAGAAGTTCTTAAGCGTAGTTTAATTTTAGTTTAGTATGTTGCTAATTTTAAAACTAAGAAAGTTTAAAACTGATTTTAATTCCTATAAGTAAAAGAAAATAATAATATTGTATTAAAAATTTGTATTTTTATATGAAAAGTGTCCGAAGTAAATTAAATCCACCTGTATAGACTTTACTATGTCTACGGACCGTTTGGTATTTGGACATCTGCCAGTAGGAAGCTTACTGTCTCATTTCAAGCATTTGCAGGGTCACTGGTTACGTGGGTCGTTTGTAACTAACATTTTAACATTATAACGCTTATGCAATATATATTTATACTTCGAAACTAATGGTGTATACAAAACAAGCAACAAGATATACAGTAACAAAATATACAGAAAATAAACGTAAAGAGACATAATTATAAATGTCTAAATTACCGTTTTTATAGTCGGACGAGGCGATAATTTTATATACATCAAACTATAGATCACACACCTTTTCCTCATGGGAGTAGGCAGAGATCACAGTTTTCCACAATCCAAACATACTTCTCTAGCCATTACTTTCATGCACGCTCGTCGGTCACGGGTACTTTTCACCTGACCTTCCTTCGGTATATCACCTATTTGTTCCAAGGTCGTCCCGTATAAGTAATTAGTCGCTAAAAAGTCCCGTATAGCATTTAGTCGAATATTTTTGTCATTTTTCAATAATAACTTTTTTAACCAATAAGTATAAGGTGTATAACTCTCTATATAAAAAGATATCTGAATAGCTCTTCGATCTTTTAATTGTATTAACACGTTGATTGTCCAAAAAAGATGTCATTTTAAGATGATGCTTACATTGAAAATTATCCCGTGTAGAGATAGTTCGAATAGGTAAATTTGAGACTCCGTTACAAGATTTTTTTTGACGTAACAACGTCTATTAAATTGGTACGGCGTGGAGTCATTCTCGAAAACACCGTAACGGCCGAATCTGACGCCACACGGAGCCACGCACATTACTCATAATAATTAATTTATGTATAACTTCAGAAGCAGAAAATTTAAACAAACTATTAAATAAAAATATAAATGTTATACATTACTTTATTTTAAATAATTTCATTGCACCCAGAAAAAATTACCATGTAATAGACGTTGTCACGTTCAAATATCGGCAGTAGACGGAGTTCTACAGACAACCAATTTTTTTTCTTTGACTATTAATAAATTCAAATGAATGTTTTAATTAAAATATTATTCCTAAGAGCTTTCTACTATACGAGTACCTTCCGTGTTTTGTCTTTTATTTTTGAAATTCGATAATTAAATGTGACGCAACTCGACACAATACAAAGTAATTAAAGCAAGAATGATTCCAGGAGCAAAATTGTTATTAAAATGCATAGTGTATAAACAAACGAAATTAATGATAGGAGTATTTTTTGAAATAGTGCAGCAAACGAGCAATTGGCTCAACTCAAAGTAAGCGATCCACACCGATTTAAATGTGAATATACTCTTTTTGTAATACGATAAAGTTCACGTACAAAAGTACTGTTGTGGACTGCCAACCATTATTAATATGTAGGGTGTATGCATATTATTCTTATTAGCAATAAAAACTTATACAAATCGCCAAGAAACAGTCGAATTTCAATAAAAAGTTCTCTTTCTTGCAAATAGTTCCGCAACGTCAAGAGTCAAGATATAAGAGTAAATTGTCACAGATTGCTCAATTTCTTATTATTAATGACTTTGAAAAACTGTAAAAAAAACTAATTAACCTAATTGCGCTGTAATTATTATTTAGAGGTTTACTTTGACTGCACAATCAGTCCTGTGCTTGAGTCAACGCAAGCATATTTCACTGCATTAAAAGATGAAAAAAAAACTGGTGGCTGTTGTATTTTGTAAGAAATTACACAAGAGCATAGTTTCTTATAACATACAAGAATTACGAACCTTAAGTCCAAAGTGGGCAGGGTACATTGCTCGCAAGACTGACGCTGGGGCAGTCCTCGAAAGTCCTCGAGTAACAGACACAAACCGGACAGTGCAGCGATGGCAGACTTCCCTCAAGATGGGCAGACGACTTGGTGATGATCGCGACGATGACGATGAGTGAGGAAAGCGTTGGATGCTAGCCGACGTGGAGGCTAGAAGTATAGATATATCCACTTGTAACGCTATTATACCAATTTCCTCACCTGAATAATTACCGCGCTACATTATTTCCTCGAAAAATGAAATATTAATACGCAGTCAAAGTAAACTCAAATTCATAAATTTAATTGCTTTTTCATTACAACGTTAATCGAAATACAAGTACAACTTGTTACCCTTCTAGCGGTCCTTACCTTCTTGGATAATTATGTAAATTGTAAATTCCGCTAAATGAAAACGACCAAAGGTCTGTTTAAATTTAAATGCTTAATTTTTTTTTACTTAAAAATATAATATCTCACAAATAAGCGGAACGTGTTTAAATGAAAAATTAGAAGTAGAAAGAGAAAAAATTTAAGTAGATCGAGCGGTTTGTCATTAAAATGGCATTCTAAGCTTTTGTGGTTCGATGGATGCGATCGCCGACTGTTAATAGGAAAGTTCGGGTTTTGCTTGACTTGATTAAAGAGTTTGTAGGTTTATTATCATAAGAACGACATTACTGGCTTGTCCAATTACTTGCTTGTTGAGAAGTCCACTTCGTTTCCCCCATCAGGTGCGATACAAGCCATCCCTATCACATGTAACTAAAATAGCAATCATAGCAATAAGTGAATAATTTATCCTGACTGAATATAGTTCAGTTTCGCGAGTTTCGGACTAGTTAAAAATATACCTTATTCCATATTCGTAATTAACTGACGGCATCTGACAGAAACGCATTCTCTCAGCGGCCGTACCTTAATTAGATCATTACATAATATTGAAATTGTCCTTTTTAGGGAGATTTTTCTTTTCCCTTTGCATCTTCTTTCTTAATGAAAATCTTTGAGGCTGGCCTATGTGTAGACTCTCTCGGCTGAAATAATGATGGGGATGATTTTTCTTTTCCTTATTTATATAACAAAGCAAAGCTTAACGCACATGTCAAACTTTTACACATATATCAATAGACATTTACACTCCACTTTTTTACAGGACTTATACCGGGATTGTCTTTAGATAATAGATGTAGTAGGCAAAAACTGTTTTTCGCTTTTCATAAATGTTTATGTTTTAGTTTTAAATGTAGTAATCGTGCTAGAATTATAAGTTTCTTCCTTTGTTCTTTCGTTTAAAATAATGTCAATACATGTAAGTTATTTTGTAGTCGGCTTAACCATTATGGTATAAGGCTTAATAAGATTTAAAAAAAAGAAACAGGGTAACCCCGTCTTACCTATTTCGACCGCAACAAGACAGAATTCGCATTGCAGTTTCCAGGTCGTTGGGTCGATCAGTTCTAGGTCGAGCCGGCCCCGGAGCACATGGCGGTAGAATCGTGAAAGCGCACCCCGCCATGTGCCCCGCATGGGCCTAGAGAACTCAGGGGGGTTTTAGTGGGTAGGCCGGTCCTGTCAGACCGCAGAGCCCCACACACGGCCGCGCCTAGCTAGCACTAGCGATATGCCAAGTACGGTTTCAATCGAGTCAGACTCGATTCCTGCTTTGGACTCGCCTACTCGAATACTAATTTATTTTGATTCGAGTACGCCGGTCTCGATTCCGGTACTCGAGTCAGGAAGAATCGGTTCGTACTCGCTACGTAACTCTATTCTATTTACACGAGTCCTACTGACTCGAGTCTAGTATTAGAGTTTGGTAAACTCGCTTGTACTCGCAAACTGTTTACATAAACAATTAAGTGGCGCCGCAAGTTAACTAAAAACAAGTTTGAATCTGCAACTTTTTGTTTTGATTTTGTTCTAAAACCGGACTTTAGTTCTGGACTAGAATTTCCAGACTCGAATTTCTAGACTCGAGTCTAGAAATATTCGAATACCAAACATAGAATTTGAGTACTGGAGTAATCAGGGAATCGAGTCCTGATTCGAATACCGTATACCCTGACGTGAATCGACTCTTTCCACCAAAACATCGACTCGGCACATTACTAGCCAGCCCGTTGTCACGGTGCAAAAGGTGTATTTCCCCCTTAAAAAAAGGTGTTCCCAGATGATTTTTACTTATGTCACATGTCTTATGAAATATACACTGGTTTTGTGGGAAGTAACAGATTTGCAGCGAATCTGGCATGAGCCACACGTACAGACAGACGATTGTAACGACTTACCATCAGGAGGAATTTGATTGTCTGTCAATATATCACACACACAAAAAAAAAGTGAATTGACACTAATTTTGTGATATTGAAAAGTTTGGCACTGACGAATCCCTACTAATATTATAAACCCGAAATTTTGTGTGTATGGATGCTTGATACTTTTTTACGTATTAACTAGTCAATGGATTTTAATAAAACTTTACAATATATAACAACTTATACAGCAATAAACATTTTAGACTACAATTTATCAAGATAAAGTTGGAAAAGCCGTGAATCAAACGATGTTGCTCAGGATGAAGTTCTATATAGTACAGTGAAGTAGAACACCGCAAATATACATCAAATTTTAAAAACCATAGTGACAAGCTAAAGCTACCATAGAGTTTATACCAAACTCTCCAACACCGGCCCTTAAACTATATGGTAGTACATCATAATAAGAAAAGTTCAAAGTAGTTTATGTGGTTGACAATTCGAAGCCTTTTATACACTTATTATGACTATCTACACTTAGAGCCTTAGTCAATACATCAGCAATCATTTTGTCAGTGGAAAGGTATTTCAATTCAACCACCTGGCCACCGTTTCCCTGATAAAGTGATGCCTAATGACAATATGTTTTGACCTTGCATGATACATTGCTTGTGCACTAAGCTTTTGCGCGGAGACATTATCATTAACAATGTTATCTTAACATCAATGTCTAAGCATTCCGACATAAAGTTTTTAATAAACAAAGATTCTTTACAAGCGTCAGATATTGCCATATACTCCGCTTGAAGTAACACGAAAGCCGTAGAAATGTTACCACTGTAAGCAGTTTCGTCACGTGGCAAAGAATTGCAGAAATAAGAAGGCGACTTCAAAATATAATTCTGAAGCGACCAGACCTGAACCAGCAGTTCGACACAAAAAAAAACCAAAAACGCTATGACATTACTTCCAAATAAGTTACAACTACAAGTTGCAAATGGTGACAAGTTATTTGGTATCGGCAAGGCAATGTAGAAGTTCGTGTCAAAAGTGGTATACGAACTCTAAGTAATGTTATTTTTGTATCTAATCTGTCATGCAACTTGATATCTGTCAATGTTTTGACACAAAAGAAATTTTATATTTTACACCGCAAATATACATCAAATTTTAAAAACCATAGTGACAAGCTAAAGCTACCATAGAGTTTATACCAAACTCTCCAACAGATAACAGCCAAAGTAAGAAGAGTAACAAACATTTATATATACTTATAAACTTTATTATATAATATAGATTTGTGTAGACCAGTGATTCTCAAAGTGATCTTTATCGACCCCTAGGGGTCTATCATAACCTGCAAGGGGTTTACGTCAGCAAAAAAACAATTTGGGGGTCTATGAAATGAAAATGGGAGTCACGATATTGGATCTCAACAAATACTGCTAGTACCTATTTATTTCAATTATTCTATCTTATAATATAAACACATAAATGTATTTTTAAAAAGTTAAGTTCTAGGATGTAGGCATTCGATATAAGGTAAGTAGGGGGTCTACCCAAAAGCGAAAAACGTGATAAAGGGTCTACGACACAAAAATATTTGAGACCCTCTGGTGTAGACGAAGTGGAGGGCACCAGCTAGTATCAAAATAATTGTTACAAATAAAATAGAAATTTGTGTGGAAAAAAAATACGAACTATTTCCCTGGTTCTTTATTTCAATTTAAGGAAACAAATTCCCTAGTTTGATAGTAATAAACAATTACAGATAGGGTTAATAAATAGCTAATATATTAAAAATATAGATAGTCTATTACACACATTGTAAATATAGAATTCCCCTGAAGAATATAATAAAAATTCTCGATTTATTCTTTCTCGGGAGACGAAAGGTTGGATGTTATAACGAAGTTCTTTGTCATCCTACTGATATAGCAACATTGGTTATTTGGCCACTTTTTTCAACCGTGTCACAATTTTATTATTTATTTTTACATGTATAGTATAAATAACGGCACGTTATAAATATGTTAGTGTCACACTTAAAGCTCTTCCAATTTTTGTGGTAAATAAGATTCTTTCAGTGTGCCTGTAGTGTAAATCTTTTGTAAATGTAGAATGCTTACTTGTAATATAAATTCAAATTTAGCTCTGTCTATATGTCATCTTTCACACCAAAATTACTGAAATTATTTAAATTTAATTTGATACACAGTCAATAGCTTGAGAAAAAAGGGAATGAAAATTTGTATGGAAATTACGTCATACTTTTTTGGCTTGTTATTAGATGTAAACGAATACGAAATTCAAAGTTTGTAAAAAATTTACCTTAAAGGGTTGAAAATATGGGATATAAATTTTTGTTTGAATAGGTTCAAAATCTACTGAACTTATTATGATGATAGTTACATATTTAAGTTATATATTTAGATTTTAAAGGTAGTTGATATAGGGATAGTGTGAGATCCGGAGAACGACATAGAGAAATTATGCGAAGAGAGTCCAGGTTTTGATGCGATTTATTGTGAGGATGCTAGTAGAGGAAACAGGGAAGAACATAAGATAATTTGTCCTACGGTAAAAAATACATTTTCTTTTGACATACTAGGGAAGTTTTTACCCGTGGAAATAACATTTTTTCTGCGGGAAAATGTAATAAATCAGCCGGTTTTGATATAAATACGGCTGGAGACACGGGGAAGAACATAAGATAATTTTCACAACAGAAAAAATATAGGGTTTCTTTTGGAAAATCCGATATAACGTACGTATGATATAATCCAATATGGCAAAGCCATGAGCAGAAAGCTTATCCTTACTAATAATATAATATAACATTATAAATCGGAAAGTGAATTTATTTGTTTGTTTGTTTGTGCCGCTTTCACGCCTTAACTACTGAACCGATTGCTTGGAAATTTTGCAGACGTAAAGATAAAAGTCCGGAGTAAAGGCTTCACTCAAAAACTAATACTGCACAGATTTTCATGCGGTTTTCATCAATAGATAGAGTGATTCTTGAGCAAGGTTTTGCGGTATTTTTTATCTCGGAATAATGGGTAGTCCCAGGGGAAGCGCGATAAACCGACTTCCGCGCATATGTAGCCGTAGGCAAAAGCTATGACCCTTTATCCTCTATAGATCCAATCCCGAAATCCACGCGGGCGAAGCCGCGGGCAGAAAGCTAGTATGATATAAATCAGTGACGATACCTTGGAGTTTGATTTACCCTTACTTATATTTCCTATCTACCTTATCTTTAACCATCAACAATGTTACAAATTAGCGGACAACAGCAGAATGCGTACAAACCTACCCCAAGTTAGATCATCAGTCGAAGCCAAATAATTGATTCATTAGAATCATACTCGTAAATTATTTAAATATTAACATAGGATAAGGGTTTACGGAGATTTCAGCAGGTTCTTGGCTAAATTATTACTTGGGTTGATTTATAGACACCTCATCCAAACTATAGAACTTCGCGAACTTGTAATGTAGTTATACTCAGGTTGCAGGTAACTTTCGAGATCGGTGGTATACCAACCCCTAAAGATTCACGAAACTAACATGGAACTTAAAGGGGATGGTTAATTATTATATCTCGTGTAATTGGTTGTTTATTACCTTTAAATTTTCTTTGCTTTACCTCACTTATAAATGTGAACAATTCTGGAAAATACTCGTAATAGATTTAATCAACACATTAGGTTCTGCAGCATTTTTAAGTACGTCGCGGATTTCTTAAAATAAAGATTTTTTTTTAATTTTTATTTCCATATTTCTTTGTGCTTACAAGAATATTTATATTCATCCCATATAATTGATACTGCTGACGTATTTTAAATATCTATAAATCACACATATTTGAGATGGTAATTGGCTTTCTTGCCATTAAAATATCATCCCCTAGAAATCTTACCCAAAACCTATCTAAAAATCAATCTGTTAGTATTAATATTCTCCTTTTTTTAAAATAAACAATATTATTAAATATGATTAACAAAGAATATAATTCTTTGTAAATAAATAAATAAATATTTCTTACACTCACACCAACACCTTGAAATCATTGTGCTAACCACTTTACTGCGCAGGTCGTCAAATGGCGTCAAATAGCTATTTTGAAAGTTGCATGAAATCGGTAATTACTTGATTTAAAAATCGGATCTTCTCTACGAAGATATTGTTTAGAACTTTTGATAGGAACGTTATTAAACACCACCACTTTCTGTGGAGAAACCGTCTTAATTGCTTAAGAACTAAAAAGCGTTTGAGGTCCGCAGACTAAAGTGACTTTCAGGAAAACAAATGGATTAATTATAGCTGTTTTGCTATCGGCTTGCGATTTAATTCGAGAACCTGCTTTTAGATTATATGCTGAAACAGGAATAAATCTTTTCTACGTATTTAAAAACTTGTTTATAGAGTATTTATATTCAAGCGAAACGCATTTTTTATTTTTAAATCTTGCTCGAAGATAAATCTTTGTGAATGTATATTATAAAATATAAGTAGATGAATATTAGGGATTCTGGATCAGCAGCTCCAGAATCCCTAATATTCATTTTATATTTATCGATTCATAATTTCCTCTAAGACAACTAGATCCACCTAGACTTATAAATGTGAGTGCTAAGCACTCTAATTTATAATCTTACTTTATAGATTCATAATTTCGTCTACCTGTTCATTGTAATTTATTCAAAACCGAATTAATTTTTATTAGGTAGGTATTCAAATAAGTAAATATTAATGAGTTTTAGTTTGCTCTTGCTAATGTGCTTTGTAAATAAAATAAGAGTTGTAACGCTGTAATGTTTACAAACACACTTCTTAATCGTACTCCGTAATGTTAATAATACTGCATTGAATGATATGCACCGATTCATTCATTTAGATTAATCACTACATACCTTTATACATACTCCCATGTGCTGATTTGATTAATGCAAATGTTTGTAATCGAATATATTTTCGATTCAGCATGTATGTTGCTATGATGCAGGAGGCGGAATGATCGTTCATCGTTTTAAGTAGCGCTTTTATATAAGTAGTTAGACGGTGATATTACTTTCTTCTTTATTCATACTTACTTCTTTTAGTATTCAATGTATGAGTATAATTATTTCCATTTAAAAACAGCTAATCGACCATCTAACCATTTAATTATACCTACCTAATGATACATTTTAGAACACAATTATAGATAATTTATTTATATCTGATGTAAGTAAGCATATAAAGTCCTTTACAGTCTCTCCTTTATATTGAGAGAATCTCCTTTTTATCCTGAGAGATTTTATGTATGATGAACATGCACATCTGTATGAATGAGTTTATATTATCACACTATTGAGCTCTAGATATTCATTTAATATTATAATAATAAATATGTCAGACACACCAATTAGCCTAGCCCAAAGTAAGCTCTGTAAGGCTTGTGTTATGAGATCTAGGGTAACGGATAGACATACATATATTTTACATACTTAGATAAATATTTTTGATAGACATAATAACTTAAAAACCACGACTAAGGCATAAATATTCGTGTTCATCACACAAACATCTGCCCTCACCGGGAATCAAACCCGAGACCTTTGAGATAGCACCGGCATTTTTACCACCTAGGTTACGGAGGCCGTCGAATTATATAATATGTAAGTACCTATTATTGAAGGAATAAAAAAAAACTGTTATCTTTTCAAAATAATTTTTATTTCTATAATATATAATTTCACTTACAATGCCATCTTAGATTTTTTCTAATAATTATAGTCTCTGAATAAATATGATCGAAAATGTAAAAAATAACTATCTACGTTGTATTGGGCACAGTCTTAAGACTTTTTAGCATTACAATGACACACTGAGCTTTTATTTTTGAATTCATTCGCGTCGTATATTTTAATCCGTATAATTTTGAAGCTCTTCTTTATAAGGTATTTAATATACTTATATAATTGAGGTAGATGACTTTTCTTTGTTTTCCTGTTTAATAACTCGAATAACTCGACTCGAACCGTAGTATTAAATGGGTAGTTAAATCAACATTTCGTTGATTAGTTTTATACTTGTTCTATGCCATCTTGGATTTGTTTTATAATATTTTTAGTGCCTGTTTAAATCGGATCTAAAAAAATGTTTTCTACGATGTATTGGGCACAGACTTTAGCATTACAATGACACACAGAACATTTATTTTTGAGTTGATTTGCGTCGTATATTTCAATCCGTATAATTTTTGAAGCTCTTCTTTTAAAAGGTTTTTTAATATATGATTGGGGCAGATGATTTTTCTTTGTTTTCCTATTTGATAAACTCACATCACTTTGATTGCTTGCGTCTTCTATTCGAACTGTAGGATTTATTGGGATGAAGTTGAATAGCTCATTGGAATCCTAAAACATATAAATTTACATAAATTAATCGTATTATTATTATTATTATGAACATGTCTATATAATTAATTATGTAAGTAAGAACACCTTACCTCCATTTTGAACGTCCTGCTCTTTCAGCTTACTAATTGATTGTAATATTTCTGACAAAACGCTTTCACTCATTTATACAGAAAAAAAGTGTCGTTAAGATTGAGAATCCTACTCATTTTTACAAGCTTTATTTATTAATTACTAGAGTTCCGCCCGCGGGTTCACCCGCGTTATATCGGCTTTTCCCCCGTGCTTAAGTTCAGCCGTGGTTGGCTTGTATACAATTTGCAATTTTCCCTCGGGAACTACTTAATGAATCGGGATATATGCATGCCAAATTTTATCTAAATCTGTTCAGTAGTTTTTGTGTGATTGAGTAACAAACATCCAAACATCTAAACATCCAAACATCCATACTTTCACATTTATAATATTAGTAGGATAAGCGTAACTACATTATAACACCGGTAAATGTTTGTTGGGGAATCCTTTTTTTCTGTTTTTAGTAAGTATTAATATTAAAAATACGTAATGTGTGAAAATTTCAACTAGACACAAGCTAGTGACAAACAGACAGCGGAGTTTTAGTAATAGGGTTCTGTTGTTGCCCTTTTGGTATGGAACCCAATAAAAAATAACAGATGGTCCATGCAGGCAAAGCCATGGACGGTCATTAGTCATATTATTAATATTTCTTAGCGGTAAAAATATACGTGAAGAAAGTATTTACGTTATGTAAAAATACTATATAAATTCGATATTTACTATATAACTTTATGTACTTTTTATCATATCTAAAAAATAATCAATAATGTTTTCAAACTACGTAATTAATTAGGTTTACATATTTATATTTTGCGATGTTATTCAGGTGTCAAAACAATAGGATAGACTTGCGTTGCGGGATTGGAATCTACATTTCAGCATTTTTTTATATTAGGAAATCATAATAACACGTATGCTTTACAAATATGGATTCAGTACAGTGGGCGACTCATCAACTTATACAAATCTATCCAATTACAGAACAAAATTTTCACCCTATATCCAAAGCCATATAGTTCAATATCAATTGTAATATTTAACAGATTTGTATAGATTGCCGAGTCTGTGCATGTACATCCAAACCAGGGATATTTAAGGGCATCGGTGATCTCGAGGAGCACAGATCAATTGGTTTCTTCAGGGAATCAAGCCTCCAGTGTCTAGTGAACCCTCTACTTCCTGAGATCAACCATCGTTTAAAATGTAAGTAGCTACTTTATATTATATTTTTGTTCGTTGTGTTCGTATCAGAGGTTTCAAACTGAACTAAGAGCTTAGCGAATTTACAGCAACTATTCAGTACAAAAAATAGTTATATTATGTAGTTTCAATTTAAATTATTATCTTAAAATCATATCATTAACTCATTCAAATAACTCTATTGGTATATTAGACATTTATTATTTCTATTATTTGTTCACAGGTCTTCTAACATTGTCGCCAACGACCTCTTCCTCTCCAGCGACTCTGAAGTTGAGTCTCCGGCTCCAGCGGCGGCGCCGACACCAGCTAGTCAAGAAAAGAAGCGCAAGTCCTGCAAACCGGTTGAAAAGCCTGCTGTGAAGAAGCCGAAGATACACATCGCACCAATCAAGCCACCGGCGCGAATCACAGCGCAGGATCTTTTTAACAGCGGTAGCGAGGAAGAGGACTCCGTTGCCCAGCCTAGCTCCAGTAAACCTGGTAAATTAGTGCCACCCATTTATTCATATTTAACTAGGAGGGAGTCAAAGGGATACTCCAGACGAACAATGGAAAAACAACAGGGAAAATATTATGTAGAAGTCAAAATATATGATACGGAAGAAATTAAAAAAATTCAACCAATTAACAGATGGCGACATGCCATCACTACAGTCAAGACAAAATTAAATGAAGACAGTAGGTCATGGCAACATATTAAAGAATTTATACGAGAGGCTAACAAAGACTTTAAGAGTTGTCCCCCAACTCTTTTAGGGATGTATGAAAATTAAAAAATAAAAATAAAAAAAGTTAATATAGACGATATTATATGTAATACAATAATCTTTTATAATACAATGGTTATTTTTTTTTTACGTGTTAGCTAAACTATAGATTTATTAATAAAAGTGATTATAAAATCTATTTGATTTTTTTTTTACAGCTATACGACTCGACAAAGTATCAAGATCCCGAAAATTTATAGATTGTTATGAATGTAAAATTTTAATACCAGAAAATCAATATCAATATCATTTGAGAACAAATATACACAAATCAAATTGTTTACTGAGAACTAAATTTGATGACGTTTATATTATTGCAACGGCATTCAAAAACAGATTAAAAACATATCGAGTGAACGTCGCTGAGAAAAATGAGTATCTCTGTCCAGAGACATTTCTCAGCGATAAACTAACAAATATTATAAAAGTAATAGAAATGTCACTAAGTGAACACAATTGCATAAAACTGAATTTTGAATTATTTGCTTATTATATGTTACCAACAATAAATGAAAAACATTTAAAATCATTTAGTTTAAAATATTCAATTGTTTATAAAAACACAGATTTAAATGAATTGTTGAAAGCCGTAGCGAAAACATTGAATGAAAAATTTTGTGAATTTCAACACTGTCAGTCTGGTTGGATGTTTATTTCTATAAGTCATCTTGAAATTAATATAAATAAGTATTCACCAATGAGAGGTGGGACGTATATAGACTTACCCTCATATATAAAAAATACTAAAGGATGTATAAATATTAAAAATCGAGATAATTTTTGTTTTCTATGGAGTATTATGGCAGCATTATACCCAGCAAAAAGTAATGTATGCAGAACAAATTCGTATCCACATTTTTCTAAAGTTTTAAATATACAGGGAATGTCTTTCCCTCCATCATTGAATGATATAAAAATATTTGAAATAAACAATCCTAACATAAGTATTAATATTTATGGATTACAAAATAAATCAATTGTGATTGGTCCTGTTTATCATACAAAAACTAGAAGAAAAAATCATATTAATTTACTGTATATTGAAAAAAATGGTACTGGTCACTATTGTTTGATTAAAGATCTGTTACGTGTAGTTAGACGTCAAGTAACCAAGTATAAAGGAAAAATATATTTATGTGAAACATGCTTACAATTTTTTAACAGTCAAATGATATATAAATCACATAATTGTTCAAGAGTTTTGTCTATTTTGCCCGAGAGAAACACAGTATTAAAATTTAAACATTATGAAAGACAACAAAAAATTAATTTTATTATTTATGCTGATTTCGAATGCTTATTGCTCGATTGTAAAGAAGACAAATCGTTGAATACTCAAAACATGAAACTACATAAACCTTCATGTTTTGCGTATTATATATGTTGCTCTCATAATAAAGAATTGAACAAATATGTTTCATACAGAGGTGAAAATTGTGTTGAAATATTTGTTAATTATTTAATAAAAGATGTTAAACGCTTACATAATATTCTAACTGATAAAAAAGCAATGGCTCCATTAACTACTGAACAAGAGAATAAGTATGAAACTTCTTCAGTGTGTCATATCTGTAAAAATTATTATTAAATGATAAAGTTCGAGATCATGATCATGTTACATCTGTATACAGAGGGGCTGCTCACTCTCATTGCAATTTGATGTACCGAGTTTGTCCATTTATTCCTGTTGTCTTTCATAATTTGTCTGGATACGACTCGCATTTATTTATTGAAGAATTAGCAAAACGTGAAGGTTCCATAAAAATAATACCTAAAACTAAGGAAATATATCTCTCTATAACAAAAATAATACAAACAGAAAAATATAATCAACCTATACAAATTAAATTTATTGACTCTTTTCAATTCCTTAGTTCAAGCTTAGATACATTAAGCAAAAGTTTATCAGATACTGATTTTACCAATTTATCGTTAGAATTTGATTGTAAAACAAAATTTGACTTATTAAGAAAAAAAGGAATTTATCCATATGATTATATGGATTCCTGGTCTAAATTTGATGAAACAAAGCTTCCTTCAAAAAACGATTTCTATAATAGTTTGCGTAAGCAGCATGTTAGTAATGACGAATATGAACATGCTCAATTAGTGTGGAGTACTTTTAACATAAAATCATTAGGTGAATACACCGATTTATATTTAAAATGCGATGTTCTTCTTTTATGCGACATATTTGAAAAGTTTAGAAATACTAGTCTACATTATTATAAATTAGACCCTGCATATTATATAACCTCGCCTAGTTTAAGTTGGGATGCAATGCTCTTTTGTACTGGAGTTGAGCTCGAATTAATATATGATATACAGATATATGAGTTATTAGAGAAAGGTATACGAGGTGGGTTAGCACAATGCACACGTCGTCATGCAAAAGCGAATAACAAATACTTAACATATTTCAATGATACAAAACCAAGTAGTTATTTAATATATCTGGACTGTAATAATCTTTATGGCTATGCTATGACAAAAAAGCTTCCTATTTCACAATTCAAATTTTTATCTCAAGAAAAATTTATGATTTCGATGTAATGAATGTATCTGATGATAATGATTTCGGATATATCTTAGAAGTAGATTTGTCGTATCCTAGTTATCTACATGATAGACATAAGGATTTACCTTTCGCCGTTGAAAAAATGGTACCACCATATAGCAAAGAAGCAAAATTGATTGCCAATCTTTATGATAAATACAAGTATGTGATTCATTATGTTCACCTTAAAGAATGTCTAAAAAATGGTCTGGTTTTAACAAAAATTCACCGTATACTTAGCTTTCGGCAAGAAAATTTTCTGAAAAAATACATAGATCTGAATACAAATCTCCGTCAAAATTCTAAAACCGCATTTGAAAGAGATTTTTTTAAAATTATTAAATAATTCAATATTTGGAAAAACTATAGAGAACAAGCGGAAACAAACTGACGTTAAATTAGTTACAAAATGGAGAGATAATAAATAAAAAACAAATAAATATGTTGGGGCTGAAAAACTAATTACAAAACCAAATATAAAAAGTATTTCAATTTTTTCTGAAAATTTTATAGCTGTAGAGCTAAATCGTGATAAAGTTGTTTTAGACAGACCGATATACATTGGGTTCACGGTACTAGAATACTCTAAACAGCACTTATACCAGTTCCACTATGACTTTATAAAAAATAAATATGAACATAATGCTAAACTATGCTACACGGATACCGACAGTTTGCTATACTTAATTTACACAGATGATATATATCAAGACATGAAAAATGAAATATCATTATTTGACACAAGTAATTTTTGCAAACATAATCCTTATAAAATGCCGCTAGTTAATTCAAAAATACCAGGACTATTTAAAGATGAGATGGGTGGTGATATAATCACAGAGTTTACAGGATTAAGAGCTAAATTATATTGTATAAATAGTATGAAATCTCAAATCAAAAAAGCTAAGGGCATATCTAACTCTGAAAGAAATAATTTAAAATTAGATGATTTCAATAAAGCATTATTAAATGATAAAATCAAAAGGTGTAAGATGAATATGATAAGATCAATAAAGCATGTGTTATTCTCTCAGCAAGTGGATAAAAAAGTTTTAGATAGAAATGATGACAAAATACAAGTTCTGAACGATCAAATTCATACCCTACCATGGGGTCATTACAATTCCATGTTTTTAGATTATTCTAGTGATACTTACATAAATTCTGACTAATATGTATGCTATCATTTAATGAAAACATACCATAGAAATATGTTCTAATTTGATTGTGTAATCATAAGTTCACATTATAGCAAATAATATTGTTAAGTTGTTATAATATAAAATTATTCAATATCTTGTCGTTATTATTTTAAAAAAACCTGCTACAAAGTCTTGCTCGGAAATGAAACTTTTATTTACTTCCAAAAATAACCTATACTGTAAATCTCCTGTCTGATAAAAATGATCACTTGTCTATATATAAAAACATGTAACTTATTTTCATCTCATTTACAATGAAGTTCATTAAACAACCACTCACTTTGAAAGTAAATAGCATAAAAATAGAAAATATTGCAAGCAAAGCTAAACATAGTATTCTTTTGCCTGATACGATTCGATGTATAATATGTGGTCCCTCAAATTGTGGGAAGACAAATGTAATGCTTAATCTACTGTTACATGAAAATGGGGTTAAATTTAAGCACATTTATCTGTACTCTAAAACAGCCTTTCAACCGAAATATTTTTTCTTACAAAAAGTTATGATACATGTTCCTCACGCTAAATTATTTATTTTTAATGAAAATAAAGATGTGATTTCACCTAAAGAAGCTTTAAATAATTCTATCATAATTTTTGATGATGTTGCCTGCGAAAAACAGATTAATATTCAAAATTATTTCGCCATGGGCAGACATAAGCAGATTGATTGTTTTTATTTATCACAAACCTATACTAAAATACCTAAGCAATTAATACGTGATAATGTTAATCTTCTAGTTATCTTTAAACAAGATGATATTAATTTAAAACACATCTATAATGAACATGTTACTACAGATATGGATTGGCTGGCATTTAAAAAGCTTTGTATGATTATATGGCAAGATCGATTCAGCTTTCTAACTATAAATAAAGATTGTGCTCTTAATAATGGAAGATACAGACAAGGATTTGATATATATATTTATTTGTAGATTGAATCAATTAGCATATATAATAATGTTGATAGTAAGAAATAAGTTAATAGTGCTTGAATATTAGCATAGGACAGTTAACTATAGTTTAAAAAAAATGAACAAAGAAATTAAAAAGCAGTTGATAAAATCGGTAGATTCTATAAAAAATAAGTTGAAGGAAATTCAAAGCGAAGAAGATGCTGCAAATTTAAAATTCAAAAAAGTATTTAAACCTATAACAGATAATTTGGAGACAATGATAAGTGGTAGTGATAAAGATAAGGCGACACTAAATGTATCCATTGATATGAGTAATCGTCAAATAGAGGATGATCGAGACTCTTCACTAGATTATAAAGACATTGGCAAGAACGCACAAACATATGCAAATGAAATCTCTGAATACTATGATGACACTGATGACGATAGAAATCCTTATAACAAAATCAACGATACGCTTAAATCACTAGACAAGGATGATATTGTTGAAATTTATAATAATAATAATATAAATGTACCGTTTGGAGTACGTAGCGAAAACAAAAATCTGATGATAGGAAACTCTAAAGTAACATTTTCTTCGACCAGCGATACTTCACAGAATAGAAATTACATTGTGAGCATTGGTGATAGGCATTATGAATTGACACCAGGTTTAAAGGAACTCCTCATGTGTAATAGACCTAATCTTAAAATTGTAAATGAAAAAGATAAAATAACCTATAAAGATATTCTTCATTATACTAACGTACATAAACGAAATTTTGATCCGAACAGTCAAATGAAGGGAGACAAAGGTTCAAAATATCGCGAAATCATTAAACCATTGTTCACTGAGCCAAACAAGGTTAACAATGAAAATTCAAGCAATACTAAAAGTGGTGGTAGCTACAAGCCGAAATATAAAAAATACAAAAGCAACACCGATTACATTTTCTGGGATGATCCCAACGAATTGATAGACAGGCTTAAACTATTGATTGCCTCAAAAAATGCTGGTAATACTAATCATGATAATGAAATTTTATCAATAATCGAAGAACTAACAGAAGCTGGCATTATAAAAGAATAAAAAGCTTAGCACTATAGATTAACGATTAGTAACAAAAGAAAACAGATCATGAGTGTTGTTAAAGTTAATGGTGAGCGTAAAACTCCTCTAAAGCAAAATAAACAATTAAATATATATGATAAAATTGTAACAGTGTCAAGTGAATCTCCATGTTGCATTTGCTTAGACGAAGACTATATAGAAATTTTTAAAGATAAGATTTTAAGGGAATTAGTAAATGCTAACAAATTAATTGTGCACTTAACAAATAGAATAAAAAATCTTGAAAAAAGTTTTGTTATAAAAGACCTTGCTGGGAAATTAAATAAGCATTATGAGCAAAAAAGCCGTTGTAAATGAAATCTGTAAAAATGCTAGAACTAATTACCCAAGAAGAAGTGTGATACTTAAAGATATAGACGATCTTTGGCAAGCAGATTTAATAGACATGCAAGCTATGTCAAAAGTTAATAATGGTAATAAATATATATTAGCAGTTATTGATTGTTTCACAAAATATGCATGGGCTATTGGATTAAAACAAAAAAAGAAAGAGCATGTATGTCAAGCTTTTAATAGAATATTAAAAGACAATGGACGTGTTCCAAAAAATCTACAGACCGATCTTGGGAAAGAGTTTTATAATGATCAATTCAAAAGTATTATGAAAAAGTTTAACATTAATCATTATTCTACATATTCTACTAAAAAAGCTTCAATTGTTGAAAGATTCATTAGAACTTTAAAGAGTAAACTTTATAAAGAATTTTATATAAATGGAAATTATAAATGGAGTAATCAAATACTCAATAGGACAATGCATGAATACAATAATGCTGTTCATAGAACTGTTGGTCAGCCTCCAGCGACGATTTGTCAAAATAATAAAGCAAGAATTATAGAAAAGTATATGAAATTGGCTTTTTCAAAAAAAATAAAATGTAATAAAAACTTCCATATCAACGACTATGTAAGAATAAGCAAACACAAAGCTTGTTTTGATAAGGGCTATACACCAAATTGGTCCACAGAAATATTTAAAATTATCAAAGTACAAGATACTAAGCCTACAACCTATTTATTAGTGGACTCCAAATCTCGTCCAATACTTGGAGCTTTCTATCCACAGGAACTTCAAAAAACTAAGCACCATGATGTTTATTTAGTTGAAAGTGTTTTAAAAAGGAAAGGAAACTTTGTATTTGTTAAATGGTTAGGTCTTCCGACAAGCGAGAACAGTTGGATTCACAAATCAAATGTATTATAATCAGCAGATTTCTTAAAATTATGTATTTAAGTCATTACTCATTACTATCTATCCATTCATAATTAGTTGTTAAAACGACGTGGACCACTGTAAAACAAATTGACTTTTTTTTGTTAAAGAAAATGAAAAGAAGTGGGTTAAGTAAGATTTGTGGTAAAGAAAAAAATAACAAAGAAAATAATTACATTAAGATGCATAATTCAGGGACAAATTTGAAGAAAACGTTTAAGAATGTTGTTTCGTTACCAAAAAAACATTTAAAAAACGTCAAACCCAAGTGTAAGAAGGCTATTCTGGAATTAGCATACTCAACAGCTCGAGATTTGATATCCGACTCATCTATTAACTTACCAAGAATTATACCTGTACCTAAAACTGGTGGATTTCTTCCTTTAATACCGATTTTCGCTGGCTTATCTGCGGCTGGTAGTTTGGTTGGGGGTGCTGCTGGAATTGCGAAGGCAGTTAATGCATATAAAACAGCTAAAAATAAACTGTTGGAAATGGAAAGACATAATAAACAAATAGAAGCTGTATGTATTGGCAAAGGATTACATTTAAAGCCCTACAAAGATGGATTGGGAATTTACGTTAGCAAGAAAAAAAACTAAACTCTAGGCTACCCAATAGAGCTTTAACAAATATTGATATTATGAACCATTGTTATAATATTCCATTTTTCCGAGGTGTATTTATGAGAGATGAATTACCATCTAAACCT
Organism: Scirpophaga incertulas; assembly: GCA_036419045.1. NCBI lineage: Eukaryota > Metazoa > Arthropoda > Insecta > Lepidoptera > Crambidae > Scirpophaga > Scirpophaga incertulas. The sequence continues at coordinate 8,562,973 of CM071627.1, read as the reverse complement.
TACGTGAATGAATGTGCTGTCATAAATCTCGACACCTCTAAAAACTCTGGAACTCATTGGGTAGCCTATGGAAAATGTAATGATTACATAGAATATTTTGACAGTTACGGTAACTTAAAACCACCAAAAGAGTTAGTAAAATATTTAGGATCAAATATACATTACAACTATGATAATTTACAAAGAAATAATCTGTACAACTGCGGTCATTTATGTTTAAAGTTTTTAAAGGCGTTTTGGAATGAAAATATAAAAAAAAAATAGAGTAAACAATATAATTATATAGTTCAGAAAGCTATTAATTCATTTAAATAGATAATAACAATAGTGCATAAACTCATTATTATACTGTCTGTACTCGAAGATAGATCAGAATTGTTTAGTTATTTATTATTATTATTTAATTGAAATATTACTTAGTAAAAAAGCATGATTATTTTTAATAAAAATGTAACTACAAAACACAAACTTGATACTTCACATTCTATGTTAAAAGAAGTCAGACGTCTCAGTGTTGTGAAAACTAAAAAAATAACTAAAGAAAATATAACGTTCTTAAAAGCTCTTGGATTTAAATTACAAAATGTTGCAAATCACAGATTTACCACATTATGATAATTCGATTGAGAGTTATGAAATTCATAGTTACAATCCATATAATAACAGCTTTAAGGATAATGATGAAATAAGAATACCGATTCATCAACAAGATATATATGTACTACCTTCAAGCAGCTCTATTTACATAGAAGTTCATGCACGTATTATTTCAAAAGACCCAACGAAAAAAGAATTTAATTTTATCAACAATCCTCTCCCATTTTTATTTCAAGATATACGGTATGAATTGAATGGTGTTGAAATAGATCGCATCAAAAATGCTGGAATTACTACGACAATTAAATCTTTAATCTCTATGAATGTTGGTGAAAATAAAGCAGCAACAGTTTGGGGGTGGAATTTGAACGGTACAAAACTAAAAAATGGTAATTTTAGTGCTGTTATTCCATTGAATAAAATACTAGGGTTTGCTGAAGATTATAACAAAATTATTATTAATTGTAGGCATGAACTTATATTAAATAGAAGCAGTTCTGTTTTAAATTGTGTAGTTTCTGACAACGATGACAAAATAGAAATAGAAATTCATAAACTTCAGTGGCGTGTCCCTCATATAAAAGTTGCTGATCGTTATAAATTGATGTTACTCAAACACTTAGAAAAAGATCGTCCTATTCAATTAGCATTTAGAAATTGGGACTTATATGAATATCCAGTATTACCAAAAACTACTAAGCATTCATGGTCAGTCAAAACAGCTTCTCAGTTAGAGAAACCAAGATATGTAATTTTTGGCTTACAAACTAATAGAAAATTCAGTAATTCTAAAAGTTCATCGATGTTTGATCATTGTAAAGTTACCAATCTTAAGTTATTTTTAAACTCCCAATATTTTCCTTATGATTCACTTAATCTGAAATTTGATGAGGGTAAATATAGTATATTATATGAGATGTATGCTAACTTTCGTCAGTTGTATTACAATTCTGGTATCGATCCGTTGCTTGACTTGGTTCAGTTTAAGGAAAAAGCCCCATTATTCGTAATTGATTGTTCAAGACAAAACGACTCCCTCAAAACTGGACCTGTTGATGTTCGGTTAGAAATCGAATGTTCAGAACAGATTCCAGATAATACAACTGCTTATTGTCTGATAATTAATGATCGGCTTTTCGAATATAAACCTCTTACCAACATTGTAAGAAAACTATCATGAATGTGATTGTGGATGTACAAGGATTCAAGAATGAACAAAACCAATTTATTCCAAAAGAAATAGCGATCTTGTGTAATACACACGTATATATTCTACTAATAAAACCACCATATCCATTTTATGAACTGTCGAAAAAGGAACGATTACAAGTGGCATGGATAGAGAAAAATCGAGGAATTTTATGGAATGAAGGATCTACACCTTACTTTAATTATAAAAACCATTTATGTTATTTTTTGAATAATAAATGTATATTTACTAAGGGTTATGAAAAAGTTTTATGGCTAAAAGATATGTTTAATAATAATAAAGTTTATAATTTAGAAGATAGAAATTGTCCAAGCTTGACTACATTATATGAAAAATATTCAAGTTCTTCTGATATCATGAGTTGTATACATCATAATAAGATATGTGCTTTAAAAAATGTATTCTGTATGAATAAGTGGTGCATAGAAAATAACATTTTGACTTGTGTAAATAAAAGTAAATGAATAAACTGTCAAAAATACTTCAAAACATACTGTTTTATTTTTACTCCTGGGAAAAGTAGACAATAATGCTTATGTGTTTACCTTCTTTTCAAAACAGCCTGCATGCTGTTGTCTTAGAGGAAATTATGAATTGACAAAATGAATATTAGGGATTCTGGAGCTGCTGATCCAGAATCCCTAATATTCATCTACTAATATTACAATAATATAAAAATCTTATAGTTTGTAGTAATATAAAATAACGTAATAGACTATAATGATTTACCGTGGTTTGGGTGATTGACTTCGAGAAAGTTATTAATATTACATGCGTAGAAACGGCGGCTAGATTCCTAACTTCAAGTATTAATTCTATTAAACTTAATAAAACAAAAGCTATTACGATAACGTAAAAGGACAGATTAAACTTGGATTTCTGAGGATTATTGAGATGCATGAAAAACAGGTATAATCTAAACAAAAAATACTAAGAAGACTACTCAAATGAATCGATTAAAATTACTTACAAAAGATGCAAGAATATAAGCGACGAAGTAAAAAATATAGAGCGGAAATAACTTCGCTTTCTCATAAGAGAAGGAAAAAATGTAAAACCCTAAAAATAGACATATTTATTACAAAACATTTTTTATAAATATTATATAATAAATATGTCTATTTTTAGGGTTATACAAATATTTTTTATAAAAATAAGTAAAGCATATATTAAACATTATTAGCGCTAATAGGAAATTACTTTTCTAATTCCTTTTCGTTACTCTCTTGTGATAGCCGTTGTGATAGTTATCAGACGTTAACGAATTAATAAGTACTTAATCGAGATTATTGGTGAAAAATGTAGTATAATAAAAAATTGCTTACAACTTTTTGAGGTAATTAATTGCATATTTTCGCTTATATCATTGTACTATATATCTTTATTATATTTATCAACAAAATTATGGATATTTCCATATATATTATAAGTATATATATAAGTAGTAAAGCGATCTTAGACGTATGTTATTGTATTTATTAAATAAATTTATTTTTCTTTTTTTACAAAGCAATTTCGATCATTTTACTACGAGACCATGGTCCGTAGACCGTAGTAAAATTACATCTGACATATGGGTATCATTGAAATTATTTACTTTTATTTTTAAATCAGTTAACTTGAAAAGTATTTGATTTTTACATCTCAGACAAACGTCTAAGGTCTATCTCTAGACGGCCTGTCATGATCTCTTAAAGAAAGAATAAAAGCGTAGTGCAAGCGAGATGCCGTTATATCCTGCAAGTGCGGTCATTGTAAGGCCTGTGATATAGTTAACAAAACAAAATTAATTTATCGCAAAATAAAGTATAAACCACCTACTCAACTCAACTGGAATTAACAATAAATGTATGTTCATAAAAATGCGACTAAATGGCTATTCAAATAAAAATGTTGTAGGCAGAGATGCTAATGTGACGAAGGAACTATTAAATGAAACACACTCCGCTAGCTAACAGTCAATGAATAAACCTGATAATAAATTGAATATATTTTTCATCCCAATCATTAATCCTTGTATTATTTTAATAGTTGATTAATTATTTTGTTATTCTCGACGAACACGAACCCATCAAATTGGTAATCATTAAATCGGTTCAATCATTCTCAGATTAAAAGTGATGTAAGTAACACGATTTATACGATTTTAAAACATTATGAACGATCAGCAACACTTCAAAGCATGTATGTTTCAGTACGATAACCAACGCTATTATAAAAAACCGGCCAAGTGCGAGTTGGACTCACGCACGTAGGATTCCGTACCATTATACATCTAAATAAATGTTTTTCTTTATTCTTATTTTTTTTTATATTTTTGTATGATAATCTTAATGCGGTTCACCGAATACATCTACTTACCAAGTTTCCACAATATAGCTCTTATAGTTTCGGAAAAAAGTGGCTATGACATACGGACGGACAGACGGACGGACAGACATGACGAATCCATAAGGGTTCCGTTTTTTGCCATTCTGCTACGGAACCCTAAAACGACATAAAAAGTGTATCAAGGACAACATAAAACGTGTATATAAATCATATTAATCAAACTATCAATTTTAACTCATAGCACCAATAATAACTGTGAAAAAGCATTGAATCTTAATCGAAATACGAATGGATTTCATATTAAACACAGGTCCCTGATTGTCCGTACTCCGTGCTCATACTTCCGTGAACAGATGAGGCGGCAGTGTGGAGACAGGAAAAATGACTTCATTATCGTCGAGTAAGTGTGATGGCGGTGCTGGATTGAAATGAACGTGATAATGTTAGTAGCATTTCTGGCACAATCGAGACTTTTGCCAATCTTCCACGCGATATTGTGACGTAAATGACAAAAGTTAGGGACGATTTTACAGTGCATTATCATAATTTCTCAACGAAGACGTGGCGAAAAAATTATACAATAGTAGGATAATAGAGCAATTGGAAGAAAGTTCGTTGGTTTTTTAGATATTGCCGATGTCTGAAAATATATCTCTGTATTGATCCTGATTACGAACTCGACCGCAGGTATGTTTATGATGTACATGTCTAAGGGAGTTTTAGTTAAAATTGTTTCCAATTCCCTTGTATAGACAACATTATCTTTTTATTTCAACTAGGAAAACCGTCACTATCAAGAGTGTCATAACAATTGTCTCATGTCAAGACTGACGCGTTGTTGTGTAATTTTTCTAAACTATACTGAAGCAGTTTAGTGATTTAGAGGCTATTTCAGTTACTTGTCAAACTAAAAAACTTCTATACATTTTCAGATGGTTCCGATCATGTATAACAATGAATGAGATTTTAAAATCTAAACAAAAGATAATAAACCTAGTTGTCTTTATCCTTTAAAGCTGGAGTTTAAAGATATTTGCAGTATAAATATTGAATTTTTCTACACTTTTTTATTACTCAATAAGTTGTTCAACATTGTACCAGTCATCAAAAACCATATCACCGTAACAACGAATCTTTAAGCCACGAACAGTCAGCGAAATTCAAAATTCAAAGAATATGTCAACATGACTGTAAATAAGCTAAGGAATCTGTACACATACAGCCAAGTCTTTAATATATAGTTTAATTTATAGTTATACGTACACGCATTGTGACGAACGAGTTTCACTGTATTAATTTATGATTATATTAGTTTAATAAAAATGGGTAAGCGTGTCAACGCATTAATTTTTCAAGAAATTAATTTCTTCCATGAAAGTCAAGCGTAATTAAATAAGCTTAGCATCAGTTCAAACAACAGCCATAGATAATATAATCATAAGCATTTTGTGTCAACGTCGTTAAGATTTTTTCAATAACCAATTACAAAACTGTTATATTTTTTATTTCCTACCTTAAAAATAAAAAAATGGTACGGTAAAACTTTATGTAAATATCATATTTTTAAAGTAACTAAATTCCATTTTGATTATTAAATGAAAATTATTTATTTGTAAAATTTTTCTCCATATTAAAATTCGTGATATGATATGCGAGTAAAAATGAAAACCAGTATTTGAATCCCATTCGAACGACTTTGTGAGAGCCGTGATAGTGTCTACGGGTGGAAAAGTGCTGCTCGTTGCAACCTCTGCATATTTTGAGGTCTATAATAATATGTTGAGGTTTATAATTTAAATTATGTACTTGGAATAGTCTTCCAAAATCGTTACTTTTTTTCTGTCTTCTTGCTTTTATCTTGTAACTGTGTATTTCTATAACAATACAATACAGTTTATCTTTCTGTGTGTTATGTAATTAATGTATTAATCAATGGCACAAAAGTAGGTTTTCTTTGTTTCTTTAGTGTTACGATTGAAGTTTTAAGTAATGTATATATAATAATTCACCTTACTATATGATGGAGCCTTGAAATTGATTGCGACCATTACCTCAGTCGGCTAAAAGCGCCCTTCCTTTATCTATGTCTATTATAGTCCTTCTGGTATAATAAGTGAGCAAATGTAAAACTTAAGACAGTCAATTATAACTAGAGATCGGATAATCGGATGCATATTTAACTAAAGTTAGTTTAAGACAAAGTATGGAAACGGCTTTATATTGTTTTGTTAAATAAAAATCCCGGGATTGCGGAATTGGATAGCCGGATGTTTATTTATTTACCTAATTTAGTTTTGACAAAGTATGGAACTGTCTTTTTATTTTATTTTTATTTTTTTATTCATAAATCGCACGGGGAACTGAAACTAAACTTCATGTAAATACGTATGCATAGTTGTATAAATGAACCCGGAGTCTCGGTCTTTTGAAAATAAATACCACGTCCTAACCAATACCAAATACCGCTTCCATAATTTGTGAGCCAAAAATTAACTTTAGGTAAATATGCATCCGATTATCCGATCTCTAATTATAACAGTACAAAAAATAGAAAGAAAGAATAATAGAATACATGTAATATTTTGACGAAGCTAATGAATACACGACAAAAGTGACGCTTAAAAATCATTATTGTATTTTCATATTGACTCAAAATTGATAAAGTAACTTAATTAAGAGTGTTAAGAGAGTGCGAACGCTGAAGTCCTTTAAGAAAGTTCGCGTTCCCTTTCTGTCAATGATTCCTTAACTTAAAACAGTTATAGCCTATTGTCCTGTCAAATTACCGCACCCATCTTCTATTTAAACTAAAAGGAGTTTAGTACTTCCGTGGTTCAAGGTTGATTGGAAAATATTGATCTTTAGCAATAAGGCCACCTCTTGTACATTTGCTATTTGTTATTATTTATTTGTCTTTTTTATTGTTTTTGATGTACAATAAAGAGTTATGTTATGTTTATTTCATTACTTTATGAAAAGATTATTGTCGTAGCAATATTAATGAGATGTTTAAGCTAAGACGTTCTGTTCTGCGACGAGGCTTGTCAAACGAAAACTGATGAACCGAGTCTTTAAACAATAGAATTAACGTTTGAGGTATTACCGGAATCCTATGCTTGCCATTTCGATATAGGCTTAACAAAAAAATGTATGCCGCCAATCAACTACGAAATTATAGATCCTCATATTTTATTGAACTCTGCCTATCGAGCGAAACCTATTAAGACTTACTACACACTATAGCTTCTTCTATGCTGGATGATATTCTGCTCGCGCATTTTAAAAGATTATGGTTTGAGTACGCCGTCCACGGTCACTTATCATCACAATGTGAGGGAGTCGAAGAGTTCAGTGACCTGGGTCTGTAGACAATAACACTAATGACATTCGCTTTCGTTTCGTTAGAATTAAATATATAGTAATGATTCCGTAGTTTGGAATCGTAATAATTTCGAATATATTGCCGTTAGAAATCGAATGATTTCGACAACGAATGGAATACGAATAATACTTTGTGTTGCAAGAACAAATATAGACTCTTTTCTTCTTCTTCTCATACTCTCTTATTACATAAACTTCTAAAACTCTGGTTTAAACCAGGTCTATGTAGTTCGGGTCTAAACCAAGGTTTAGACCGGACTTTATTACAAAAACAAATTCAAATACGATCTTCCAAAATCCGAGTCTAAAGAAAATCATTCACTCATTCGTTCGTTTTAAACGGCGTTGGCCTAGTTTTAGCCAATTTTATTAGTAAGCTAATAATCGTTCCATTTCACGCAGCTTCGTTTGTAACCGACTTTATAACTATAATGAAAATAAAACTACAAGATAAAAAGCATTTATTTTATAAGATAAATTTAATTTTAAAGTATATATAAGAAGAAATGTTAGTATGAAAGAAAATATTCGTAATTACATTTCTTCTTATATATACTAGAAAAATAATAATACATTTCACGTTGTAAAAATTGCTTGTTGGAACGTAAATTAAGTACCTATTCAACATTTTATTAAACACATTTAACTAAACAAAATTATTTCGTTTTCTTTGAATTTTACAATGATATCTTTAATAAACTCATATAAAAATGGAAAATAATAAGAGATCCAATAATTGGTGCTAAGAAAACAAGGTATGTACTTACCTAGTTTATATTTTAATAAAGAACTTTTGAAAATTAAAATGTTAACTGTGCATAATTCTAAGTTCATAAAACAATGATTATTTAACTTATTACTACCTACTTTAATTACTTTGCTTTAGGATATTTTACGGAATTTGGTGTCAGATTCAGACACGATATTAGAAAATAAAAATAACTCGACCAATATAAATATGAAGAAGGTGAAAGAATGGAGAAATGTTACAGACAAGAATTGAATTTACTAAACATTTATGTACCTAAGCAGTAAAAGTTTTTGAAGTTTTTATAATCTGAAAAAGATGATCCTAAACACTGTTGATGTTCTATCGTCTAAATCCATATCATCGAGTAAATCAATATTCATTATCAAGCCGTAAAGTCCATGAAATATCGAGAAAATAAACTAATAGCAAGAACAATAAAAACCGAACAACCGCAAACACAAATCACCTACGCAAATCACAGACTATTTAGTTAGAGATACGTATGCACAAACTACAAATTGCCAGCTGTCAAAAATCATAATTTCGTTTTGAAACCAGACTTAAACTAAGGGGTAGCCTAGTTTATCTTTAAACCAGAGATAACCCCGGTTCTTTGGGTAAACCGTGACTTGCAATATCAATTTCATTAAAATCTGAGTTAAGCCCGAGTTTTCGTTTAAACCTGGAGACCTATTTTTGAATTACGAATGCGATTTCGAAATCACCGCTGACTAAATAGTCAGCGGTGACTTTGAGGTCACGGATTCCTAAACATCCAATTTTTGAAAGTCGATCGCAGAGCTGCCAACATAGATAAAGTACACACATAAATGTAAGAGTTGGGTTCCACGCAGAATGTAGCCGCTGCCGCTTATTTTGCCGGTTTAACCATTATGGTTATATATATATATATATATATATATATATATATATATATATATAATATATATATATATATATATATATATTATATATATATATATATATAAGTATACATATATACATATAATATATGTATATATATTAATATATGTACTACGTTCATATATATCTATTGTATATATAGACTGAAAAATCAAACAAAACACAGATAACATTTCCACAAGTATGACTTGATTACGAGTGGGTGAGGGCACTCGTAATGAAATCACACCTGTGACTAAGGTAGTCACATCAGTGATATTCAAAAATAAGAATTATTGAAAATCGGTGATTATTAGTCACATCCGTGATTTCGAAGTCGCATTCGTAATTCAAAAATAGGTCTCCAGGCCTAAACCAGGTTATGGAATAACACGGATAGTACAATAGGGAGGTGCGCACGGTATCAGTCGAAACTATTGTCATTAGTGGTCAAAACGTTTGTGGCCTATTGCATTTCGATTTAGGTGGTAATGAAAACCGGGCTATGGAAGAGACTCCAGTCACCTGCCTTCTCAAAGCCTCCTAATTGATTTAAATATGGCAGGTGGTGACTCGCCGCTCACTAAATGGGCCCTCCAAAAAAGCAGACCAATATTGGTGCGAAGAGAGCAACATTGGTGTGAACGGCTAAGGGTGTAGAGAGGTGTGTCTGCGACAGCGACAATAATATAATTATTAACATTGAAAAAATAGACCTTCAGAGTTTCTTGCCTGTTCTTCTCGAGAAGGCTCTCCCAATTTCCGAACAGGTGTCGAGTCAATATATTTTTTCTTTTTTTTTTCCTTATTCGTACGTACGGACAAGGTTTTTGTTTTTTTTTTAAGCTTTTTTTTGTTTTGTTTGTTGACGTCAATAAGTGCCTGTAAAGGTCTATGTTGAATAAATATTATTTTGATTGTGATTTTGCGCGGCATTGAAATCTTCATCTTTTTGTAGAGTAAAATAAAGCATACTTACATATATTTTTTTAATATATAGGATTTTTATCGCACGTGTATGCAGGTTGCCTCACGATGCGTACCTTCACCGTAGCGTCAAATAATTGAACGTATGAAATTCGATAAACAAAAAAATCATTGGTACATGGCAGGATAGACCTGGGCCCTCGGAATCACCAGACCAGTGCCGAGACCAAAGCGATCCGCATACTTTTTTTTTGCATCAATAATATATTACTGTAAACTGTAAACATTGTATTATAAGTAATTTACTTATTATACAACTTTTACAGTTTTAGTATAGATATATTTACAGTGTATCCATATGTTATAGATATAGTATATAGTAGATACTATTTATAGTATCTATAACATACAACATCAAATTGATATCTTAAATCCTTTCAGTTGGGGAAAAACTAAAAATAGCCAGAGCCAATGCTATACAAAATCGCGGGCCTTATTCAATCACTAACTTTGTCAGCTTGCCTTCTGACCTACTTCGAGGCGCCGCGGAAACTTTGAATAAAAACTAGCTAATGTCAGCGCCAACTCCACATCTAGCCTTTTGTTAGATCCACGTCCGGCTTTTGTTTGACACCAATGTCGCCATTAACGACTTCTGAAAGCTCTTCGCAGGTAAGTTTGTAATGACTCGCCATGAAATATTCAAAACCCGATTGAGCTTTAAGCTAATAATAAATTGTGTTGACGTCTGACTTGTTTTTCATGAATATTAATTCCGAAGAGTTTTAGTAAAACAGGGCCGAATTGATGGTCCTAACTACAGAGTACGATCTCTTCTGCGTTGGACATAATCAAAATCAACCCAATAACCTCTTAATGAATACAGAAAAAAAAAAACAAACACTCACCCACCAGGGGTATTGAGAACAGTAATGTCATTATCTATATCTAAGCTCATAATATATAAAAAAATTAATCACAAATTACATATATATATACATTATATATATGTAATTTGTGGCTACTCGATCTGGATTATGATGAGGATAAATTAAACATATAATACATACACACACACACAACACGTAATAAACTTAAAATTTATCCTACTACTATTATAAAGGCGAAAGTTTGTAAGTATGGATGTATGGATGTTTGTTACTCTTTCACGTAAAAACTACTGAATGGATTTGAATGAAACTTTACGACAATATAGCTTATACATCAGAATAACACATAGGCTACAATTTTTGAGGTTTCTAATGTGAGATCGTAAAAAAAACACATTTTTTGCGCTTACATTGCAAATTGTCTGTTGTGTCTGTTTATAGGAGCATACTGCAGTAGCTACCTATAGGCCTATGATAAGGGCTCTGCAGTGCTTACAGTCGGGTCAATTTAATAGGCCACATTTGACATTTGTTCATAGTGAGGTGACCTGCTTAAACACTCCGATTATGGTGAAATAATCGATATTTACTTTAAACATATGTGAATCGAATACTGTTATTATGGAAAATAACTTTTTTTATGAGATAGGGGGGCAAACGAGCAAATGGATCACTTGATGGTAAGTAATTATCGCTGCCCGCAACAACAGACGTGTTGCCGGCCTTTTAAATGGGAATACGTTCTTTTTTATAGTACTGTAATAATATATTATACGAGTTTAATTGCCTTAACATTTTTTAACATCAATTATTTTTCTGTTTATGAAGTTATTATTGTTTTTTATTATAAAACAAAAGAATAACATGTTTTATTTTAATAAAAATTTGATTATTCATTCATGGTGAAAAATCCCTTCACAAGTAATGATTGCATGCATTCGATTTTTTGAGGAATATCACTAACGTTCAGACTTCACTGAACGCAACATTGTAACAACGGTCATTTGTCCATTTCAAAACTAAAAAAATGTTGAATATTTTATGTGCGCCATTACAAGGTTAGTTGAGGAATTTTAATGAAATGTTAAATGTGGCCTATTAAATTGACCCGACTGTAGTTACCGTATTTCTTACTTATTACTAGACTAGACGGGACGAACCTGAAGTCCACGCGAACGAAGTAGCGGGCAAAAGCTAGTTAGTTTATATAGTTTTCTTGTTAAGAGGTTGTTCGAGGTGGGACTGCAACACAGTCTTCGACTAAAGTAGTTATTACCGTTTTATATGAGTTTGTAAACTTTATAAAACTTTATTATTATGAAATAAAATAAATATTAAATATAAATATATGAATGAGACGTTACCGGGAGACGTGCGTATCTACGACTACTCTGTCAAGAATACAGCCACCTGACTCCTAATCGAAAATCTGTGATTTTGCCACGTTCAACGAGACTGGTATTTTCCGGATCTAATCCATGATCTGACAATTGTGAATAAGGGGGCGGTAGATAAATACATTCAAATAGTGAAATTTGAACTTCGAAAAGAAGAAGCCGTGACCTAATAATGTCGCCAGACCCTGTTTGGCTGGAAATATCACAAAACTTTTGCATGCATTAGGTAACTATTAAGATTTGGATGGTTAATAAGAAGGGTTTTTATAAATAATTTTCATTTTACACCATAATATACACAACATTTCAATTTTTATGGGATTTTTATGGAACTTGCTTTGCTATCCAAACATGTAAACTTTAGTATTCATATTATTAGCCAGATTGTTTCTACATAAGGTGTATTTTTTTTTTTTGCGGACCTGTAATTGAAACTCCGTCCACACAATTATCATGACGTACTTTAATAAGCACTCAAAATTAAAACTTCATCATACTTTATGAAATTCAGTTTTTTATATAATATTTATAGAATTTTGTATAAGTTCGAATTTTATTCATAATATATTTTTAAGCTGTAACTACAGGTTTAATGTTAATATAATAAATACACCAATACATTGTTTTTGAGTCTGAGGAATTAATAGGCGTATATTTAGCGCTCCCGCACACGGGCCACCGGCCACAAGCACAAAACGCCGCCACTGGCATATTTTCTGTTTTTTTTTTTTTCCTCAGGAGTGGAGGCTGAGAATCCTCATGGATACCAACGCAGCAGGCAAGCAGGGATGCGTTGATTATGTCGGACTCCTGGTGAATCGAGGCGGCTCGATCCAGCAGACCTACCGAACAAACTTAGCCTAGCCTTGGCCCTAGTGGCCCTACGGCTTGAACGGAATGGTTGGCGCACCCTCAGGAGAGGGCACGTCGGCGCTGCCCTCCGAAGAGGACATATGCGCGAAGGAAGGCTCGGTACCCAAAGTGGGTCCGGCCTTGAAGTGATGGGGCCTACTCGTGCAGCAAGCTGCGAAGTATGGACTAACTAAGGGATGGCGGCGCAGATGCCGCCTCTCGCAAGGCTTGAAGAGCCAGCGTCAATGAGTCGGGAGGGTCGGAAATGACGTGCCTGGGTCGAAGATATTCTGTATTACGCGGATTGACTGGGCATATTTTCTGTAATATTCATACATTTTATATGGACTCGCCTTACACGGTTGGCGCCGGTGGCGGCCACACGCTACAAATCGTCGCAGCTTGCTTCTTATGGCCCGCACCGGCCACTAAACGCCCACACAAAAAGCCGCCACACTCGCGCGATTCCGCGCCCCTCTTTCCCTTTCAGTAAACTATCCAATAACTACGGTTTCGTCTTCTACGACGTCTTTTTATCAAAAGTATTTATTACCCAATTAAATCTTCTTCATCCGAGTCCATTATGATACTGCATGCCTGGGTTGGGCGACCACCAACCCACAAGTAGCTGTCGCGCGCTTCAGCTACTTTTGTAGCTGCGTCTAGCTTCTCGTGGCTCGTGTGCGGCGACACTTAATCTTGTTATAGGTTGGTTAATCTGACAATTTCAACTGACGTGTTTGTGACCACGATGTCATCCCGTGAACACGACTGATAAAGAATAAAACCATTACTTGTTATCGTTCAATTAATTGCATGGATACTAATATTATTCTATACAAACCATTTGTACGAAGTATAAATACGTAATTAATAGAATTTATATCCTGTACAACATAAATTTTATACTTTGGTCGCAAATTACAAACTGCGGTGCAGCGAACAGTAATCTGTTTCCGTGATACAACTCTCGCCTTGTATTTTATTCGCAACTTTTTACAACTCATAAACTTTTGACATCAGCTTAAATTGACATTTAAATTTAAGTTACATATACTACGCCACCTTTTTTAATTTTTAAATAATTTAATGTTGTCAAATAATGTTCTAAAGTTAACAATTACATAAATAGGACTCCATTTTCCCTCACGCAAGGAAGTTAACACTTGTATCGTCGAATTAACCCGTTCCATGGTAACGAACACCAAACATTCTACAATCTGGGTCACAGTGGGCTATTCGCAGAATTCTAGACATGACCAATCGATCCGAGAACTTTGCATTCCTAGGTAAGCATAATTTACAGTTATAGAATAGCCTTCATACCATCCATTAATTAGGTATAGGTACGTAATGTGACAATATGCACACAATATAATATGAAAAGAAAAATATTTATTGAATGTTTCATACAACACAACTGACTATATAAATATACATTTATTTACTGTTATATAATAAGTAAGTAAAAATATATAGACGATACAGCATAACGTTGTGAAAAAAGGCAAGGTATTTATTTATCGTATAATCCCAAATATAACTTTCAGCGCACTCTTCGACCCGAATCAGCAAGATTAATGAGCTTCATTCATCAATTCAAATGGAGGTAACTTGTAGGTTCAATATAAGGTTCTTCGCGGAGTAATTTCGGTAAGTAGGCAACTTCAACTAATTCACCCTCTAACCCTCTAATTCGATTAGGCGTTCAAAATATGTATGTAATCGTAAAAAATAAATTGACACTAGCTTGTGTCAATTATGGGCATAAAAATATTTTTTATTTTTATAATAATATTAAAATAATAGTTTTTTTTGTAATAAAAATAAGTGTACATTTTTAGTAGAATCGTTACATTTTATACGCACTCAAAAATATAACGAAATACGACAGAAATGTGATCGAACTTCCCTCACAAACTAATTCCAACTTATTAAAGATCCATGCTTATTACATTCTATTGTATATATTTTAATTAGAGTGTTCTTCTGCAAGACGCGCTCTTTGGACGAGAGGCCATTCTTTTGTTACGCCGTTTGAAATATTCTTGCGTCGCTTTCACAAGCACATGCCATTGTTTTTATCACGAATATTTACAGGATGTAACAGACGGGAAATCAATACTATTGTAAAATTTATAAAAATGAATGTTATATTGAAATATATGAAATGAAAATATTTGAAATGAAAACATGTGAATAATCGCCTCCGTGGTCGAATGATTGAAAATACTTGGTTCTGATCTCTTAGTAATAGGGTTGAATGGTTGAAATGAGAGTGACTTTCCTTTACTTTACCATTTAAAGGATCGAATTCCGACGCACATGAAGTAATTACTGGTCGTATGTCTGGGCAAGAAGTCTTAAATAAAAGTTCGACCTTGGATATACCATTCAGTATTATCTGTGATCACAATATGACGGCTTCAACGCATACTGTATTGCAGCGGAGATAGTTTTATACTCTATGCCTTCACAATATTAAGTAATGCAAAAAAAGCTCACTTTTAACTTCAGTTTATCATTTAAATCATTATCATCATATTATCTGTACCTGTTCCCACGGAAGAAATGACTTATGACCTAATGACTGTACTTTTTTTTTGTTCCCCTGTGGCGAGCCGGCGGTTATATGGGGCTCTCCTCCCCAGAAGGGGGAGGCCTACCCAATAAAACCTCAGCGGTCCCTGCCAGTACGCCTAGGCACAAGCGCGTCATTCTGAAAGAGAGCTGCATCGCGCCTGACGAAGCCATGGAAACACTTGCGGACACTACCACCACCCCATCGGCGTATGGCAATAAGCACCCGCACCAAGTTACCACGCCATCCACCGAACAAAATAGGTCCCCTGGTCTACAGCCACCCCCTCTTATACAGGGTGCGCCAGAGAAACTTACTTATTTGAAAGGTCAATAAAAACAAAAGTACTTCAATATTTGATCTATTTTTTTTTATTTGAGAATACAATATACCAATTTTTTTTTCATGCAGTCTTGAAAATGACATCGGATAAATGGCGACCCCCATTGCGAATACACTGATGAAGTCGATTTTTGAAATTCGTCTCCACTCTTTGCAGCACATCAATCGGTATGTTGGCAATGGCGTCGCGAATGTTGTTCTTGAGGTGTGCTATGGTCCGTGGTCGATCGACATAAACCAGAGATTTCAAATAACCCCATAAAAAGAAATCGCATGGAGTCAAATCTGGAGAGCGGGCCGGCCGGTTATCAACCAGCATTTCACATGCATTTTGACGGGCAACAAAATCGCGTTCACTCAACTCTTGCACAACAGCCAATTTATAGGGATGAAATTGAAGGTCTTTATGGAGAATTCGTCGAACAGAGGTGTCAGAAATTCCCATAGCAACTGCGTGTTTGCGAGCCGAACGCCGGGGAGAACGCAAAACTGACTGCCTCACTCTTTCGATATTTTCCGGAGTTCTGATGGTTCTTTGAAGTCCATTTCTGGTTTAGCGACACTTCCACATTCCCGAAAAGAGTAAACCCATGACAGAATCGAATTACGGCCAGGAACGAGTCTGTGAGGAGGAATTTCAAAGCGAGCGCGGAAGGCACGTTGCGTAGCAACAATTGAGCGGCCATTAGAAAAGAAGCTTTCGACTGCGAAGGCACGCTGCTCCCTAGACCAGAGCATGATGGCAACTGACTGGAAGGAAAAACAAATTTGGCAACTTTCCCCTCCAGTTGCGACATCTAGCGACATTCTAGCAGACCAAATCACCGCGCGGGAATTTTTTCAAATAAGTAAGTTTCCCTGGCGCACCCGTTAGAAGAAGGGGGGAATAAAATTGTATAGCTCAAATTCATGTTTCACAAACTGAAACTTGTATACGAATATAGTGAATGTTATATAGTAGGCATAGTTCCTACTCTGTAAGTATTTAATGTTTTAAATCATTCGATTGTAGCTCTTAAGATGTAACTATAATTACTATTTTGGAACACCGTGTCATCAATTGAAAATTTGACATTGTTACGAGTAGCTCTATGTCTCCTTTCGTTAAATTATAAATTTAACGGTATTTTGGAAACAGAACAATTCGAAACTAAACTGTGATGAAGGGTAGTATACCCGATGGCTTATGCAAAATTTACGAGGGTACACCAAGTCATTTGTATATATTTACCATTCGCCAGGCGTTACTTCAGCCAGGATACTGTTTTGAGCGCTATAAATTCATTAAAGATACAATTGAAATTTGTGAGCAATTTACTATTTTATTGCGACATTTTCCGAGGTCGACATTGAGCTATTTATATCACTGTGTCTTCCATGTTTACCCGATTGCTCTTTTTGAGTAATTCCAGTCGATATAGAATTTGTTAATATTTTTTATACTTAATTTTACCTAAACACTTTTTTTAAGTTAACTTATCGGTATCTTATATTAAAAAATCTCAAGATTACCATTTTTGCAGTAAATATTATTGATTTCGCTTCTATGCTAATATTTCAACGCACATATTACTTTAATATATTAGACTAAACAATATTAATGATTAAGAGTGATAGAAACTATGTAATCTTTGGAAGAGTTGGAGTTTGTTAATATTAAATACTGCCTTTGATCACCGAATCAAAAGTTCGTCTCCGCGGATTGTTGACGAAGAGAAATAGCCCAAGCAAACAGCATCTAACAATGAAACCGCGCAAACAATTAAATACCTATCAGTAATACTAACAGTAAACTTGGAACTGAGTGATGATTGATTACATCATATTTTGATACTATTTACCTATTTGAGGAGAAATAAGAGGCAATACCAGATTTTATTGAATGAGTTTTAGATTTTAGTTAGTAAACTTATTTAATACTAGCTTTCTGCCCGCGGCTTCGCCCGCGTGGATTTCGGGATTGGGTGTATAGAGGGTTAAGGGTCATAGCTTTTGCCCACGGCTACATATACGCGGAAGTCGGTTTATGGTGCGAAGATTTTATCGCGCTTCCCGTGGGACTATCCGTTTTTCCGAGATAAAAAATGCCGCAAACCTCCTCAAGAATCACTCTATCTATTGATGAAAACCGCATAAAAATCTGTGCAGTAGTTTTTGAGCGAAGCCTTTATTGCGCATCCCGTGGGATCTGTCGATTTTTCCGGGATAAAAAGTAGCCTATGTTACTCGGGGAGAATGTAGCTTTCCAAAGGTGAAAGAATTTTTGAAATCGGTCTAGTAGTTTAAGCGTGAAGAGGTAACAAACAAACAAACAAACAAACAAATAAACAAACAAACAAACAAACACACTTTCGCATTTATAATATTAGTTGGGACTAAGAAACTTTAAAGTTCTTTTTTAACTTTATAATCAAACGAAATACTAGCTGCAGTTCGCAAAATTTCGCATTCAATAGTGGACGCCCAAACAGCGATAGCGTTTGCCTTGAACAAATTGCAATAACCAAGCGCCTGCGGCTCGAAACCGATTGTGATTTGTTTGTTGTGCAGATATACGTTTTTATTTCAGCAGTTTTAAAAGCGATATTTTAGGCATTTTTTTATAAAACTTATGTATAAAAAAGGATTCATTTAAAGATCGTAAGTGCAATGAAGTGCTTAAAGTAGCTCACGTAGAGAAAATAAATATTTTGCAATCAGAAGAGACAGTAATACATTACAATTCTCTACAAGACTTGCAGATATAAGCATTTTGTTGTTGCTGACTGTACATTAATAACTACTAATTGAAATGAATAACTAATAATTTGGAATGTATTCATTTGCATTAAATTTAAAAAAAAGATCATATTTAAAAATAGAACGTATCACCGAGCATAGGTAGGTTGATTCACATACGATCTTTTGGGTGTTGTTAAAGTATACTTAAATTAGGATAATAAAAAAAAGTAGGAGCAAATATCCACTATTTCCATAATTTTAATTATACTATTCTCAGGTATTTTGAAATCTCCGATCGAGTGAATAATAGCTGCCTCGGGGACTTCGTAGTCTTCGTACTTCGGAGACTTCGTACTCACAATCCAAATCGGCAAAGACTTCACAAACCGCAACACGCCATTAGCGACCCCCCCCCCCCCCCACTAATTAACGCAGGACCTTCAAGACCTGCTTGCGGCGGCGTCTGAGCCGTCGTATCTCTTGTCTTCCCCTTCTCGGCAGCCTTCTGCCCCATCAATATAGGCTGGAGCCATTTGGGTGTACCTTCATGCACCGCCCCCGTTCTGGAGAGCGGGAGCGTTAGTTCAAGCCGATAGGGTCCCAGGCCTTCCGCCCGACCAAAGGCTGTAGGTAGTGTTTAGTTGGTAGGCTGGCCTTCTGCTAGAGTCCAACATAACCACCCGCCGTAGACCGGTTGCGGGTGGTATCCGGTGCGAGGTCGTCCAAGCACCAGGGGGTTGTCATAGCGACCACTGTGGTGGCGCGCCCCCTATGAGGATTCACTACCATCCCTCGTGGGAAAAAAAATAAAAAAAGGGGCAAGGTACACCTTGCCTCTTCTAGCGCATATGCTCTATTTTATACAGCAGCGCTGACTACACGGACATTACGACCAACGGCTCAGGCTGAATTTAGACGGTAGGTCTTTCGGATCGATCCGCCTCGATTCGTCAGGAGTCGGATATAATCACTGTGGCACTTGGTTTCCGTGATACCCATGACGATTCTCAGCCTCTACTCTCTAGAGGGAAAAAAAGAAAAAGACTTCATGCCGTATAACAGTTATTATAAACTCACTTACCTGTCGACAGTAGACATGGACTTGTTGAATAACATAAATTGATCGAGAAACGCATCCGTTTTATTCACTTCGTAAGGGTATCTGACAATTTTTAGTTAAATAAGTATATTTTGATATTATATTCGATCAAAAGTTTTCTTTGTAATTTCTTTTCCTTGATGATTGAAATCAATCAGTAATGCTTGAGTTACATTTAATGTATCTAACACCAATTTGTTTAATGTATTCATAAACATATTTGATCATGTCATAGATTTTTCCTACTTCTCTTAACATTGAATCGCAAAATTGAATGCAAATCTTTCTACGTTTTGTTACAAAGATTTATACACTGCAGCGACTTATTCAGAACAACTTAAATTCTCTATTAAAAATCACGTTTTAGATAAAGAAACAGAAAACATAAATCATATTAGAATTTATTGCCAAGGTGACAGATAGACAGATACACATTATTTATGAGATATAATCTACGCATAACATTTAACCGTTGACAGGCTGCCAACTAATTATGTCCAGTTGAATTCTTGGCTACTTATTGAACACCGAGGAACCGCTTAGTAAATGTTTAGTCAATCAACGAGGGTCGGCGGCGATGCGAACAGGTTGAGGAGTCAATGGCTTTTATTTAATTGGCTTTAATTTAATTATAGAAGATTATTGTTGTTAAATGACAACGTATGTATATTAACTTTAAAAAAGGACGAGGTTCCCAATTTGACTGTATTTTTTTTTATGTTTGTTACCTCAGAACTTTCATATTTTGAAGATTTTTTTATTTAGAAGTTGGTACTACTCGTGTGGTGCAATTTCAAATTAGGCTAGTTCTGACAATGGCATCCATGGGAAAAACTAAGTCTTTAATTTCTATTAACTGAAACTCTGATTTCCCTTCAAAACGCATAAATCTTTCTATTAACTGAGTAATACGGGTACTTCAAGGGAGAATCTCTTTTTTATATATGACTGCCTTAGTTCCAATTTTTTTACAAAACACAGTGACATGTTATTAAGTTTTGTTTACCAATCGCTCAGATTGAGGCCAGGAGACGAATTTTTAAAACAATAGAAAACCAATTCGCATTCGAAATCGTGAGATTCGTATACGAATTACGGAATTCACTATTTCTGAAGTTTCAAGTGGTTCAACCCACTCGTTTTTGATTTCTACTAGTAGAATATACAACGCTGACGTGACCTTGACAGTGATCCGTTTCACGTGTGAGTCATCGCCGGATTTTTCTTTTTGTTGTTGTGGTTTTCAATTTTTCTGCGTGAAACGGAATTTAATTAAGAATTTGTTCTTAATGACAACACTGAATTCGAGTGATTCAAAAATCTATAAAATTGTAAGCAGTAGAAAATAATTTCGCGCACGATTTGTATTCGTATTCGAATTCCAAATTCACGTCTAATGATTCAAAATACGTCTCCAGGTCGAACCGACTCTTAGCCGATTTTTTTTTGTTTTTGTTCCTCTAGAATTTTAATTATGATATAAGATTTTGTCTCTGCGATCAGGGTGTTAAATTATTGTATTAATAAGTAAATAAGAACACAACTAAAATGTAATTTATAGGTACATAAATAATGAAATTAACTTTATATTTGGTATATCTCTACTGTACTTTTTATTATATTTAATATACTTATTATTAGCCAATGTTTGGCAGACTTAACCATGAGGTGTATGGCCATAAAATAAAGTATAAAATAATAGCCGCAAATAGCTATATTCAGCTCTACCTTGAGTGTATTAGCATTAGGCATGTGCGAAAATGTAAGACAGCAAATGTACTTCAGATTTATAAAAAAAAACTATACTAATAATTATTGTTATATAAGTTAGTGTCAGCCAAGGAAACACTACAATAAACCTAGCAATAGACGCGGATCTGACACCGACTCCAAAAATAACAATAATTGTAACTACATTATATTTTAATGCATAATAATTTGTTTTGGAATAGTTTGCTTTGTGTTTTTTTATGCGAGGAAGTTGATAGAGACTCCACCAACATGTCAATAGACATTAAATTATTTTATCACACACATTAATATTAACCAGAAATTAAATAAACATATTTTCATAGTTGATTGCCAGTTCATAACGACTTGACCATAATAATGGACTTTATTAAATAAACGTAATTTAACTCTTTTTCACACAAAAAAACATTAAACTATGTTAAAGAAAATACAACAAATAACAAATGTACAACATACGGCGTTTATTGCTAAAAAGCAATGTATTTTTTTTTTTATATCTAAACTCACAAAATGTTCTGGTGGTAAAAGATTTGCCTTCAATAAAAAAGTTAAGTCTGATGTGAATGGTCTTATAAGAACTATTCTTCCTTTACTCGTAGACAGGGTAATGACTTAATCAAATAATTCTAGGAAAGTGCATCAAATTAAATAGAGATAAATCAAGATATATTGTAAAACATTTTTTGTCTTAGATCAGATTCTATTGGCGTTCTGCTATGGACCTTTTTGTCCTGCTTGCAGCACACATGTACATCACAGATTCTATATGGTGGACGGGTCTGTTTCCCCGTTCCTACCATAAATTTACTTTCTTTTATCTTCTTTAAATCATTAATAATTACTGTACGTGTGTGTCTACAAACTAAATAAAATATCTATCTATCCATCACCGTCCTGGAGCGCGCTTCATAATGTAACAACGTAATTTAGCTGCGGTCTTCTGTAATGCGGAAGTCTTTCCCCAATCAATCTCCACATTATAACAATAAACCTCAAGCCGCACCTTTCTATATGTAATAACTTCATATAATAAATTAATCTGTGTGAAATGTACGATATTATAACTTGCGTTAGACAGCAAGAAGGTTACTATAGCTTCGATACAAACTTAATGAAGGGTAATGAAGAAACTTAATTGCCACGGTAATTTACGCCATCTATTGTTATTAAAAACGTTATTAATATTGTTATTTACGATAATGTTCATTTCAACGGGTTTAGTGTTGATTGAATAATTAGAGGCTTTAACCGTAAAAATATACTTTTTTTACTAGTTTCAGTTTGTAATTTAGACTGTATAATGCAAATTTTCATTTAGGTAGAGACAGTTTATCCTAGCCTTGAAGATATGATCATCAATAGAGATCATAATTAAAAGAGTTCATCAATATCAGCTTTGTAATTTCCAGTATCCATTATGACACATGAAAGCCTTCTGACAAATAATCCTTTTCAACTATCTCTATAAATTTTGGATAGACCTTTAAATCACGAACCTATTTCAATTATGGGTTAATCCGTGTTAGGGTTGACCGAACGAATAGGCGTTTGACGACGCCCGTTAACCTTGTCAATAGATTAATATATTCCTGTCGAATGCCAGCTATCCCTTCTCATAGGCGATAGAGAATAAGATGGAAAAAATTAAGTATGTTGTGTTTCTGCCTAAAGTCTGTATTCAGGATGCTTTCGGTGCATATTAAATGAGATCGTTAGCGTTTTGTAAAGGAGTATGCCCATTCGTAGTATCACCTTTACTCGTCCTTGTGCCTTAACCAAACTAATACCAAAAAATAAGTAACAATTTTTAACAAAACTCTGCAATATACCAAGCCGAAACTTCGCCGGAGATAAATCCACATAATAATTAGTAATTATTTCACTTCCGTTTCATTCGCCGTGTATTTTTATTGATGATATTCTAATTTCATTGATCGATCGGATCGATTGGTCAAAAATATATTCGATACATTCCACTGTCCTCTCGTGAAAGGGTAAAAGCCAAAACAATTAATTTTCTTTAGTCTTTTTTCTGCTTTCTCTAATATTTTAGTCATTATTCTGCTTTAAGAGTTTCTTTATACAGATAGCTAATATCAATGTTGCTAAAACAATTATTTTTAAATTAATTAATTATTTTATATGAATTATTGGATAGTTGTAATATTTATTGGATAAGATAGACTTAATCATTTTATAGTTTTAATCTTCTACAATTAAATAGGTATTATCAAAAATGATGATAGGAGAAATTCGTAACTTGAAAGTCTTTGGTGTTTAATTTCTATTTTACCCATCGAAATAGAGTCAAATAGTTTTTAATAATTGAATATATAGTTAAAAATCTACAATATATCATAAAAATCATTATGGTACAAAATCATTTTTGGCGATACTAAAGTCCATACTACAATGGGCATTCTCCTTTGACATCTGTAATACTAGCCGCTGTCATTACGAGGGTTATACATAACCTGTAAAGTCAACACGTTAAGTGTAACGCCTTGCTGTGTGTACTGAACATTTGCTTCACGTAATACAATTTTTCCTCATTCATCTAACCTTCTAACGTGTGTCATATAAGATCTATTAAAGTCATTTGTTATTATATTGACTTCTTGACTCTGTTGTTGCACGTTTTGACTACGTAGCGTTCGTTTATTTAATTTGAAAAACCAATCTCGAAAATTACTCTATTGTTCTTTTCTTTTTTAGCTGTAACTCTGTGAAAACAAATATTCATGTCTTAACGATTGTGTTAGATTAATGTTTCTTGATATACGAGTATGTGGATTACGATCAAACTCTGTCGCGTCCGCCTTCTTCACTTCCTGTAGTCTTCAGCGGAAATGGTACTAACACTACCGTTGCAGTAGTCTGAATGCGAGAGAGTCACGTACTTTGCTCCATTCATGAACTAACCATTTCTCAAAATATTTAGTCATCTATATTATTATATTTAGTTACCTACTCAATACAGGCATTGTGATGCCATTTCAATTAAGTCTTCGTTATTAAATTTTGATACTATTAATGCATGCAAATTATAGGTGGAATGCATTCTTAATGAAGGCGAGTCAGTTTCAATGCAGAGGCTCGCCATAGATTTATTTACCATATCAGTTGCACAGTTAAAGCGCAAATTAAGTAACGCGTTCCTAATTAAGTAGTGTGTTATTAGACTTATTAGTCCATATTAGTCATATCTATTTCTTCCGGTTTTTAATTTGCGTAATAGTTGAAGCTTATAATTGACATATTATTTGTATATTTATGTAAATTGACTTTCGTTAAGATAAGAAAAATATATAAACACAAAACCAACATAGCAAGTCACTACAATAATATTGTACCTGGCAATATAGTCGGAGCGCGATGAGTTATCAGTATTGCAAGCCCACCGAAGCATGCTTATCTAATTTGGCACATTGGCTTTAACAATATATAACATACAGGTACTGAGAGCTACAACATTACAATATGATGGATTTTCCTATTCATGATTGTATATTTCGTGAAGTTATTTCACATATTATTATTAATTTCCTTAGTAATCTTTCATACTTCCATAATATAAGAATAGAAAATATTGGGTAAATCGAGCTTTGTCCCTGGAATAAAATGATTAATGTATTATCATGTAAAATATATATTAACTTTAATTATATAGCAGCGTTCTTCTTCTATCTTTTGCCCTGTTCCCAATTTTATTTGGGTCGTCGCAACATGTCCTCCTCTTCCCCTCTCCTCTATAACTTTTTCTTTTTTATTATTTCTAAAGTTGACAAACAAGCAGGCTGCCCACCTGATGGTAAGTGGTAACAGTCGCCTATAGTACATGTGGTTCCCACGAGATTCGCAGCAAATCTGCAAACCTCATAAGAACCACAGTGTACGTTGCCAACTTGTGACATAAGATGTAAAGTCACAGTACCCAGTAATTTCACTGCCTATCTTACCCTTCACGCCGTAATACAGCAAAGCGAACCCTGCTGTTTGGCGGCGGAAATAGGTAAGACGGAGGTACCCATGCAGACGACCCGACCCTGGTACAGAGTCTACCTCATAGAAAACTCCCATTCTCTCCCATTTTGACACTCACTACCTTGCACAGATTATATCTACATTCTTATAAAATATCATAATATTAAAAAAATTGAAAACGTTATTTATTTTTTTGAGATATTACACCCTTGTTTCTTTATACCCCAACACTAGTAATCACTACATAGTATATAAGTCAATAAAAAGCGTGTAAAAACAAAGTCGCTTTTCCCATCTGTCTGATGTCCCTATGTATGCTTAGATCTTTAAAACGACGCAACGGATTTTGATGCGGTTTTTTTAATAGACAGAGTGATTCTTAAGGAAGGTTCATATTGACGGTTAAAAGGAAATAGGGGATAAGCGACAAAAGATGAAATGTTCAGGAGAGCCGTTTAAGTTTTAAATTTTTCACTGACGTATTTCCGTCATTTATTACGATATTTTGAAAAATGAAACAGCTATAAAAATCAGATAGAAATGGAACAGTTGCTGGTATTCTTAGTTTTAGTGATTTGACGTTATTTAAAGTAGTTTACAAGACCAGAATTTTCGTCTGTTAGCTAAAATAACACTATGAAATTGTTTTTTTTTTTTGCTTGGGCACAAACGCCAAAAAAGTCATCGCCATCCCAAGCCATGGGAGAAAGCGCATTCGAAAGAGCAGAAATGCCCTATTTCCTTTTAACCGTCGTTCGTCGTTTAATAGTAGAGAAACACTGATAAATTTAGAGGTTTCTAATGTGATATCGTAAATAATTTCATTTTTTCCCTGTCCCTGTTCGGGCGCCAAATGTAATGTAATAATTCTCTTACTCACCAACTAGAGTTATAAAGCAAACACAAATAATACAAAATAACAAAGTTACTGATTTATTAATTTAAGTTTTAAGTTTATTAACAATTTATATTTAAGTTTTTAACAATTAAATAAAAATAAAATAATACTCAATTAGAAATAAGTGTACTCTTTATTATGTACTTAAAATAACAAATTTGAATTATTAATCACAAGGGCAGGTTGGTTCTGGTGCTGTTTGATCAATCTCGGCAAGGATATTTAGCAACAATGGTTGCTCAGGGTATTGAAATAAACTATTTAATTAAATGGTAATTCTAAAATATATAAAAAAAAAAACATGTATTCTTAAGCTAGATTCCCATCCCCCGGTGGTGGTTAGTACTGAATACCTTCCTTGAGACTGGGTCCAGACACTCGATTTTAGCTCTTCTTTTAATATATGGCAGTTATTCTTCTTAAGGTTTATATAATTTTCTTCAAGGAAGTAATTTTATATATTTTTCTCACATAAATTTGTAGGGCCGGGCCTTTCGGGTATAACTACCTCCCGGTACCTTTTTGCCCTGTTACATATCATAAAAATGCTACATTATCATAGTCATGGACTCAATGTGGGTGGTCTATGCGGTTCAGAAGGAACCCATATACATTATTGTTCTTCATACAATTAAATCTGACAACTAGGTTACAAAGAAAAATATCAAACATGATCTATTGAACATTCATCAAATTATGGTACATTTACATTTTAAAAGAACAAGAATTTACATTTATGATTAAATACAAACACCAATTACCTCAAATACATGAGATTAGCAGCTGAGCAACTAATTTCAGCATGATTTTGTATGGGTGGTTAAGCCTACCCGCTCAAAACAAATATCAATAATTATTTGTGAAAATCATTACTATTGGGAACAAATTGAAATTAAAGAGATTAAAGAATTAAAGAGATAAATGCAACTATTACTGACCTTTTTATCGGGCTTTCAATATGTAAATATTTTAGTTTATTATTTTTTTTTCTCAAGTGCCGGGTGGCAACTGAATTAAATTATGTTCCAACAGATGTGGATAATTTTGTTAAGTGAAATACTCCTGAAATCGATCCTGAAGGATTTGTGATCCTGACACCACTTTCCGTAACTTTTATACGTTTTTATCCCGAAATATGCGTGAGATTTTTACAATAGATCGATTCCCAGATTTCAGATCTCTCCAAGTCACAGATTAGTATCCCATTACAGATTGCTTACCACCGATGAGGCAAAGACATTCACCACGTGCATCCCAGACTAGAATGTATAGTATGTGATGTTTGTTATTAAATGGAACTAGGATGGTGTGGAAACTATGTCGATCCGCCACAAATAAAGGAAAGGAAGAATTGATCTTCCTAAATTTAAGTTTAATCCTAAACGATATTTTTGTAATCGGCAGTGCAAATAATTTGTTGTTAATTAGTATCCGGTATATAATCTGTGGGCAGTTATTAATCTACGACACTGTTTTTAATCTATGAATTCCGGAGTGATGTTTCAGTATTATTGATAAAGAACCTATCTTTGTAGACGACGCTTGGCTTGATTTGATTGCCTAATTTGCGCTATAGATAATGGTGTTAGGATCATGATAAGCGGTCCACACTATAGAACTGTCAATGTCAAAGTAACAATTCGACGAAAACATAACCAATGCGAGATACAATTGTAAAAGTGATTTTAATCAATATGAATAAAAAAGTGTCTTTAATAGTACTTAAAATCAGTGAAAAAAAAGTGTTACACGCTTACATTACAAACGCAGGCGAGAAACAAAGAAACGAGACGAGATTAGACGAGATTTATCAAAATAATGTACAAGTATTGTGCAACAATCAAAGTAAAATTTTAATTTTAATTTAAAAGGTCTACAGAAAACTCCGCGATGGTATATGTCTGTTTCTTATTCTTATATAACATATTCTTCAATAACATTTTTTCGTTATTGTCGAAGTGATTTTAACCAATACAGCATTAATCCTTATCCAAATAAATACCTTATATACATTGTTGATTTAATATAGTGGCAGTTGTTTTTTTTTTTTTTTATACCACGATGGTGGCAAACAGGCCTACGGCACGCCTGATGGTGAGCGGTTACCGTAGCCTATGGACACTTGCAACACCAGGGGTGTCACTTGCGCGTTGCCAACCCTTCAAAAACCTATTTACTCTCCTTTTGAAGAACCCCATACTGTAGCCCTGCGGGAAAACCTGGGCAGGGAGCTCATTCCACAAACGAAGTGTACGCGGAGGAAATTCCTTTGGAACCGCGGTGTGCACTGTGCGGGACCATTTAGGCTCCAATGTGTGGGCATGAACTGCCTGTCGATAGCGAGCGGTGCGATGATAGAAAGTGGCCGTGGGCATCATGTCAAACAATTCTTCAGAACACAACCCATTATACAGGCGGTAGAACACACATAAGGAGGCAATGTCTCTCCTAAGACTTAGAGGCTCGATACCGCCTGTGAATACGGGATCGTCGACGAGTCTCACAGCGCGCTTTTGAACCGAGTCTAGGGGCCCAAGCTGGTACATAGGTGCTCCCGCCCAGAGATGGCAGCAGTACTCCATATGGGGCCGGACTTGCGACTTATACAGTACAAGTCTTTGCCCCGGTGTGAAGTACCGCTTCGCCCTATTGAGCACACCGAGTTTTTTTGATGCCAGCTTGGCCTTGGCTTCCAGCTGACTTCGGAACTGAACTGTCGCTGTTCTGTAGTGTATTTAGTATCAGCAATGCACCCGTGCGTAGCCGGGGCGGATCGATAGTAAAGATATGAATATGAAAAAGGGGTTACCGGCATTAACATCGATTTCTTTCAGCATATTGACTTATACGCGTATACATCGACATATATGTATGTATATATATGGACTTAAACGTATATCAAAGCATATGTACACCATAATTAAGTAGGTCACTGAGTACTTCGCTTACTTGATTAAAATTGAACCGCATTGTATCCGTAGCTTTATCAAGTCAAAGGTTTAAGTCTATTAATTAACATCCGATTTACTTGAATCCGTACGAGTGATCAACATTCTATTTCGTCATTTTTTAAGTCATAAAATGTACGATATAATATTTAAAATATAATTTAGTATTATATTATGAACGAAACTTTGCTTAGATTCATCTACTACGAAGAATATTTTAATTAATTCATTAAAGTAAGCGAATTATTTAGTTTTATTGCGAAAATGTTTCATATTCTTTATACTATATAGGGGGTTTCCGGAATCAATAATAAAAATTTTATTAATAGTCAATAATTAATTTATTTGTTCCCGAAATATTTCTCGTTTGCGTCAATGCACAATGTCAACAGAAAAAGTCACGTGGTGTTAGGACTATATGCAGTAATTCTGTACATAGTCCTGACGTGGACACCAACTGACTTGGACTCTTCTGGTGATGAAAGTCGTTAATTACGTAATTGGCTTTTAATTTCTGGTAACAGAAAAAGTCGCGTGGTGTCCAAGTCAGGACTATATGTATACAATTACTCAAAAGTAGTACATTTTTCGCCTTCTAAAACTCCGTTGTCTGTATGGGCATGTATGAACTTGTATTGTCGTGGGGAAAGTTGATGTCACTAATTTCCGATAAGTAAATAGTGGTGTACCTTAAGTCGCGATTCGACGATTATCTCTAGAAACAGAGACAGTAGCGACGTGTGCAGTTTTATTAAAAAAGAAGCAACTATCCGCTTCGAAGTACTTTTCATGTGCGACTATTTGATTAATTTAGGTCAATACTTACTGCTTAACCACGATGATATTAGATGTTCAAATATATATGATTGTATATTGTGGACCCTGTCGGGCACGTCAAACATTTTTTTTTTCTCCCACGGGGGATGGTAGTGACTCCTTATAAAGGGGTGCGCTACTACGACCTTACACCGGATACCACCCGCGCCCGGTCCACGGCGGGTGATTATGTTGGACTCTAACAGAAGGCTAGCCTACCAACTAAATATTACCTACAGCCTTTGGTCGGGCAAAAGGCCTGGTACCTTATCGGCTTTGAACTATAGCGACCGCCATCCAGAGCGGGGGGCAGTGCATAGAAACATTAGAAGAGAGGAAGCTGTGTGCGTTCTGATACTGTTTAGGTATTGATTTATCCGTTACAATGATTTTTTTAAATATAATTATCAGTATTAAACATATTTAACGGAATTTGTAATTGAATAGTTCATATATTATTGATTGTTTGTTTTTTATTTACCAAGAAACAAAAATAGCTTGAAAATGTATGTATTTTAACACAATTTCGTTTTGTAGAATAAATTTGATTATTTATATAATGTATTTCATATTTCATTTAATTTTGTCATATTTCTAATTATTAATTAAATACTTCATTGAAATTAGTCTCACCTCGATAGGCCCGTAACCTCGATTGCTGGTTTATTTTGGGACCGTAGCTATAAATCCGTGTTTCGTCACCTGTTACTATCTCCCACGCCAAAATATAAAGCCCCTTCATTGTATCTAGAAAATATGACACCAAACGATGCAGTTCCTACGTTGAGGATCAGTAGAATTGTGTGAGAACCCAGCCTTTTCGCACTCAAATTTTTGTGGAAGATTTACTGCATTTGACTCATACCTATATTCTAAGATCTACAGATATGATGTAAGTCACATGAGGTATGCTGTTTCGATCATAGGGCGCATAACACTAATGTTTTTGTTGTGTACGGGACGACCTCCACGACTCTCAGAATGAAGATGCACGGATACGATAGAATTTAGCAAACCAGTTATAAATAGTAGTCTTACATAGTACTTTTTCATCAAAAGCCATCCAATCACACCTAAAATAGTAATAAATCATGCAACGAAAATTTTCACGAATTAAACCAATTTTATTGTAATCATGCAATTTTTAAATGACATTACAATATGAAAATAATTGACAGTCAGATACCGTAAGCTGTATTTTACAGCTGAAGACTTCCATTTTCAAATTTGGCTATAATTTATTAAATATTGTTTATGTAGGTGATCATGTAACGTGATCATATGTAACGTAACGCATTGTAACGTAATATATAATCTGTAGGTACTGTAACCATGAACAGATATACCATTTTTTATCGATAAATAAACTTTATTAAATGTCTGTTTATAATACATTTACATCGAAATTTAAGTAATTTCAATATAGTGTTATACATGTTATTTAATAATAATAAAATATGGTTTCCTTAATACAAATACCAGCAAGAATTAGTTTGATTCGACAGATAATTTCACAAAACTACCCATGCTCGAACCTCTGAAAATGTCAAGTCAGGATATGGACGCAACAAATATACAACCATATTGCTCCATGATAATATGAGTGCTCATCAAAGTTAGCTAACGCTGGCCATATTTGAAACTCACTTGACGAATACAATAATGGCAGCCTTGTTAGTAATGTGAGCTATTTGTGCAAAAGCTTACAAAGGCTCCGTTCGAAAAGAATTTGTTAATCTTCTCATTGAAGAGTACGGTTTTGTCTAATCTTATATTACCTGCAAGAGTATCCGCCATTGTAATGATAATTACAATGTGTTGGACTTAGAGTATATATGTCTTTACTCTTTTTTCTTATGGATAACGTAGGCTTCGACTAAAAGAGTTCAAGGGAGTTAGATACCCTATTTATCGAGGAAGCTTATAAGCTGTATACGCTATGACCACTAGGAATCAATAAAGTAAATGGGAAATTATTTTTCTTGAGAGCTTTGGTTTCGTTACGTGCGTCGCATCAACAGGAACGAAGCCGCGAGCAAAAGCTAATCGTCATTTATATAAATCAGGTAACAAAGATGTTCATTTAATTTCCATCCCATACCATATCCTTCCTCACTGAGGGGTCTGAGCCTCCCCAATCAAGGCAATTAGTTGGCAAAGTGCGGATTAGCCGATTTTACAGACATTATTCAATTTCTTTGCAGGTGTATGCTGGTTAGCTCATGATGTTGGTCCTTTACCTTAGGAGCGTCAGATAAATTTACACATGAAATTCGAAAAACGAAAAACAAATTGGATTGATGACGGGATTTGAAGACAAGTTCAAAATGCTTCACAGAACTGTAATCAATTTTATAAAGTACAAATCGCTTTTGTACTTGACAAAATAAATCTTAGTATAGATGAGACTGACTCGATTCAACGGTAATCAATGATGGGTGTAATACTATAATTAGAAAAAGAAAAGTTGTAAATGCCGCTTTACCAGCTGATAATAACGTATAGATAACAATCCACTTACTCGTCCAAGCCGTTGGGCCCTTATGACCAAGCCTCAGGCTGAGCTTAGTCGGTAGGTCATCCCGAACCAGCCGCCTCGATCTGTTGAAAGTCCGACATAATTACTATAGCACTTGGTTGCAGCGGTATGAGGATTCTCAGCCTCTACTCTCCAGAGCAAAATAACACAACAAAATTATTTTGTGATTTTAATTGTGAAATCTAAACCTTATGCAGAGATTCCTATTTGTATATTATAGTTGAATTTGACTGCCATGAAAGAGTATATTAAATATATGTAGTATTTAAGAATAATCTTTGAAACACGCGCAGAAAATATCCCTTACATACAACGCACGTGACAATCCAGCAATTTGAGGTATTAAAGCGAACCTGAAGAACACGGCGAATATGGATATCGAAATAAATGAATCCCTACGACTGGTTTAATCTAAGACGAATTGAGTAACCTCTTACACAACACGTTATAGGTATTGTAGTATGTATGAATAATACAGCTGCGTTTGCCGCAAATGCATATGGTCGCGCCGAATGGTCAAATGGAAAACTGTGTCAGTGCGAACAGTTGCTGTGTTTACGTCACATCTTACGCTGTTTAGTACACACGCTCTAGGTTCAAGGGGAGCCGGAATGATCGCTGTCTCGTTCGTTCTCTATTTATAGTTCCTCGCATCTATTGAGCTGGTCGCTTTCAGTGCAGAAATGTCCGGAGTCGGGGCCGACCAGAGACGCTCGTGGTCTTGTGTCTAGCGAACCTTCCGCGTAGCCCGAATTCTATCGCGCGAATTAAATGTGCCGGCGTCCATTCACACCTAGCGATGGCAGCACGCGAACTTATGCAATGCCTTTTCATCATAGCCTCGTTATAATGATGTTCAGTAAGCGTGTTGCAGTGAAGTGTCCGGTCGTCTTATCAATTAGATAGTGAATTCGCACGCGCAAGTGAATAACAATATTGACATTGGTGCTATTTCAGTGTGAATACCGGTGGATTGTTACGTCTGGCGCGATGCCACGTACGAACATCTGACTGTAAACAAACAAATTAGCAGCACGACTACGATGCACGTACGAATTTTATCCCTTCGATGCTACCTCGATAATTTGAAATGACGAAATCTAAGGGGAACCATGGCAGAAAAGGCAGTGTCGAGCGACAGCGACGGTCCTATTATAGACGACAACATAATACGAATTCAACTCAGAAAACCTTCCCAAAGGAAATGGGAGCTGCGCACGCGGAACAGCTCCCCGGGATTAAGATTCCCAACGATACAACTTTTTGATTGCGACGGAAACCTGCTTGTAGAAACAAATGATGAAAATATATCCATAAAAAGTTCCGACTTTGATGAGCGCGGACTAAAAACGAGCCACTCGTTGCAGGAGAGAGATTTCAGGCATTCGATCGATAAAAGTGCACTTAGGAAACATAAAACAGTGTCGGGTGGAAAAGTTTATACACGGGTGTACAGAACGCCAGCGGTAATAGATGGCACTGACAACTGTAATAAAAGTTACGTCATACGAGATGATAGCGGCGTGGCAAACATTCCAAGTAAACTCACGTTAAACAACAACTTAACTAATTTGCATGTAAACAGCCTGGAGACCACCCCACTTCAATCGGATGGGCTCAGTGACGTAAGCAGCTACAAAAGTTCTGACAACGAAACATCTGCAAAGAGATCACGCACACCATCATGTGAAGGACGCCTTAGTGAACCAGTTATTAGAAACGACCCTATTTCAGATAAAAGCTGCAATAAAACTTCCGATACATATGACGGCAATCCATCATTTACAGACACGCCAAAAGCAATATTAAGCGATATTACTTTACATAAATCAAAATCTTTCAATGACAACGCCCTTAGAGATGCACAAGAACCGAGCAAAGCGATTATATCCCGCTCCAAATCCGGCGCCGTATACAACCCACCTCACAACAAAGTATCTTTCCTTAACACTTACTTAAAAAGCTTACCCTGGCGAATGAGCCCTAATCCGGATTGGTTTACTCTGCAGCAGCGGCGAACAATCGCGCCTCAGAATTCGGGGCCGGTGAGATGGCGTGAATTGCCTCAAATCTCTATTGAAAAAAGCGAGCAGCGCTGTGAAATGGGTGATACTGATAACTCGTTGGACAATGAATTCATTAATATTCCGACTGACGTGGCCGCGGACTGCGAATTGAAAAAGCGCTTGAAATTGTATAGACGTGGACTATCGGAAATCGAGACTGGTAGGGTCTCGAGTGTGTACACGAGAAATCGGAGTCACTCGTTGAGTGGGGTCGTGAGCGCCCATACTTCGTCCTCCGAAAGCGTTGATGAGGCCGACGTCGTGCTCAGCCGTTTGAAGAGGAGGATACTCAAGAATAGGATCAGAGAGAAAAGGCGATGTCTCGGGGAAAAATTCCAGTTCAGTAAGTGTTAATATATTTTAATATCTTACATAAATATGTCAATGTTATTCATACATATGTAAACATTATTACACTTCAGGTAAAATTAAAAGTAAATTTAAAAGGCTAAATTTAAATATTTTTTTATTTAATGATATTTGTTGGCAACATTTGCGAGACTGTCAGTTTTGTTTCCAATATTTCATTATTTTCCTATGTTTTTTGGCAATGAAATTGAAAATAAGATATCAGAGAGGAACGAAAAAGCTTTTCAGAAGCACCAAAGCGTTTCTATCATGATATCCGTTTGACCTTGTTACCCTGCCTGCCTTTGAATTCGATTCCCCCAATAGGCTATGTGAAATATTTTTATTTATATAGTTTTTGTACAGAGCAATGCAAAAATTATATTATTTTTTCATAAAAACGTAAGATTAATTTTATATTTCGAATTTAAAATCGAAGTTTTATTATCTATATATTTATCACGTGATCGAAAACACCAACCGCCATGATTTTCTCGGTATGACGTCATTAGTACTAAAACAAAGTATGTTTGTAAGCAACGCATCAAGATGAAAGGATTATTTAACATTCCTTTTGGGAATATTTTTCTGAAATAAATCAGTAATAATCTTCCGTTTAACAGCAAATTGACATAATCTGCCATGTTTATAGGGTTGGGACAAATTATAGAAATCAATCGATTATTATCTGTGGGGCGATTTTATACCTAAATAGACAATCGAATCGCTTTGCTTAATGTCTATTCCCTCTATGGGGGGGGGGACTCATTAATAACAAACAGGTGTCACATTTATGTTCTGTCAATATTATATATAGGCCGGTCCACTTTGGTGAACCGTGCCTCTTCTAGCGCCTATGCCCTCTCCATGGGGCAGCGCTATCCGTGCCTCTCACAGAACACAGAAAGAGGTTAGAATGGCGAACATGCATCGTTTGTACGGGAGCCGCTGTCGCCAGTTTAAGAAGCCAGCGCTGCGTCTGTAAAGTCACGCATAACCAATCAGGAGAAGTACGCATCGCGCGATAACGAACTGAACCAATCACAGCACTGCACTCACCAGATTCAAATAATTCCGTCTAAAAACGATATTATTACCTTAGTGATTGACAAAAATGAAAAATTATCGATATAAAATGTCGATAGCAAATGTAATATTACAAATATTTTCAATACTGAAAACGAAATATTACATTCATGTAGGTATTTAAAATTTAATAATTAATTTAATTGTATATACCTATACTATAATGATGAAACACACTTATTAAGTGAAATAGATGTAGGTTGGAAGCAAAGTAAACTATATTCTGTAAATCTTGTTTCCATAACAAACATATACAGGCACATTTATATGTGTGCGATAGGACATTTTTCCGACATGTTCATACATTTTGCGATTTTGCAGTGGCTATCTTTTCACAATTTTATAATTTATTATGCCCTAGCTATCTGTAATATCATTCATTTAATACATTTACATATAGTATGCCCAAATTCAATAATAGTTTTTATATATTTAACGTATTTTCCCTAAAATCTTATACTCAATCTCAATCTCTTTTATTGCTTACGCTATTATCTCTGTCTAAGAGTTTTTAATCAATATATGTATTATTATTACATACTATATGTTTTCTTCCTGCTATGGGAACCTATTCTATATACTTTATTTATTTCCTAAGCTAAAACTTATCTTTATTTATCAACTATGCTTAGTGCTATTCTTACTATTATTCCGCCGTTTAATATGTTTTATTACTATCTTAATTCTATTATTTTATACATTTTTATTTATTAACTATTCTATCCCGAACACATATTTCGCCTTCTTCGAGCGGGATCGGCCATCTCCCGATCCCGCTCGGCGGCCTCCTTCTGGAGCATCGCTGCTTCACAGAAGGAGGCCACAGCCCTCCAACCTCCCTCGTCCGCCAGCATTGCCGCAATCAATGCCGGCGGAGACAGATCTCGCTCGATCTCTGCGACCAAGACTCGGCGCTCGGAGGCTCACGCGGGGCACTCCGGCAGCGTGTGCTGGGCCGAGTCGAGGTCGGATGCGCAGTGGTGGCAATGTGTCGATCCCTCCCGTCCTATTCGACACAAGATACTCACCGACGCAGCCGTGCCCGGTGAGTATCTGAGTCAATCGGTAGGAGACCTCCTCCTTCCCGTGGAGCCAAGCTTCAAGGTGCGGGAGTAAGGCACCGACGGCCTGCTGGCGAGCGCAGATCCGTAATTCGAGTTGCGCACGCCAGGCCGCCACAATCCGTCGGTGCCACTCCCGCCTAGGCACTTCGCGCGCGGGTTCCGGGGCGCTCCCTCCATCGCCCCCCGGCCGACACGCCGCGACGCATACGTCGCCGTACGTCGTCGCCAGGATGTCGAATGGGGGGGAGCGTCCGAGAACCGTCGCCGCCTCGTACGAGATGGTACGGTAGCCTCATACGATCCGTATGGCCATTATCCGCTGCAGGCTCCGTAGCAGAGCTCTGCGGCGGGGGGACCTCGAGCAGTCTCGCGACCACACGGGGGCCCCATACATGGCCACGGATCACACGACGCCCTCGTACAGGCGGCGAACTCCATCCCTTGGTGCCCCGAGATTGGGCAGCAGGCGATGCAACGCGCCCGCCACCCTTTTGGCTCGGGACCAACCGCACGAAGTGCTCCTCGAAGCTCCAGCGAAGGCCTAATCACCCTAACGTAGGTAGGGTAGGCTCGAGCCCCTCGTGGGGACGTATGTGAGCTGTGATGATGATATTAATTATACATGTATTTGGACATATTAATAATATTTCCACGGTCGCACACACCGATTAATTCGTTTAATAAAAGTATAATTTAAATTTAATTAAAACTTAAATAAATACTTGAACAATCTTCCAACAAATGTTCGAGTTTATCACACAATCATTTATTCCTACCAGAATATTAAAAAAATATATTTATCGATAAAACATAATGCGTACGTTTTTTGGTAAGCACAGCACTATGGCCTTTTACTACGTTTATTGCTGTTATTCAAATGCGTCGCTACCGAATTCAGTGTACTACATTACGCGCTCTGAGTAATGTAATTAGACGCATGCGCGTACATAGCCGGCAATGTATATTTTTTAGAAAAATATTATGTGTCTTATCGTTACGATCAAGCTTTGATAATTTTTTGTAAAACGTTAGTTATTACGATCAAATTTGCTATTTACCGATGAAAAGATATTCCATCTTTAGCTACACTTGAGACCTGACTTCTTGCTTTGCAGGTAATTACAGCACAAGTAGGCATTTTCATTAATAAACGCGCAGCACTTCGTAAAACACTCTCCGTGATCATTCGTGACTGACTAAGCAACGCGTTCGCATTATTGGCCACAGTCATGATCATTTGATCATAACTGTGGCTCGCGTGCCACGCCTACATAGCCGTTCTAATCTCTTTCTGTGTTCTGTGGTGCCTCTCCTGAGGTGCGGCTCTCGTCAATATCAGCCAGTAGGGTCTCTAGGACCAAAGGCTCAGGCTGAGTTTAGTCGGTATGTCTGTTGGGTCGAGCCGCCTCGATTCACCAGGAGTCCGACATAATCAACGCATCCCTGCTTGCCTGTTGCGTTGGTATCCATGAGGATTCTCAGCCTCCTCTACTGAGAAAAAAAAAACATTTATGTAGATTTAAGGTTAACCTGCTGTGCCGGTTATTGTTAAAAAAAATCTTATAGAAGAATATTGTTTTTGAGATAAGAATATTGGTTTTGTTAAAACTTACAAGAAGTTTGTTTTAGTTACTTACATAAGATTTATATATTTTTGTTAATCACTAATTGGTAGTTAATTGACAGGAAAATCAATCGATTGCTGAAATGCTGCACAACTCACGTTAATGTTAAGTCACGGAATAGTATTATAAGATAATATGACGCTGTACGTACAGTACGCAGTAGATCCAAACGAGGACAGTTTAAAAAAGGCACGGACTACGAGTCCGTGGAGTAGACATATATATATTAAAAAAATGGACAGGAAAATATTTTTCGTTTTGTTTCCCTATATATAAATAGTTAAATACAATTAAAATATCAACATATAATTTAACTACAGCAAGAATATTCTTTATGATAGCAATTAGTTAATTTTCTTGTTCTTGAAAATATTGTGATTTTAAATTAATTTATAATCAAAATACAATCATGAGCCTATGTTATGTACATAATGCACCATAATGTTAATTTGATTTTATTTTGAAAAGACTGCTGTATATTTACATAGTTTTATTAATAATAAATATAAATATTTTTCTCTTCCAATACATTATAAACAAATAATATAAAAATTTTTTTTACTATTAATGCGAAGGTGAAGAATAAATTGGCAAAAATAAAAAAAATCTTGTTAACTTGAGTTCAACCTGAGTTATGTGAATTTTATCTCGCGTTAAATCGAGTTTTGTTTTTCCGTTTTGGCACATCACTACTATCTTCGGCGTTTGACAACTTTGACATTTCTTTATTTTAGTACAATTGACGTCACAGACAGGTCACAGACAGGTCGGCGATTAGGCGCCTTTATTTTACGATAATATTTTGATCTTTTTTTTCTGCTTGCAGGATAAATATTTTGCGAAAATAAAAATAACATTTGACTATCACATGTAAACGAACAATTTAAAAAATATTTGAAAAAATTATAGAATAGCCTAAATGGAGATGTCGTAAGTTGTTCAAAAATATTTTATAATATATTATTTAAGCAAAACTTATGTGTATATAGTCCGATTAGAACCTTTACAAGTACCAATATCTTTTTCATTTTTCGAATTTCATATGTGCTGCGTTTCAGACTTTACAAGTTGACTAAGTTCTATCTCGTAACGCTCGTAATAGTGATGGTTTTCTTAGTACAAATGTAAAACATGACATGTGACTGACTGTGCATATATAAAATATTTATACAATACACATACGGTGAAGGAAAATATCGAAAGACAACCTGCACACTATACACTAGATAGCTCGTACCCGGATATGAAATATGTAATGATTTAAGCATAACATATCACATAAGTTACAGAAAGAAAGAAATACCTGAAATTTCCATAATCGATACTCAATTTCGTTAATGGATATTGACTACGCAATTATTGCGTATGTATAATTTGAAATATTGTATAATAAAACTTTTCAAAAATCTTGCTATTGGTCAACCAAGGGACATTTATACTATTAGATTTGTGACTTTAATCTTTATCCTAGAAAGTTACGTCAACAGGTAGGTTATTTATTTTTATTTATTTAAGTGGTGAGGTAGTATACAAAATAAAAATATGAGCAACGGTGGCACTGACGCTGTACGTTATGTCAAACTTCAAGAAGTTCCCACGTTATACATATCTTCATAGTACGATACGAGAAACAATGAGAAGAAATTTTTGAATGTTATTGCTTTTGCTCTTGCTGAAATAATTTCTAGGTACTGGGACTCGAAATTATAGGTCATATATTTTCAACGTATAAACGTTTTTAGTTGGGTTAAGATAACTTAGTAGCCAAATTAGTGAAGGCGTCAATGAGGCATATCGAGAAGTTGAATTATTATTATTTATATTTAAAAAAGTTTTTGAAGCATATTTTCTATATAAAAAGTAATATTATATATCCAAAAAAGGATATCATGTAATGCAAATTTTATCCAACAGTGAGTATACTCGTATATCATATCACCATGAAGTCATATTGCCAACTAAACTGTACAAAAAAACTATCACGTACCATGCTCGATACACATTAATATTTATTTGGGAATGCACTTACTAGAGTCTGTGTTCGCCATTCGTTTTATTTTCATTGACTACGAGAGTGTGGTTCCGGCATATAGGCATTTCATCCATTATTTCCTTTATCTCATGATTTTATTGAGAAATGTAATCCTGCTTACTGAAATAGCTACTTGAAATGTTATTACTTAAACGTTAACAATCGCATGATAATAAAATATCGTGTTGCTGCGGAAATAAGTTCGACATTATCCTGTTTCGCAGAAATACGCATTCGATTCAACTTAAAATGTCTCTAGAGAAAACAATATTGTTTTCAATCGCGGTATTCTTGCTCGAATATTATTTATACGTCTGATGTTTTTTTTAAATATGCTTTACTTCAGTATTACATATATTAGATCACCAGTGATTGAATTATTAAAACATAAGTATTTAATTTTTCAAAAAAAAAAAAGAAATTAAATAAATGAAAAATTTCATACAAATCATGGCATTCATTAAGAAAATGTAGTCTACTTAGCTAAATGCTTTTTGCACATAAGCAATAATGCTTTAGCCACTTTACTCTGCTTTGTCTATAGTTTATGCACTATAACAAAAATGTTTGGTTGAGAATATTAACTTACCGCAAAACAATTATATAGGGTGTCAAAACGAGCGTAGTTTGAAATAAATTGATTAATTAAACAATGTCCAGTGATAATGAAGTTTTGATAACTAAAGTTACTATTTTTACTTTTAAAGCAATTGTCATCTCAATATAAAAAACATATATATCCTCTCGGATTAACAGTCGCTATCGCTCATACAACCTCTGAGATATATCGACTCTGTTTAGAAGTGCCATCTTCCTAAAACTATAGAAAGTATATGAGTGTAGTCAGTATGATTGAACCCGTAATAACGCCATCTAGGAAACTGTTTTAGAAGCACTTGAAACCAAGCTCGCTTACTTAATCGTAACTTAGTTCACAACCATGCTTTCACAAAGCAAACCAGAATTCAAAAGCACAACTTTAATCATTGCATAGCAGACAGCGCACAAGAATCAAACTTCTTGAAAGTCTATTTATTTTGATGGAGCTCCGTACATAATTTTTCTTTCTTCATGTTCTCTCAATGAGTTTTCTACACAAAGAAGGCCCATTTATAAAACATAACATTTTAAAAGTTGCTAACGTAGATTATTCTAATAACTCCTAGTTTTTGTTTCGTATGACGAGTTAAAGTTTAAACCTTACATAGTAGTATTTAATAAAATTTGATAAATGTGATGCAGTACCTTTCAATAATTAACTATATAGAAATACCTTCAACTCAATCAATTAATCGAATAATAATATTAATAGTCATTAAAGCAATTCAAGTCTGCAGAGTTATATTAGCCAAAATGTGTGGTGGTTGGTTAGGAAGGTTCGTACATATTCAATTATAAAATATATTAAAGTGATGAAAAAGATATTTTATTATTGTCGAATTTTCAAATTCATTATCGTAACAGCTCATATACGTCCCCGCCATAGGGCTACCCAGCCTATTTGGTCTCAACTAAAAAGCCAACTAACCAATCATCAACCTTAACCACCAACCATGCTAACTTAGTACGAATGAAATCACATTCACTATTGAGTTATATATTATTATCGGCTTAAAATTTTGTAATTATAATATATTCCGTTAAATGGGTTCGATTTCAAAGGAATACATATGAATCTCTTCTTTAGATTCCCAAGGCTTTGAAGAGCTTTAAACAAAAATAATTAAGTATAATAAAATTTTCATATTCATCCATTAAATTCATAAAATTATTCGTTCAATAACAATTAATTCTACATTATACAAATAAATAAATAAAAGTGGCGTTTTTCAGTAGGATATAAACAAACAAATAATATGGGCTAAAGATATTTGTTCACTTTAGCACATAATGATAACATTGACTAATGAGCAACATAAAACAATAAACTACAATGTTTTAAATATTCAATTACAAATGGATTATTTTTATCATACCCTAGTAAAATTAATTTTCTATTTAAAAACATAAATACTGCGCTTTCGGCATTGGCACTATTATAACTACCCTCAGTTAACAATTAAGATTAGTATCGGCAGCGTAATTTTTCGAAAATAAATTTTTAACAGCGCTTAAGTAGACATGATAAGTAGACGCTTAAGTAAATCATGACTTATATAAGTAGTTTATCATACGTCAAATACCCATTGAAAACGACAGCAAACTCATGATAGAACCACATGCCAAGACCTCATGATCAATATATTGTGATAGAACAAATTTTTACGTAAGTAGTAAGTAGATAGTGAAAAAATATGAAATACGAAATTTGTTAATATTAAAAAATATATATTTAGAAATATTGTTAGTGATAAAGTTTTGTGATTTTATTTCTTTGTACGTTAAAGGTTATGAAGAACTATGTGATTTCTAACTAAACTATGTTGAATAAAAAAT
The DNA here is from genome assembly GCA_036419045.1 of Scirpophaga incertulas. NCBI lineage: Eukaryota > Metazoa > Arthropoda > Insecta > Lepidoptera > Crambidae > Scirpophaga > Scirpophaga incertulas. The sequence goes on along the minus strand of CM071627.1, from coordinate 8,519,397 downwards.
ATTTTAATTATTAATATTAAATAATTTTAAAATTCCATTGTAAACAGGCTTACCTTATTTAAAGTTTTACTAAACTACTTAAATTCCAAACTTAAATATACTAGCCACACTCCAGATAATTTTAAGAGATTATTTTGAAACAATTTAATTATAGCGTAATTATAATGATTATATTTAAATATATTTTGTAAAATTATAATTTTGTAAAGTTAGTAATATTAATACTAGGTACTCACTTTACAAAATTATATTTAGATAATAATTTATGTTGTTATTTTTATGTCATAAACTGTTAATTTCAACCTCTCGTGTGCTAATTAAATAAGCATTCTTTTCTCAATAACAAAATGTTATGTTTATTTTTCTTATTATAAAAGCTTACTTTTAGCGCCATCTCAATGAGTCGGAAATTATTTTGAAAGCCACTGTTACAGTAAAGGAAATTATGTCCGCGATTTATGCCATAAATCTATATAATGACTTCCTTTCTTTCTGCACGAAGGTGAATCCGGAAAAAAAGTTACTTTCCCAAGAAAGCTTGCAAAATTTTGGCTTCACGCCAACTCTCTAAGACATCTGCATTTTCTTGGTTCACTTTTACATTTACGAGTCCTGCACAATAACTTTAATGTATCGATTAATATTTCATAGATATTTAATAACTTTGCATCGATATGAAGTTGCGAAGTTTTCATTTTATACCTACTTATATTCCCTTCGAAATTGCAAAGGTCAAGGTTGGGAGCTTAGATGCCCGTGGCGTACCTACTGTCATGCCGTCCAGAACAAAATGTAAGACCACATCGTAGTGAAAGACCAAAAGACCGGGATTCTTATTTATCGGCAAATTTTGTAATTTTTTTGTTAGTATCAATAAATCTTAGAACCCAAACACATGATTTAGTGCATGCGCGGTGGCACGGCGCAAGTCAATATTCTCCCACCCCGACGACGTGCCGCCATGACGCTACTACTGCTTTTGTGAGCACGCACATAAATCTTTTTACGTCGAATTTTACAAAACCTTTAGACTTAATTACCATGATATTTAGATAAAAAATCCATGTCGTAATCTAATGAGAACAAGTACAAAACGACACGTTTACAGAGGCAACTAGATTATTTATTGAACAACTTCCGCTAAACCGAATTGTCTAATTGTCCAACTGAGCCGTGGGAGTGTTTAAGTATCAATTGTATACGAATAGTTCTAAAAACAGCGACAAAAACCGTTGCGTCCTCAGCTGACGTGAAGTCAGGTAGTTTTTTTGAGAAATGTTGAGTTACGCGGTTGCGCGGGCGGGTCTAAGTTAGTTATGAGTTCGTCCGCCAGAGCGCCGTACCAGCTGTGAGCTGGCTGCTTTGACAGTACTCGGTCGGTGCACGTCGACTCGTCTCACCGTCCGGTAGCCGGCATTTAGTACTCACGTGCAGGATAATCATTGAAATTTAACCTCCGCGACACACCACAACTTTCGTTGTTATCAAAACTTTAAACAAATGACGATTGCAATTCTTATCACAGTTCTAAACAGTGTTTTTGTTTTGAGTTCGGATTCGTCCAAATTCTCTGTGTTGCTTGTGTGAAAAGTAATCGTATTGTGTGCGTGCAAGAACCGTTCTGTGGTATTTTTGTTTGGTTTGATTTCGTATATTGCACCATCGCTGTGGAAGAAACTTACTCGAAAGTTGTGCGAGGATGTTTTAAAACGTAAGTAAATGTATATATACTTTTTCCAACAAAACTGGGACCAAAACAAGTTTTGCCGAGCAACATATCGGTAATGGTTACTCAAAATCAGGTTTAGCCGATGAACTAAACATTTCACTATTAATCGCAGATATAAAACCTTCATATAGAATTTTACAGTATGAGCATAGACATGACAAAAATAACTTATTTTTTATACTTACATAACTTGAGATGCAGCTAAATAAACATTGGGCGACAACATTCCAACTCCGTTCGCTAGTTTTCTTTGCTAATCTTAATTGAGTTATGTTATAAAGTGGCCATTACTATGATGATGGTATCCGATATAAAATGTATTTTAAACATATATTCAAATATGATTCATTAGAAATCAAAGATTCTATGTAGATTCAAATCGAAAATATTTCAAATATTTGTTAAGGCGAATATTGCAATATTGAGAAAGTGGTCCAAATACCGTGTCGGGATATATAGCCCAATCAATCTTTCGCCTCTCATATTGTCTGTCCAGCAAAAGGCTTAGGATTAGGACTGAACGTTTGACATCAAACTGTCTTATAAGGTCAAAGGGCCGGCCCCTCTCGTACTTGCCCTGCTAAATCCTTTAAGACGTATGAGAGGCCCGTTCACTAAGTAAAGAGCACCCAACCATGTCGTTGGGCTCACAAGTTTTTTAGGAAAGTTGAATTTGCCGTGACAATGGAATTTATAGATATTCTTTTTGTTGTATTCTAATAGACAGTTAACCTTTAACCATAAAATTCGGACCACACACAAAGATGAAATATACATACATTAAATAGTTATTTATTGTATCCGAATACATTAGAATTACAGTAAGTTCAAATTTGCTAGTATACATTTTATTGTTAACTATGATTTTTTAATCTAATATTCTTATTTATATAATACCTATTGCAAATGGAGGATAGGTATTAAGGAAAAAATACCTACATTAGCATCCAAATTTTTTATTCGAACTCATTACCTACTTATTTCATGTTAAATGATTTATTCTACAATACCGCCCCGGCTTCGCACAGGTAGACGTGGATTTTTAAAAAATTACATTATTGCGTTTGCATTAATATGTTATTCAAAGTTAACGAAGCATACCTATGGTAAAAGAATTTTCGAAATCGGTTTTTGAGTTTATTCGTTACATACATACAACATTTCCTCTTTATATTATTAGTATAGATTACATAAGTGACTTGCCTATTATTTTTTAAATATAATTATATAATTATTAAAGTGAAATATAATTTTAACAATTATAATAATCGCAATTTTTTTTTCTTAGAAGCTCTGCAGTGACGTCAGATTATGTCGCTAAGGTGATACTTTAGTCATTCAATAGGACACCTTCGCTATTTGGGTCACAATAATTTGTATGATGTTAAGTATAATTTTAATAATAATTTTCTTGTTGGGTACGTTAGAATTTCATGCTATGTTGTCCTAAGCTTGATTAGATATTTGAATTATATACAAGTATATATAATGTTAAAAATATAACTATGGAAAAGAACCCACACAAAATCGTCTCAGGATTCTTCAACATGCCGTTTTTTTTTTGTGTGTGCGTAATTACGCATGCCGCTGCGACTCGGGAAAACCGCGGGGTTATGACGGACTATCCGCAGACTTGGGGGCCGAGGCCAGACAAAGCTGCAGTATACCGACTGAAAACCATGCAATGCCGGCCACAGACGCTTTGGCACTGCCAGACAAGGTCGTGGGACCCCTTGCGGAAACTTCCACAATCTTGTCGACGCATGCTCACCTATGAGCAATCGCCCCATAGTGGGGATACCGGTGAGCCCCGTCGCATTCAGGGTATCGGCGACTGGCGGCAATTCGTGCAATGCAGGGCACGGCCTTCTCAGACCGGGACTCCGCTGATTGCCGTCAGGAGGAAGTGGACGAGGGTATGCGCGCCTTCTCCGCCCTATTCGGTTACGGCGGCATGAACGAGCTTCAGGATGATATGATAAACTACTACGAGTATGAATTTCAAGTCGGTGCCTGTTACACACTTTATAATATCGTGGTCATGCTGCAGAGGCAAAACCAATTTAAATGACTTCTTATTTACTGAATTGTCTTCGTCATCATAATTATAAAAATATTAATTGTAATATCAGTCTTTGAATTCCAACGTCTTCTCCAGATCACAACTCACGTTACTAATTGTCATACTGGGTCTAAAAGTATAAATATAAAGAAATGCATGCAAAAGCTCACAAAGAAAATTCAACCAATTTTTCAATCTTTTTTTGACATTTACCAATGAAACACAGATACAAATTAATTCTAAAAAGTATTAGGTAGTTAAATTCTTTATTACACACTCAAATAAAACGAACAAAATAAATAATAAAGTATTGTGGGCAAAGCTTTCTGGCTTTTCGGTTTTTAAAACATTTGGTATTTTGGTAACCGTGCTTATGAAACAAAGATACCTACAAAACACAGACAGAGCTAAAATCAACAAAGTTACAATTAAAATAAGGCCCTATTACAAAACAAATCACAATACAAATTAAAACGTCAATACATATTAAAATTTTAGGTAAACAAGTCAACAATCAATCGGACCATACTAATCACTTAAGTATGACTGAGACCATATAAAAACAATGTGTAGGAATTATTAAAATAAATCACCAACAAGAAATAAAAAGCAAACACGAGAAATGTAACAGGAACAAAATCCGAAATATTATTCACAAATCGAAATTAGATATCCGAGTACGAACGAATGGCTCAACGTTTAGAGATCAAGTTCACTTTACGATAAAGATGTTCAATTTTTTTTTGTATATTAATGCACTTTCATAGTTTAACGTTACATAGGTTTCAACATTGACATTTTTCGCCAGCTACATGACTGATAGGCAGCAATATGTAGAATATGCTGGCTATGTATCAGATCCATACTACACAAGATCGGGGGTGAGTCAGGATAGTAATCTTGGACCCTTAGAGTTCAATATCATGATAAACGATTTACCAACGGTAGTGCAAAATGCTAAATGTTTGTTATTTGCGGACGAACTGAAACTTTATCTTAAAGTGGAAAGTCCTGAAGACTGTCGTAGACTGCAACAGGATATCGATGGGCTGATGAAATGGATTAAAGAAAACCACTTACAATTTAATGAGACCAAATGTGTTATTATATCTTTCTTCAGATCACACAGCCCTGTTCGGTACGAGTATAGGGCAGGCGGGGTGTTGCTAACTAGGGTTGGGAAGGTTCGATCTGGGTGTCGAGGTTACGTCGGATCTTTTCGAGATTACGTGACTAAGGTATGCAAAAAAGCGTTTCGATCTGGGGTTTGTTCTGCGCAACGCTCTGGGCTTTACAAACATGGAAACGATTATATCACTATATAATGCATTAGTAAGAAGACACTTGGAATGTAATGCAGTTATTTGGGCTCCAAGTGATACAAAACATAAACTCGTGCTGGAGCGAGTGCAGAACAAATTTATCAGATATTTGTATATGAGACTGTACGGGGTCTATCCTTTTTATCCGCTGAAGTATCCGACGCTGTTTATATTAGGAATGGTGGGATATAATGAGCTGAGGGTGAGGAGGGAACTCTATAGTTTCATATATATGGAAATTACTCAGAGGTAGAATGGATAATGCTTATTTACTAGAAAAAATAAAACTAAACGTTCCGGATAAATTCGTAGAGCGCCGGCGGCTGCCACTGCTGGCGGTGCCGCACGCTCGCACGCGACTTTTGAGCGAGGCGACGCTCATACGCGCACTTCGCAAACTTAATTCAATTGCGGAGAAAATTGATTTATTTTCATCTTCATTGAGAGAGTTCACAATAATGGCATTGTTTGTTATATGTTATGAATAGGATTAGTTTTAAGAATAATTAATTTAGGTGAGTGCAACTGTCGCATTAGGTCAGGCCTGTAATGATAGTTGTAAGCTTTTGTTGAAATAAATAAATAAATAAAACATCACATAACTCAAAATTGTGATTTTTTTTTCAGTAGGCAGAAATTAAACTGATTTTGTATCATAGAATAAATATGTATTTTTTCTCATTATAACGAAACTTGGTACAATTATTTTTATTTGGTACAATCAATAGAAGCAGAGCAGTGAAGGGAAATGTTGGGAAAATGGGAGAAGTTGTTCCATTTATTAAGCTTCCGTCGCGTGTGCAATCCTAATGTTTAAAGCTACACAGATATCATGTATGACAGAAATATTCTTCTTAAAATTATTTGAAAAAATCCCACTACAGCATATATCTATCTTTTATGGTTAACTCACAATAACACGTGTAACTCCCGATAGCTTAGCAGTTCGAAGTTTTCTGATTATATTTGTCTACTCTTTTATAACACTCTCAATTATTGAAAATGTAATTCCACGCGGACGAAGTCATGGGCACAGCTAGTACTTAATAATTATACAAATCTAAGGGCTCGTGTCAAAAAAAAATCAAACGTTTTGCGGTATTGTATTTCTACGATGTATTTACCGGAGTGCGAGTTTATACGAGAGTGGCTTGGGCTTGGGTACCTATTTCTACCGCAAAACAATAGCATTGATATTCCCATAGAGACTACATTTTATGTCACATGTTGACAACGTACACTGCGGTTTTTGTGGTGTTGGCAAATTTATTGCGAATTTTAGAAGAACGACATGTATTATAGGCAACTAATCATCAACCACAAGCAGTCTGCATACAGTTTGCTTGTTTGTCAATATATGTATAACGATAAAAAGTGTGTACACAATTTACTAAAGGTAATTCATGTTTATGACTTATAATGCCTTATACATAATTGCCAAGTGTTCTTTATCGACCCCTAGCGGTCTATGACAACCTGCAAGGGATGGTCCACGATAATTGATTTTCTAATCTTGGATCCTCTAATATAAAGACATTAAAAATTATTTATAAAAGTACTTATGAAGTAAAAAATTATAATAAATGTTAATATAAGTTGTAGGATGTAGACATTCAATCTCAGGTAAGTAGGGGGTCTATCCAAAACCGAAAAACATACAAAAAAGTTTGGGAACCTCGGCTCTGGACATACTTATTCCTTTAATAGGAACATAAGCGTTCCCTACCAATATCAATTTTAACAAGGTTAAACAAAGAACCCAAGGGACTTTAAGAATGCTCGTCCAATAAGTATAATAAAACTGAATTTTTAGTGATGAATTTTTGTCATTTGAAGTTTTCTTTGACATTGTCAGTACAATTTTTTTTTATTATTTATGAAATATTGTTTTATGCCTATTTGTATAATCAACTACCTATTTAAACTCTTATTAAAATTAATAATAAAACACAAAAAGGTTTACATAATAATTAGCAAATAGTTGCCAACATTAAAAAGTTACACAAGTTGAAGACTTGAATGATAATAATGTAGCAAACAAATGTAAAATTATTAGAATTTCCATACAACAGGACGAGTAGTAAAAATTAACTTGACCCTCTCCCAGACATTATTACATATATAATTTATGAAAAGCATTTATTTTTTTATAATAAATATGTCAATATTAATGCTGTGGTCTCGGCGCTGATCTACGAAACAGTTATTATATTTTTTTTCGAACTTCATATATACAGATGCTCCAATGTGAAGGATCCATCAAGGAACATCCTGAGGCAACCTGCAAAGTGGTTCAAAGGTGTTACATACATGTTTGAATCCAAGGTGTACCGAGCAGCACGGTTGACTAAGGCCTAATCGACCTAACATAGTTAGGGTAAGCTTGTGCCCCTAGGTGGGGACATTTATGAGCTGTGATGATGTCAATATGACATAAACAATTATTGTACTCGGACGAAAAATCGATTTTTACAATAGTTTAAGGACTGACTACGATACTGTCTTGGAACGAGCACGCTATATCCAATAATTCTTGTAGATGCAGCTTTGCTATGCGACAACTAGTTGCGAACTTACAATTAAAGATATATATATATATATATATATAGTTTATAGGCTTACACATACACACACAACACAGAAACACAAAATGTAACATCTACATATCTAACACATGAAAATATTGTAAGTGACAAGAATGTCTATTTAGAATATTTTGCCATCATTTTTTTTTTAATTTTTCTATTATTATTGTTTTAGTCTTAAGTCTCAGATGTTCCGTGTCTGTCTGGCCGTACACGAGTTTACAAATGCTACTTCTATTACCGAACCAATAACTTTTGTAATACAGGCTTGACCTAGCATAAAAGCCAGAGAACTAAACCACTGTGAAAAATTATAAGCCATTTATATATTTAATGTAACTGACATAAGTATTGTAATCTGTCTTTGGGTCTTGAATAAATACATTATATATTATATCGGGTATCTGAATGAAAGGCTACTAAGAATCTACATAGTTATTAAGAATTTTGAATTAACATATCTGATCACTCATGATGATCGTAATTATAAGGTCTGAAGTCATGTTGTCGCGCACTTGGCTTTATTCTCCCTTTACACCTCATTGACTTTCTCAATAAATATATCATAATAATTATACATATATTTTACTGGATTTTTTTTCGGCAATAAAAATAAGACAAATAAAGTATTTCAATATTTCATCTTAGTTTATTTGCTGCGTAAAAAATAATTTAAATCGATTTCAAATAGACGTTTTATACGTCAAATATTGTACATTTCCATGTGATATTGACAGTTATTTAATTCAAGAAGTTCTCCATACCGATTAGTGGTATCAGCTGACCCGTAGCTCTCACCTGATGTCCTCAATATATTGTTGAAGATGGCATGTCCCTGAAAATATCGACTGTTACAGTGCCCAGTGTTGCCATATCACAGGCTCAAAACGATGGCAGACACGAACAGCGACACCAAATTATTCTGCGATTTCATTGCAAATGTTAAGGATATGTGGCACGAACGGAAAAGTCGTATCTTTCCCAAACGCCATTATGAACGAAGTCATTTTCAAAAAAATACATTATGAACTGACGGCCATTTTTGATTTATTAAAATTCAACTAGAAAAACATCTTGTAACTCTTTTTAACATCAGAACACAGAAAAAAGATCTAAACTAATATGTAACTAATATGTGAGTCAGTGGTTATCAAGCGGATGGTAGTAGAATTAATGGTTTCATTAGAAATATAAATCAAACACAAATAAATAAAATATTTCTTACACTTACACCAAGTAGCCCAGCCCAAAGTCAGCTCTGTAAGGCTGGTGTTATGGGATCTAGGGTAACGGATAGACATACATATATTATACATATATAAATAAATTTGGTAGAAATATATTATAACGACCAAGACTAAGGTACAAATGCTCGCATTCAACACGGAAATATTTGCCCCCACCGGGATTCGAACCCGGAGCCTCAGAGATGGCGACACCTTGAAACCGGTATACCAACCACTCGACTACGGAGGTCTTCAAACATAATTCTGATAATAACTATTTATCACTAAACTAAAATCTTTAATTAATAAATTCTTGAAAAAAAGTAATCTTAATCGGTGACGCTAATGTACAGCGTAAAATGTGGGACACATTTCGTGTCCGTCCATTGTTTATTTTGGGGAGTTATTATGAAAATGTCTTCCCTTGTTTACTAAGCACTCTGGCTGAGTATACACATAATCATTTATAGACGCTCTCGAAATGAATCTCACAACTTTTTTTCTACAAATTATATATTAGCTTAACTGCTTAAGATATCTCTTTCAGTTAACTCAGTTTGAAGCATCAATTATTTAAATTTGACAATTTCTTATATCTTAACATTCTTTACATGTTAACTGTGTAATAATTTTTTTCTTTGGTTGTATTGTTAAATTATATGGGTATAAGTATATATAAGATTTCCTGGAAAATAATATTTTCTTGTGGTACAACTACTGTGTACTCTGTGTCATTCCCGGGGTATCAAACTATCACTATACCAAATTTCATCATAATCGGTAGAGTATTCTGAGGGTCTATTTAATACAAAGAAACGATCAAATCTTTCCTCTTACAAGCTTTTATTTAACTTGCAATGTATGTATGTATATTTGTATGTTCGTGTCAAATCTTACAACTCACTTGCCTTATAAGCTTGCCTAATATGGTGGAACACCCAAAATGGCGAATAATTTTTATTTTATTCGTTCCTACAATATGGATATCAAATGAAAGGGCTTGCCAAGAATAACTAGAAAAACTAAAAAGTATAAAATAAAATGAAGGTATAAAAAAATCTTTCAAAACAAGCACCGAAAAGAAAAACTTTTAATGTTAACTTATTACGTCATTTCAAATTTAACACATTTGACAAAAATGTTATAAAAGCTTGTCGCGAGATTTAAGCACTCGCATTTACTTTCTTAGTTTTGAAATTTTAATAGGCAGCAAATAAATACGCGTACTTCAATCGCGCGACAAGCTTTTATAACATAAATTGTGTTATTAAAATAACGTTATAAGTTAACAGTAACATTTTAGTTTAAAAGTTTATGTTTTTCTTTTTAGTGCATTTAAATAAAAGCTTGTTTTTAAATAATATTTTTTACCTTAATTTTGATATAAATTAGTTAATAAGACCCAACCGAATCGCTTGTGTAGGTACTTATGAAGTTTCTAAAATTTATACTTAAAAACTTGACTCTACATGATATATAATAACTTTTTAACAGTGCAAGTCATATGATCTCGTATTGGCTTGATTTTACCTGAAATTGTTCCTTTTGGGATACATTTATTATGTAGTTAAACTCATTTAGAATCGTTCACCGTCCAATAAGTACTTAAGATATATCTTAAGTACCTAATTACTTGTAACTTTTAGGTACTTAAGAAATATCTAAAGTACCGAATAGTTCAATCAACAGAACAATTAATAGGAGAAAATAAAACAAAAGAGTCCGCAGAAAACCAAAAAGAGTTAAATAATATATATATATATATATGTATTATATATATATATATATAATATTATATATATATTATATATATATATATATATATATTATATATATATTATATATATATATGTATATATATATATATCTTACCTGCCTTTGAAAGTAGAAATGAGTCCAAATTCGTAAAAAGTAAGAGTATTTGAAAAACATTTCAATGCGTTTTATATTAAATAATTTCTCTTAAAATAGATTATTAAAATTTTCAAACTGTCAGACTTTCTTTCCGTGGTTTTGCTTGCTATTTCCTTCTCATCAACAAACAACAATATATTTTTTAATAAAGACCCTATATTACAATTCAAATCGACCACCTTCCTTCAGTTTACAGTGTGTTTTTGATTGCGTATATGGAACAAATCAGAATATACATGAGATATTACATAGTATGGGAAAAAGGCTCAAATAAAAATAAGAGTCATTTTCTCGGAACCTCTGCAAGACAATTTAAAGTCCTTCCATTTATATTCAAAGGGAAAGTCCGTTGTCATCACGTACGTTTTTTGCATGCCCTTTCAGGAATACCTAGGGTTGACGTGTAAAATAAATTCATAAATATGTATTATAATATACTATTGATTTTTTTTTTAATTCTTTCTGGTCTTCTGCGGTCTCTTTGGTGCGCACTCTTTTTTGTATGTGTAGTATTTTTTATTTCCTTATTTATTATCTATTCTACAAGCAACATATCAATTCTCAGTCAGAAAAAGGTGTTTGTTCTCCGTTTTGTGGGGACATATAGTCTTGTCCCCCACAGTCGTAGCCCCATCTATATATAATATACAATTGATTTGAAAACAACATCCCATTTAGTGTTTATTACTAATGGTATATTAAATATATTAAACAATTATCTTAGATTTTTTTGTCTGAATATTTTCTTTTTTTTTTCATAATCACAGCATATATACGACCCCACCGAGGGGCATAAGTCTATGTTAGAGTGATTAAGGCCTTAATCAACCACACTTGCTCAGTGCGGATTGATTGGCTTTCATCACACATCTTTGAATAATTACATCTTTGAATTTCTTCGCAGGTGTATACAGATTGCCACACGATATTTTTCTTGACCGTAGGAGCGTCAGCTAAATCTACATATTACAGATAGATTCGAAAAATAACATATAATGTTGGTACATGGTAGGATCGACCTCAAGCCTCCGAATCATCCATTTCGTAGTCCACTGCAGATCACAACGCCAACGCTCGTTTTTATTTATTTGACTCTAAATAAAAAAAGAGTTAGTTTTTTCACTTTAACATCTATAATCATTATGTACTTCTTTCTGAAGTTTTCTTGTATAACGACACTATGATTATATTTACTCAATTTCATCGCACAGTTCGATTACTGTTCCAAAAGTAATAGTATGTTTTTTTATACCTCATAAAAACTCATTTATTCAGAGATTATATTATTTGAATCCACATCGCAATACAACAAAATAAAGACAAACCGCACGGATTTACGTCTCAAATATCAAGCCGCTATAGAATTCAGTGAAGGCGTCTTGGTAACAAATGTAAATTTGAAGCCAGAATAAATTTTCCAACAATCCGTCAAACGTAATTCCTATTAGCCTTCTTGTAAAGTCTTCCGGCGCCGGAATTATCCAAATATCTGATCGTTTGAAAGTAGAACAAAGGCGACAGCCCTGAAAGATAATAAAATGAGTGCGCTCTAAACTCTCTACGTTTTGACATAGTATAAAAATTATAATAGTAAGAGAACTTTACACATACACCGAACGAGTTTTATAGCGGCAGTCAAGGAAGAGACGTTTTTCATATCTTAGCGACCTGGGATAGTCAAAACAATTCTTATAAAGTAGGGTTATTACAAAGTCCATAGTTTCTTATGATACGTAAATGCTGGATTTAATTTTTATAACACTAAGTTAGAATATTAACAAATGATTTATTTAAAAAGTTTTCAACATAGTCTCATTTATTTAACTGCAACTCGCTAAATGCGGGTGGTGATACCGTTTGGTAAGAAGCACGTTTAAATTAAACGTAAAAGGCATTAATTGATGAAGTTCAGTCCACTAATCAAATAAAACCCCAAACTGTTTCAACTCAATTATAAAATCACTACGTTTACCTGCAAGGTTGCTGGGATTTGATAATATATAATGACACAGTTATGGACCTTAAGACACAACAGTAGGTAGGGTAGGTGTTCAGTTTTTGTGACGGTACCATACTAAGAAAGGAATCGAGATCTTGTAGCTGACTCTTAAAGCTGGAAGCCTCGCGGCATATTCTTGGCCCACTACATTACCGCAGTTTCTCAAATCGAAACTCGTTGATTCGTATGTTACCTGAACTGTGAATTTAGTGGTTACTTACAAGGGCCTTAGAAGAAGGACAAGCTTATCCTCAGATTTTTTCTGCGCGATTTCCCTGCGTGTTATGACATATGACAATTTGCCTGGCACGTAATGATAGTACTTACAGATCAATCGAGGACATTTCCACTCATAAGAACCCATGCGAACTGAGCACTCTGCTTACTGTTAAGGTTCCAATTCTATGGACTATGAGAATGACCTTGAGTCTTCTACGGATTACATCTGTGGCTGTGTTGATAGTATGACTCCAAAAAGAATTCACGTATAATCAGTAGGATTACAAGACATATTGGCACACAATACAAGCGTTCACAATAAAGCAAGGCACAGTATAATCATAATAGATACAAACACAATTAGATATAACAAAAAGAATGAAGCGTTAATATAATTTATGGTAAATAATATGCGGAGCGCTGAGACATACGGGCTCGCGTAGTGCATCTCTCGACTGTAAACATGAGCGGGCTGAGCTCGCGCTTGTTGCGAAACCTGTGCCAGTAGAAGCGCCATCTAAAATTTGTTTCCCTAACACCGCAATGAGTGAGCGCGCTGTAGCATCCGATAATTAATTCGGATAGCTTTATAAATAGAGATCGGATAATTGGATGCATATTTACCTAAAGTTAATTTTTGGCTCACAAATTATGGAAGCGGCTTTTTAAAATACATTTTGTTAAATAAAAATCCCGGGAAAATACGGGACTGCAAATTTAACGTAGGATATTGTTTGAAAATTACTAAATTAGCACATGGTATTTATTTTCAAAAGACCGAGACTCCGGGTTCATTTATACAACTATGCATACGTATTTACATGAAGTTTAGTTTCAGTTCCCCGTGCGATTTATGAATGTACGATTTATTACATGAAGAGTGTTATACGAAAGTAGTGAGCTAGTTTGACTAAAACAATAATCAATTAAATAATTGAATAAAAAAACAGAAATGGTGAAAAATTTTATTTAACAAAACAATAAAAAGCCGTTTCCATACTTTGTCTTAAACTAACTTTAGGTAAATATGCATCCGATTATCCGATCTCTATTTATAAATGTTTATTTATTTTTAAATGTATATTTTACGTATTTGTGAAAATATTTAATTTTTGATTTCTGTTTTTGATACGATACGATACGATTACGTAGAGAAACGCCGAGCATAGCCTTCTCCATTGCCCTTTGAGTAACTGAGCCTACTTATAAGTTCTATTATGAGTAACCAGGTTTCGGTCTATAAGTCATCACTGGCAATACGCACGAATCAATAGACTTTAGCTTCAGTGTTCAATATATTTATTCTATATTTTTGGTGAATGAGACGAAACATTGATACTTATTGTAACAGGTCGTACCGGCCCTTGTGTGGTACCGCCGGGCTCCTGGTACTATTCTTCTTGACATTCGTATTATATTAAACATTTTCTGTATTTATTATATTATTTTCAGCTAGTGCATCTTAGCGGCTATAAAGTAACTGGGTATTGTGATTTGACGTCTCATGTTTGAGAGATACGTACACTGTAATCTTTTAAAGCTGTTACATAGGACTGACCATCTTTTGCAAAGGCAGTTTGTATTCCGATTTTAGTAGTATGAAACATGTAGTACTTTTTATGTACTAAAATAGATTTAAATCGAAACACGCCTTAAGATGTGATTAACAATTACTGATCCACTTCGTAAAAGTAAGCAAGTAGTGCATTTAAAGGGTCCGGTAAATAAATCAATACAATCTATCAAGTACCAATTGCTCTTTAAAAATGAAGGCATAAACAAATTGGACTGCAACTATAGCCTCTCTTATATAGATCAAACAATAGAAACATTGTAACAATGACCAAAGCATATAAATTATTAATTTGTGGGTTAGTGTAATTTGGTCACTGAATGCAGCTGAATATTAAAAACACTCATCTATAGTCAAAAGTTTTTTTTTCTTCGTTTGGATTAAATACGTTCCAAAATTTCTGAACCGATTTTTATGATAGACAGGAATAGCTTGAGACCCAGTGAAGGATATTTGGTAGTTTTTACCACGGAAAAATATATTTATCCTGCGGGAAAAATATCTGAACTGATTCTGGCAATATGGAATGGAAATATCTCAGAAAAACATAACTTTCCTATGGAAAATTCTGATCTATCGCAGGCGAAGAGCTATTTACAAAACATCCATTACTTGTTTTTAGCTCTACGTATTATTCATTGGTGTATATTGCTTTATCTGTTGAATTAAAGTTTTCTGGAAAAATTTAACTATTTCGTACATTTTACTTGATTAAAATGCAAATATGAATACAAACTTAACTAAAGTTCAAAAATTCATAAATATACCTAACACTAAAATAAATATTAGACATTTGAATGAGGCATGTGTATCGTAGCTAGGGAATGACGAATGGGTATTCCCGCCACATTGAATTCTGTAATCGTGTGTCAAAACAAATTATTACGTTAAATCAAATATTCTCGGTAATCCAACAGTTCATAATTGAAATACACAATTATAGCATCAAACATTTATTTTCTACATAAGCCATTAATAAATATTCTCGCTATAAATGCAGTTCAACAGAAGCAACTAAGCAATTCAACAGAATCTACTGGTGCGTAAAGTCCTGGTGGTTCCTACACTGATATTTAGTTAGATGGCTGATTAAATTTTATTGAATGTACAACCGCACACTGTGTTTCTCAAAACATTGTCGGTTGTCCAACCGACTTTCAGCCTTATAACCTTTAGGCTAGAGCAAAGTATTAATTGAAAGAATTTATCGGTATTAGACAACTTGACGCGCCTGTATCTGAGTATGTTACATGCAGTGCATCTTGCTTTGTTCAATTCGTGACGCTTGATCGCTGCATTCGTTATTGATAATGACACGTATCATTCATAATCATCAGCTGTGACGGGGATTTAATAACCGGAACAGAATAATATCTTCTGTTCAAATTAACTTCTGTTTTGTATTTCATATTACCTCGTTGATTGTTTTTGGTTAACTATTATTAAGAACTTAGCTTAGTAATGGACAGGTATTTAGTTTTTATTAAAATGTACGGTTCAGTTTTTGAATTCTAACTGACTTCCATTTTTTCGTCCATATTCTATACTTACTGCAATATAATATTCGTTTTATTAGCTACTCACTCATAAAAGGCCTTATAAGGAAGCTCAGAGTCAGTCAAAGCGCAGTCGAGAACATGATCAAACATGATCGTATCAGAAATGATGAAATTCGTAGAAGAACCAAGGTCACCGATATAGCCCTAAAAATTGCGAGCCTTAAATGGTAGTGGACAGGGCACATTGCTCGCAGTCCTGATGGATGTGGGGCGGAAAGCTGTTGGAGTGGCAGGCATATACGGCCCCCGACGGGCAGACGATTTGGTAAGGATCATAAGATCGTTAGTGACTCAGGACAGACCAGAGTAGAAATCTTTGGGGGTGGTTTATGTTCAATAGTCGGTGTCTACTGGCTGAAAGTAAGACTATAATGATATCCAAACAAAACTACAATTTACTGTAATTATAGGTTTATGACACACTAACAACTTTTCAACTAAGCTTATCTAACTACTTGTTAAGCTTAAAACAAGTACCACCTAATACTCAGAATATCATGTGTACAAAATCTATTCAGTCGCAAAATAAATTGGCTCCTTGCGTAACATACTTTCCTCAAAATATTCTACACGGCGAGGCAACTTTTAGGGACTCGCAAAGTTTGTGATTTTACTTTAAATTTAGTAATATCGCAGAGCTTCGTTCAAAGATGGAGCCGAGGGAAATTTTGCCCGTCGATTTTTCATCTTTGGCCGGATATTTAAAGCAGTTGATTAATAATATTACTTATTTTAATTAATTACGTCGGAAGTTTAATATTCCGACGAGTCATGAGAAAATTTAAGCGGCGTCATTGCCCCTTTAATACGGTTCTATATTGTTTTTTTGTTTCTATCTTGTTATGTTTAATTGTGGTTTTATATGTAATATATTTCATAACATGAAATGTAGGTTAAAATAATATTTAACAAAACAAACTTAAATTGTTTAAGTCAAATTTTTTTTCTGAATCTTAAAATAGTTATCAAAATCGAAAGTTTTTCCTTCAAACAGGAGTTCACAAGAAAAACAGGCAAATATACGGTCCAAAAATCAGTAAGCGTCGGCATGCGCTATTTGCATGTAAACGGTTTGTCCATTATTGCCCGTGTACGTATTTGGAAGCGTTCTACACAAAATCAATAATATCACCGATTAGACCTAATACTTCTATTGAAAAATAGGATAATTATCAATAATGGCTCCGATTATGCGTGCACGACCACTGATATCAAATTTTGGACCACACACATGTGTAAGATACACAAATAAACAAACAAACTTTGGTATGAATACATGAAATTGGGGTGGAATGTTGTATAGGCACAGATCATTGATAATCTCCAGTTCCTCACTCATTGAGTAGATCAAGAATCATTTTCAGCTTCATTAGTTCAGATTATTGATTATGTCAAGTTCGTCATTGCTCTTCAATGCTAACATCCAGTATCCCAAGAACAATAACGTGCATTTGTGTTTTTATGTACTGTGGCTTCTCTTTGTAAATAAATAACTTATCATTTAATATTACCCATTTTCACTCCGTTGAAACGGTTGTTGTTTACCCACACAGTGGCGCATTAAGATTCAATAATATAGAAAGGGTTCATGACTCCGCAATATAACGTAGGGCTCTGGTGGCCCACAGCTACTATATGGCGATATTCCAGGTCAAATCGCATTTACTTCCCGTAAAGGTCAGCAGGGAACAATATACCTTAGTGTGATAAAATAAACTCTTGGCTTTCCATATCAGGACACTGGTACATAATAATATTCATTGGAAATATGGCGACAAATTTACTAACATTACATTTTTTTTTATTATTCAGTACAATATTAGTACAACTACTGGAAGCTGAAGAAATATGAGGTTTTCTACGTCTGATTACTTTATCCATCTTTGTTCAGACGTTGAGGTCTTGGACTATACTGACACAATGACGCTTAGATTTTCAACATATGTCTGTGTAAGAGAAATAAAATGACATCTATGGTCGTATGTGTGGATTCAGTTGAAAAATTAATTGTAATATTGAAGCCAGACAAATACTCAGTGTTATAATTTGAAGAAGAGAATGAATGAAAGGTTGAATAAGAGTAAAGAGTAGTAGTATAAGTTGCGCAAGAAGAAATAGGTAACAGTTAAAAAATAAACGGAGCACGAGGCAAAGGGTAAAAAATCGTAATCCTTTATCAATGTTTGAATTTATAAAAATTATTAAAAAATATTAATATTTCAATGTATATCTTCAATTATTAGGAAATACCTCAATTGTTGGCATTACAATGAGTATATATCTTCCAAAGAAAGGACTTCTCAATTGATTTTAAACACCACCTGCACTATATATATCATGCAAATTCTGTCTAAGGCAATTCATTAAGAATTAAACTTCCTTCCTCGGTTTATTTATATTAAAAATTTAATTTGTAACGTGTCAATTACAAAGTAAAAAAAAAAAAAACACATATAGGTATATACGAGTGATTCATAAAATGTTTTACATTTAAACACATTATGGACTCGAGATATTTGAAATTGATAAATACTTTGTTCTTTGCACTAATGTTTGAATAAGGAAAATGGCGCGACATATAAAATTCTTGCTGAATATTAGATACTAAAAGCTTACATTCTGTCAAAGACAGAAAAAAATCACCTATTCACATATCAGATCACATATACTCGTACAGCCGTTTTACCTATTTGTGCCGCGAAATGTCAGTATTCGAAATGTTGTATTTCGGTTTGAGTAGACAGTGAAATTACTGGTTACTGTGGTTACTGGTTACTGTGACTACATATTATGTCATATGTTAACAATGTACACTGTGGTTTTTGTTTCAAATTCACTGCGAATTAGATAAGAACTACATCTATTACACTCAATTGTAACCACTTATTATCCGGTGGGTAGTCTGCTTGTTTTATAATTATATCACATAAAAAAGTCATGGAAAATGTTGTGTGATTTTTGTTGTCAGGAATAAATCCCGAGGAGTATATATATCACATCCACTCACGTGTCTTTGTCTTCAGTATACTTAAACACCTTTTATTCAAAATTCTTAGTCCCGATCGTATATTATTGTATATTTTTCCAGTATACACGTTTTGTTGTGTCTGAGCTATATTAGTTATTTATTGCATTTTATATCATTTTTGTCGACAGGGAAAATACGAAAATTGAAAAAAAAAAACATTTTAAAAAATTGCACTTAAAATTTACGACAAAATGTCATATTTAATAGATGTGAAGTTTACTTTGTTTGTAAAATAGTAAACAAAAGAAAAGTGAAATTTTAAAACATTACGATTACAATGTAAATTTGACATGTATTATTATTTCTTGAAAACTTTGACGACCTCCATAGTCGAGTGGATAATACACCGGTTTCAAGGTGTCGCCATCTCTGAGGTCCCGGGTTCGAATCCCGGTGGGGGCAGATGTTTGTGTGATGAATGCGAGCATTTGTACCTTAGTCATGGTTGTTGATATATATTTCAATAAAAATGATTTATATATGTATAATATATGTATGTCTATCCGTTACCCTAGATCCCATAGCACAAGCCTTATAGAGCTTAGTTTGGGCTAGACTAATTGGTGTAAGTGTAACAAATATTTATTTATTTATTTAAAACTCATACGTACAGCAATAATAAAAATAATGTGTCAATTTACCATCCATCAGTTCTCAAACGAATAGTCCCTTGAACCAAATTTCGGTTACAGTGGTGATTTTCAACAGATACTAAGCAACCTGCGCAGGAGATAATATACGAGTAATAGGTGATCATCATCACACGCGAACCAGCTGCATTGAATATGTTCATTCCAAGTCACTCCTTTGTGTGACGCCAACAATGCTGAAAGAAACGTGTAAGCGCCATGAAATTACCAGCGCTTACGATGTTTTGGTCGCGAGAAAATTAAACTGCGTTGAATAAATTTGTTTAATATAAGTAATCCATTTTCTTCCTTAACTTGCATACTTTATCCATCGGATGGACACGCCAATTTAATCTGTACGTTACGTAGAATTAATACTAAATCCCGTTGACCTATAATTTTGGGTTAAAGCAATGTAGTACAATTGAAACAATAGCTACATATTGTACTAAAAGTTTGTACAAAAACCTTATCGTCTTTTTTATTGTAGTCAAATATATTTGAATTGCAGAACATTGAGCTTTTCAAAAGTTAAAATAAGCTTATTATTATTGCAGTATAACGAAATCCAAGCGAACGTGCCACGAAATCTGTTTCCAAATATACATTTAAAACGTTTGTTTAGTTAGTTCAAGTTGAAATCGAGCAGTCGAGTGAGTTATGAACTTGACAGTGATGTTGTTATAGCGAAGTAGTGGGCGCATTCCAGCTGCTATATATACACTGCCACAGTGGTGCGAGAACAGTACTTTATTTTTGTCTGGCGATCGTTACACTTGACACCTGCTTACGGATTCGCGGGACCGAAATACCACGGACAATGATTAACGTGTCGAACTTGCAGGCATATGAATATTGCACTAAAGAGAGATTATACCAGGTCGGCCTACTTGGGTACCTTCGTCTTATCTATTTCTGTTGCAAAATAACAGTTTTCGCATTGCTTCTGTTTGTATTTTGTGTTCTGGCGTGAAGGGTAAAATAGGGGTGAAATTGCCGAGAGTACAGTGACTTTGTGTTAGATGTTAGCAATGTATACTGTGAGAGGACGATTTTGATGAAGGTTTGAGATTACTACTGCAGTAACTGAGGGTTGCAAATTTGCTACTAATCTCACAGGACCCACATGTACAATAGGCGACTGTAACCATATACTATCAGATCTAGTCTGTTTCTTTGTCATTTTGTGGTCATCTATACTAATATAATAAAGCTGAAGAGTTTGTTTGTTTGTTTGTTTGTTTGTTTGAACGCGCTAATCTCCGAAACTACTGGTGCGATTTGAATAATTCTTTTTTTGTTGGATAGTCCATTTATCGAGGAAGGCTATAGGCTAAATAACATTACGCTATGACCAATAGGAGCAAAGACAGAGCGGTAAATGTGTAAAAAACGGGGAAAATTATTCATTTTTGAAGGCTTCTTGCGTGCGCTGCGAAAACGGTTCAAGATACACAAAAAATATGTATGAAAGAATTATTCCTCTATACATGATCTAAAAAAAAGTCCGCGACGGCATATGTCTATCTTTTAAGGTTAGTCACAATGACCGTTTTTATGGTACCAAATTTGGTCGAAATAATTTGTTTAAGTTGTATCAACATAATAATACTAAAAATTCTGCGGAAACTCGACCATTCCGAAAATCCCGCAAGAACGGGAACTATGTGGGAAAAACCAAAAATCTGCCGGAAGTCACTATTCCACGCGGACGAAGTCGCGGGCAAAAGCTAGTATAGAATAACGTAGGAAAAATAGTCTATCAGTTTTCAACAACTACCAAATAATTTTGGAAAAGTCTGTTATTATTTCTAAGCTGAGTTCATACTTTAACAGTGACTAAAAGTCAGGTAAAAGACGTTGAATCGTGGGTGACGCTCTGTTCTACGAATAGGGTGATTCGGGAGGCTCGGGGTCGACCCTGCAATTTTAACGTGTTTTTCGAATTTCATATGTATATTTATCTCACTCTCTTACGGCGAAGGAAAACATCATGAGGCAATCAGCATACACCTGGGAAGAAGTTCAAAGGTATTTGTAGTCTACTAATCTGGACTGTGGTTGATTTAGGGCTATTTAGTACCTACATAGTTACTGACTGGTAGTAAACTGGTGCCCCTTGATAGGAGAGTGCATGAGCTGTGATGATGAGAAAGAGAAAAAGAATGCGGTTGAAATATTCGATTACCCTTACTACAGCAATCCCCATACCAAACGCCTTAAGAGGATTAAATGAAAGTCGCAATACCTACATACATATATATATATATATATGCCTGTTTTTTAATTATAACAACTGGCATTTATAGAATCCATTTTTATCGTGCTGTGCTTCAATTAGTCTATAGAGTGCGATAGGGACAACAGGTAACATATCCACGAGTAGAAACCAAAATCAACCAATAAACTACGGACTGGTTTATTTTTCCAAAACTGTACCGATATAAATACTTTCTTGAATACGAAACGAACAAAGAAAACTTAGAGACGCATGTATGATATACAAGCGATAGATTATTAGGACAAAAATATTGGTCTATTATTATTTTGCAGGGATAAAACTGGTGACGTTTGCATGGAAAATATTCCACGATTTCTTCCACGCGGTTTCCTCTAATTCGGGCACCGCGCCGAATTTGTTAAAGCGTTGGAATGTAATGTTGAAAATGCGCTTATTGTGTTTACATTTCTTTTTATATTTATACATTTATCTAGCATTTTAAAATAAAATACAAACAAAAATAAGCATGACATTCTGATTTTTATTTATTTCTTGCCAACACATCGTAATTAATAAAAATAACAACCTAAAGAAACAACGGTCTAATTACAAAGAAAAAAATAATTAGTTATTAAAAATTGCAAGCTATCTCTTTCTTGCAAAACATTTGTATACGTATTAAATACCGATCGTGTACAGTGACGTCCGACATCTTAATAGCTTTGTTAATTTGTGGATATTAAAAACTATTTATCAGCGTGTTTTTTGTTTAATTAAAAGGTTTATTCTAAAGATATGATAATAAAAAAGACTGCATATATTTTATTGCATGTGTTGAGTTTCTACAAATGATACAGCCAGTTTCTTGGTTGAGTGTTCAGGTGAAGTCCGCTTCTACTGTCGACGTTATCGTCACCATCAGAAAGTTTTTCGACATAGTTTAATACAATAAATACAACACATAGGCTATTTATAAAGATATACGCCACGCTAATATAAGCTATTCGAAATTTTAACCCTGCGCAGACGAAGTCACAGGCACCAGCTAGTTACAATTAAACATTTTATAACGACACTTTTACATTAACTGTATTAATACTTCACTTTTTAGGCAGTTTTATTTAACGAGCCCAGGAAACGAGGAAACGGAAATACTTGTTTTAGGTATACTAAGTAATTTATTATCAAAATATTTTATGATTATTTCAAGCGTCTCCTTGTTGCTGTTATCAATTGATGTACGCCAGCTTATGTATCGGCACGTATATACACAGACGTGCCTTTTGGACAAGGTCTGGTTGCCATTTATAGCCATTTTTAGCTTCATTAGCCGCGTACTGACTGAGCGAGCGGCTTCGCGAGGCAGCCTCGGACATTTGCCGCAGTACGCATGCCGCGCGAGGCGGCCTCGGTCTGCAAATTTTTTAATCCGAGGCTGCCTCGCGCGGCAAGGCCGAGCCACTCAGTTTAACTTGAAGTCGAATAGAGAACGCGCGTGCGTGTAGTTTGTCAGAGAACACCATGAGGCCGTACATTCGGAAAGCTGTCGCTACCACTGCCATTTTAATAATTCTAAGGCTGGCAAAAAAAAGAAAACAGAAAACTCCTCCTCAGAAAACAGAAAAAGAAAACAAAAAGTCCTCTATTTGTGTAATCAGGACATTGCGCATCCCAAAGTCGTCTATATTCACTATAAAGTTGTATTAATTTAAGACACTGTTCTTTATCCATGACGCACAACTAAAACGCAACGAATAAGCGAGGCAAAACACTACCGTCTTGAGTGAGCGCGGCAAACGTACTGAGGCGCCTTTGAGCATGGACAAAAACCGACAACGTATGGCTCGGACCGCGGCACGCTCGGGCGAGGCAACGCGTGCGTTTGCCTCGGGCGAGGCTCGTCTTGACCGACCGAGGATTTGCCTCGCGCGGCTGCCTCGCGAGGCTGCTCGCTCAGTCAGTACGCGGCTATTCACTTTGTTTCCTACTATTTCTCTTCTTTCAATGTCACACTCATATTGACCATCTCTTGTAAACATTGATTTAATTTGCTCTAAACGTGCGTTGTCAATCATAACCTCACATTTTGTATCTTTTCGTCTCGTTTTCTTTTCAAAATTATTATGGTGGGCTTTAATATGAAAGATGCTAAAAACAGGCGATTTGGTTTTATTTTTGCTCTTCGTCATGGGGTAATATCAACATACACAAAAATATTTTGGGGTAATGATTAAAATGGTTGCCTGTAAAGTCGGTTTTACGGGCGAAGATTTTACGTGACAACGTCTTTTTCTCGGTAGAATATTTATTGATATGAATATAATTAAATTGCACAATAGGAACAAGGAATTGAATGAAAATAAGAATTGCACAAATTTTAACTATAGAAATATATTCTATATATCTTGCTCAACACAGTTTAAATCAAGTTTTCTTATATCTGCCACTTTTTCTTAATATTTGTAATTTTAAAGAATCAATTCGAAAATCAAAACATTTATTCAGATTGAAGGTTCAAATTTTTGCTAAATAAATTTGAAATTAATGAAAATTTGTAAAATAATAATTAATTAATTTTAAACTAATAATTTACTTAACACTATCAACATTTATCAATAGTATGACATAACCTATAAACTCAGTTTCTCAACTTTTGTGTCAATCTAACAATTAATCAATCAATCATAGTTTACGATAATGAAATATCAGTGTACAATTATTTACCTTTATTGTTGTAGTTGTTGTAAATGACGAATCTAAGCACTCCACATTTTCACTACAGACACAGCTGACGATACTTTAACCACACGTGTGAACTTGTATTATGACGCTTTCTTGTTTTTCCAACGCCAAGAACGTTCGAGAAAGACAAAGACAGAGACACAAGCATGCGCCGATTCAATGCGCCTAATTCTCTAGTGCTGCGCGCGCGGCAGACCGATCATAGTTGAGTGGGAGAGAGACGCAAGGCATTCGGCGGGCCTCTCTCTCGTTCGGTGACTCATCGTAACGTTACCGAGCGTTACACTTTGTCATAAGTGACTCCCAGCCGCAACCTAATTTAAGACGTTGTCACGTCAAAAAAGTTCCCCGACCGCTGAAAATATTAATAATTTGTGTCATTTATGTATTTACTCAAGTTACTTTACGTCTCTTACATTCATATCCAGATTTAAGGATAAATGTTACTAGGCTCTTACTTGACTATGTAACAACTTTAGCATTAAGAGCTACGCCACACACTTCGAGCCGCCGCACCGCCCCTCCCACACGAGTACCACCCTCATTATAGTGGGCGATTTTTAAAAAATCGTTCAGCGACGTTTATAAAAATAACGTTTCCACTGTAACAAAACGAATTAATATAAATAACTAGTAAAAGTTCGCACATTGTACAGAATATTGGCATGTTTCTATTTGTTAAATAAATATTAAAGACAAGCTGGTTCTCGCGACTTTGTCTGCGGAGAATTAGTATTTGGTTAGCTTATATTAGCGTGGCGTTAAAAAGAAATAGACATTGTAATCTGTAGGACTATTTAGATTAACATTTACGTATAGTAGCTCTGGCGGTTTTGGCAGCGCACGCCAGAAAATCTCGCAGATGGTAGATATTTTCCTACGTCTTGACTTGATCGTCGTATTTTGGACAATTCACACAATATCTTTATAAATTGTAGCCTATGTGTTATTCTGATGTATAATCTATATAATTGTAAATTTTCATTAAAATCCATTCAATAAGTTTTACATGAAAGAGTAACAAACATACATCCATACTTACAAACTTTCGTGCTTTTAATATTAGTAGGCATTTCTTATCAATTAAACACTACCGCTCAAAAGTATTTGGCCACCTAGTATAATATATTTTGTAAAAGTGTAATTAAATGCAAAACATCATAAATATTTTAACTGTTTATTAGCATATTTTTGACATAAATTTGGACTCATCACAATGATACTTAATAAATGTTTTTTTTATGTATTGTTTATAACTTATACAAAACGCTGCTTAATCGAGAGGCTGGGGGTATGAATCTTCAATGCCAAAATATATTTTTAAATTTCTCATGATTTTTTAATTTCATGTGTGCATTTATCCTACATTCCTACGATGAAGGAAAACATTGTGAGGTAACTTGCATACGAAAAAACTTTAAGCTGAACGTGGTTGGTAACGGTTTTACACCCAAACTTTATTATTTATTTATTTAAGAAAAGGTACAAAACAGATGACAATCCTACAACAATATATATACATCACAAAACAGAATGACTAGACTGCCATCCAATCAAAGTGTACACAGCATGATCTCATGAAACAGTCACAAATAGATATTATAATAAAAAGTATAAAACCCGTAATAGCTACAAATCCTGGGATCCAGCCCTGAGTACATCTGAAATGCTTCTTTTAAATGAGATAAAGTTATTATCAAAAATATCGATGTCATTGTTGTCCTTGCCAACTCATTGTAGGCTCTCGCCATCCTAACTATCGGATTGTAGTAGGAAGTGTTATTAGTGTAAGTCTGACAAGTGATTGGTAAGGTATCTATACAGAGTATTAATAGATACTGAGGAGAGCAGAACTGGTGCATCAATATACGAGTGCAAGATTTTATGCAGACATAAAAGGTCGTATCTTTTGCGTCGGTCCTTCAAGGTATCAACACCAATTTAATTTATGGGAAATGTATCTCAAACATCGCTTTTGTACACCTTCGATTCTGTCAACATGAACTCCGTAAAAAGGTGACCATACGGGACTGCAATACTCGAGGATGCTTCTTACCAAGGTGAAAATAGATAGAGAGCGCTTTGATCTTTTTAAAATCTTTTGTTGATCTTATGATAAACCCTAACAATTTATTAAACTGAAGTGCCTCTATGGACATATGTCTACCTTAATAATTAGTTGTATTGGTTGTATTATGTTACTCTACTCTAAGGTTACGTTTTCTGGGAACCTTCAGATAATTTTAGGAATTTCCATCGTGTTATCGTAGGTGTCATTTGGCTAACACATGGTCGGTTATAAATAAGCTTCAAAGCCTATTTTATTGTGGCATACCTACGATTCTTAACAAGCTTACTGGTGCCCACGACTTCGTCTACACAGGATATTTTTATATATCGTAGCCTATGTATTATTATAATATATAACCTACTAGCGTTTTTGGTCAATCCTGGTCCCTTATGTCTAAGGTACCAAGATTCATGGTCTTATCTTCAATTCAACCCCTATTTCATCCCCACACTGGTAAAAATTAAAAATAAATTTCAAAATGCCTAGAACAAGCGATTTTTTGTTCTTCTGACGTAATGTTTGACGAACTTGCATACTAACTTTCAACCCTTATTTCACCCTCTAGCTGGTCGAAAATTCAAAAATGCTAGAACAAATGTTTAATGATTTCTTATCAAGTGCTTAATAAAAAGTTTCATGGTTTTATCTTTTAAAATTAAGAAATCCTGTACAAACTTTTAACCTCTATTTCAACCCCTTCATCCCTTTTTTTCGAAATAAAAAGTAGCCTATGTTCTGTCTCAGGGTCTAAAGATTGTCTGTAATTTCATCAAAATCGGTTGCGAGGTTTAAGCGGGAAAGCGTAACAGACAGACAGACAGAGTTACTTTCGCATTTATAATATTAGTTGGGATATGAATGTAAAGTTTCATTAAAATCCATTCAGTAGTTTTTACGTCTTTCATCATCCAACCATACAAACTTTCGCGTTTAAAACATTAGTAGGATTCTCACGCATAATAAAAAATGCTTTCACAACTTGTACAAGCACTTCTGAAATATTTAACACGAACAGATAAGCTTATGTAAGTACATAAATATTCACTCCTATTATAGACCCTTTATTCATTACCATTGAGTTCTAATTACAGATCTAAATATTCTCCTCTAACCTACATTACAGACCCACCTTTCTCTGTATTTCGTCTGATTACTTATCATTATTCAACAGACCAACTGGGAACGTCTAATTTTGTAATCAATGCTTTGAATACACTAGTTTGTTTACATTGCTTCGTCAAGACGTTTGCTTTTTAGTGATAGAGGATGACTATTGAAAAGAACGCAGTAGTGTACGTTGAACACAACGAATTGATGTAGTCGGTAGTAATTACGGTCTTTGTGAATAGTCCTTCGGTAAGTGACTGACTCTTGATAAGAATTGGAAAATATTACAGAGCACACATCCCATTATCTTTGTTTGACTGATGAAGCCTTCATGCTCTCATATCTTAACGCGGTATGAACAATGATTTTTTCTAATTATACAGTACTGACTGATTAACAGTTTTTAAATTAGGGTCGTCCAACTTTGAATTCTCTCCACACTTAAATGCTTAGTATATCTCATTGATGGGCTTAAATCGATTGTATTTGACGATAATCTTAATAGGTTGTCGGATAGTACACTGGTTTCACAGTGTCGCCATCTCTGAGGTACCAGGTTCTTAGTCACCTGGACCTTAGTCATAGTTGTTAAAATACATACTTCTATCAAAAATATTTATGTATGTGAAATATATGTATGTCTATCCTTTACCCTAAATCCCATAACAAAAGCCGTATTGAGGTTATTTTGGGCTAGGCTTATTGGTGTAAGTGTCAGAAATAATAATTATTTTATTTATTTATTATTCCGAAATTCCAATGTCATAACAGGATGATTTAATTACTTTTTTTATATCACGACGGTGGCAAACATTCCTACAGCCCGCCTGATCCTGGGTACGGTTCGTGCCCCTTGTGACGGATTCTCAGCCTTCCTGGGAAAAAAAAAGAAATAAAAAAAGCCATTACCGTAGCCTATGACTTACATAACCAGGAGTATCACTCGCGCGTTGCCGACGTTAAAAACCTATTTACTCCCTTATTTAATTGTTGTTTCCAGTTTTACAAGTGTGTTCCTTAGTAGGATCATTACTATATTGTTTTAGCTGGTCTTGATGTAACTGCACTGAAATTAAATTAATTAAAATTAAAGACGTCTCTTAGTAAAAGCTTAAATTTATACTAACCATAAGCTAGAATAGAAATAGAATTATAGCCTAAGTTACTTTGTTAAAATTCGAACGATTGTGACATTGCTATGGAGATCATAGATTTGTTATTACTTGAAATTGTATGCTAGAAGAAAACTTACAGAAAATGTTTTATCTAATATTTACAATAAATCATTTATTAGTTCTACTAGCGTAATTGCACTGTAGTGGAAAAATTAGCTTAACGAAGATTCCTTACAGATAATATCTTTTTGTGCTGATCTATAATATATCCGAACATGTTTCTGCCTCAGTACTTATATGAAAGACGCCAACTACGTCGAGTCCTATCCATCTTGTTGTTTTGTCTTCCCGAGTTTGTAGTAATATATATAACTTGCCAGCCCATATCGTGTCCTGGAAAGGTTTTATCCAGTATCAGGCGTTTGGGCGGAGTTATTATAATTGTAATAGCTGGACCAAATAGGGTTTTTATTATACACTTCCTATAAACAAACTAGGTAATAGATTTTTTTCACTCTGCATCTATTAAAAATTAGCTGGAGCCCGCAACTTCGTCTACGCATTAGACATACATATTAGTATTTCGTATAGCTTATATTAACGTATCGTATGTTATTGTAAGGTTATAGTCTTTCGTGGGAGAGTCATGCTTCAGCACGAATTGGGCCGGCTCGACCGGACTGATACCACGGCCTCACAGAAAACCGGCGTAAAATAGCGCTTGCGCTGTGTTTCGCCGAGTGAGTAAGGGTACCGGAGGACCAACCCCCCCCCCTTCCCCCCTTATTACCTTTTAAAAAGTCGGCAACGCGTCTGTGACTCCTCTGGTGTTGCGGGTGTCCATAGGCAGCGGTTATCGCTTACCATCAGGTGATCCATTTGCTCGTTTGCTGCCCTACACTATAAAAAAAAAAGTTTAAAATCCATTCAGTATCCATTCAGTTTTTACGTCAAATAGTAACAAACATCCATCTATACAAACTTATAAAATATTTGTACTATTGCAAAGTAATGTAAAGTTTGTGTATTGATCACATACCCACTACTGAAGTAATCTGAAAACTGAAAAATTCTGCCACACATATATGCATTAGCACTCATAACAACGAACCGTGATATATTTGTGTTATATTGTATTCGTGGTTTTTAAGCCTACTTACGAATGAAGGCTTGAGTACTACGATTTCCTCCACAGTAGTTAGTCGTGACGTAAGAAGCGGTTTTGACTATGAAACACTTACATTTAGGGACATGGGCAAACACTACACAAGTGTAGATCATGATGGGAGTTATTTTACGTTAAATTACGAACTTATTTCTATGTGTCATTTTATTGCGCTTGCCTGAAGATGGTAATAGTGGAGGAATAGGTGGAAACGAGTACGATTTTTAACTATGTTTACATGGGGCACGAACAATAATCGGGAGCTAAGGTAAGGTACCATGTACTTGTAACAAAAGGGAATGTGCTGCTTAAACCGACCGACCAAGACCCACACACACAAGACGTAATAAACTTAAAATTTATTAGTTTATGTAGTTTTCTTGGTAAGAGGTCGTTCGAGGTGGGCGTTAATAACTGCAACACAATCTTCGACTAAATTAGTTATTATCGTTTTCATATGAGTTTGTAAACTTTATGAAACTTTATTATTATTAAACTAGTGGACCCGACAGACTTCTTCCTGTCAAAAAGATTTGTGCAGTGGCAGTTTTTTGTTCCTAATTATTTTATAGATAATGTCGCATAGCCAACCAAATCGCAAAAAAAGTCTAAATGACCTATTACATTTTGTGGCTATTCAATTTTGGAACGTGACATTAAATCCTCCAACGATGTATTCTGTGCTCCAACGCACGCACGCACACTGTTTTGATAGATATGATTGAATTTCAACTATATGTAGCGTTAATAAAGCGCAAATTGACTCTTTGATGTTAGGAACACACCTTCATTGCTTAGACAACAGTGAGTGCTTGCAATATGAACTTTATACAATAACAATAAAGCTCAATTCGACTGTACGTTTTAGTTAGAAAACGTTTGCATGGGAAAATAAAAGGGCTGTTTTTAGGGTATTTTCGATAATTATTCGAATTTTCCTCATTGTAATAACCCTCCATGAACTTCAACGAACATTAACAAAAAAGAATTGGCCAAATTGGTCCAGGCGTTGTTGAGTTATGAGCTTACCAACACATTTTGCGATTCATTTTTATATATAAGAAGATAAATAAATAAATTATTAATTAGACGTGGTCATGTCATGACCAGCATTCGGCCTTCTTGGTGTCGCTGCAATCCGTAGACTTGAGAAATGGCATAGAAGAATTATCATAGCGTCGAATAAACGTAAATATGAAATTACAATATTTGACAACTGCCACGTATCCTCAAATCCTCCAAATTTAAAATTCGTTCTATGATAATTTCAATTTAAAAGTCATTGTAAATTTGAACAGTCAAACAAAGTGTCACGACTGACTAAACCAAACGAATTTTAGCTCATTTCTGTTATACTTTTAATTAGGCGCTACTGTATTAGTATGAAAAAGAGTATGGAATTAGTTCTCTTTTTCGCAGTAGTAACGACTTTGTCACGCGTTTTGTAACGCGGGAATTTTTATGTTTCTTCTTACAGTTTACAATTACAGTATTACCATAAAAAATATTACTCTCTATACCATTAGTAGTAGAATTCCCAAAATACATAATGAAAAAAAGTATGTATGTGGTAGAACTTTTATTACAAACATTTGAAATCACAATCGCTGTAATTGCAATCTGATAGTCTTCTTAGAAACGGATTCAGGGGCCGAGTTTCTCGGAAGGGAATGCGAGAACACCGTAATATTCGCATCAGCTTTATAAGAAAGCTGAGATGAAAAATAAAGTGTCTTTTGTATACGCAACGTAATATTTCATTTAGCTGAATTCAAAGTGGTGTTATAAGTTTGGTCATGTCATGCGTCATACGACGACGAATTCTTCTATGCAGTGCTGTTTGCAAGCAGTAGACCAGAGGTTTTTCGGTTTTGAGTAGACCCCCTTTTTTTTTTTTTTGTTTCCCTGAGGAAAATGCATTAAAATGCATATACCCCGGCTGGTGGCGAGCCGGCGGTTATGTGGGGCTCTCCTCCCCAAAATCCTCAGGGATGGCCTTCCTCAGGCAATGTAGGGAGCCCCGGGAACACAAAGGCCACTTCCGGGAACCCCCAGCCTCCGCTCCCCTCTCTAGAGGGGAGCCTCCTCGGGGGAGGCTTGAGTAGACCCCTACTTACTTGATATTGAATGCCTACATCTTACAAAATTTTATAAACATTTATTAACTTCATAGGTAGTTTTATAAATAATTTTATGTTTTTATATTAGAAGATAGTGTACCTAATCTAAGTAATAGGTACTATCAGTGTATGTTGAAATCCATTATCGGGGAGCCCGTTTTTATTTCATGGACCCCTAAATTTTGGTTTCGCGGTCATAGACCCCTTGCAGGTTGTCATAGACCCCTATGGGTCAATATAGACCGTAAGTTTGACTCAGTACTTAGTCTAAATATAATTACTGCTACAATTAAATATAAACAAAATATTACACTTGAATTTAGAATCTGTACCAACAAATCAATGAATTAAAAAAAGATACGTTTTTGCAATTCGACATTTTTTTAGTGTTGCCCAAATGCAAGAACAAGACGAGACTTAGCCAGTCTTGGTCTTGGTCTTGCGCCAATACAACTGGTCTTGGTCTTGGTCTTGGTCTTGCGCTCCCAGTCTTGGTCTTGGTCTTGGTCTTGCAGCAAGAGTCTTGCAAGTATTGCAATTACCTATTAGTCTATTACTATTTATTAAAGTTTACTTTAAATCTTAGAAAAACGTATTAGAATTGGAACATTGTGAGCTTGAATTAACATAGCCATAGTAAAGATCAAGCAGATTAATAAATAACTGAAGATTTGATAAGAAATTCGAAAAATCAACTGACCTATATGTCGTTTTCCATGGAAGTAACCGTTTCTTAATAAACATTTATGATTTATAAGCTTACATTTGCTAAAACATGTAAAAAAACAAATTAATTACAATAACTTGACTGTATTTTAAAGAACAATACTTATCTGTCTAGAAAGAGATTGAACCCTCAACTTATAAGAAATTTAATAAAAGAGTTTTACGATTTATCATTTATTTGAATAAAAAATAAAATACAACACAAATCAAACGGCGCGTGTATCATAACCATGTACTTCCGAAAAGCGACAAATTTCTTTGAGAAGTAAGTACAAAACCTTTGATGCCGCATTATCAAAGTGCCGATGGTTAAAACATAACTATGCATGCACTCAGTTTGATTTTAATAGATATTTTTTTATTCGCTATGTTTATGGTATTAGTCGTAATGCGCATAGGTCCAGTTTTTCATATTCTTTGATACAGTTTTTTGCGTCTCATAGAATTCCTAAGCGTACCTACCTATACACACCGAACTGTTACACCTAACTACTCAGTGAAATAGCGCTAAGTCCTAGCTGCAAGACGCAAGAGTCTTGCAGGCTATGTCTTGTTCTTGCTCAAGTCTTGCACGGTCAGTCTTGGTCTTGGTCTTGCTATAAATACGTGGTCTTGTTCTTGGTCTTGGTCTTGCAAAAACGCAAGAACAAGACCAAGACTGCAAGACCAAGACTGAATTTGGGCAACACTACATTTTTTTAATCAAAACTAGGCAACGGTGACCCGGGAGGGGGGACCACGCCCCTTCCGTGACAGGGGGGCGTCGTCGGTGTAGGAGATCGGGGGAGGTAGTGTAGCCTTCGCCGAGGAGGGCTCCCCTGTATCGGCGGGGAAGCGGAGGCTGGGGGTTCCCGGATGGCACTTGGCGTTCCCGGGGGCTCCCTACATACCTGAGGAAGGCCATCCCTGAGGCTTTTAGTGGGTAGGCCTCCCCCTTCTGGGGAGGAGAGCCCCCGCATAACTGCTGGCTCGCCACAACCGGAGTATGCAATTTAATGCATTTTCCTCAGGGGAACAAAAAAAATGCTCTGGCTATCTCCGTCTTACCTATTTCTACCACAAGACAGTCGTGTTCGCATTGCTGTATATTAGAGTAAGGGTAAGTAAGGCACTAAAATTACTGGGTTGATGTCATGTTACCAGCTGGCAACGTACATTATGGTTTTTGTGGGGATTTTCAGATTTGCTGCGAATCTCACAGGATTGTAATGTACTATAGGCGACAGTAATCATCTACCATCAGGGATGCAGTGCATTTTTGTCTCGATAATAAAATAGGAATTTTGAAAAGTCGATCTTCTTATATTCGATAATCTCATAAAACGATATTAATCTATGTATATTACTTTTTAGAACTAAACTTTTCAAATTGACTTATTTAAAACTAAACTAAAAAAGTCATTGCTAAGCTCATAAAATAAATTCATCGCCGCCTAAATGATGGCTTTGTAAAAGATTTCATCTTCGAATAATAATTAAATCCTCTAAAGACGCCATGTTATACAACTGTATTGAAAAGTTAATTTTAATTTTACCCATTTGAAAACACTTCAGTAGACGTACATTTGCGTACATTTGCACACTCATTATTTTAATGACTATTCAAAACATCGCGGCAGAAATAATTAAAGCCGAGATTATGTTTTGCCGAGAACCTGACAGGCAGGCGCGCGAAGCAATCAACAAACACAGAAGAATTTACAGCGAATTACCCGCGATTTCCGTTCCCGTTTCCCGAGAACAGTAGCGGGGCACCGGGATTTTTACGTGTGACAATTACAATACGTCTCGGGAAATGTCATCGCGTTGAATCGTAACACATAAATGCGCCGGTTTTATGTGAGCCATTTTGATATGACAGCTACTTAAACTTAAGGGCCAAGGAATACGGCGTGTGTAAAACGCTTTGAAAACGCATTTTTATACGGGCGTTATTCACGATCTTTAACTTGAGACCCATTGTAGAAAAAGCTCTGTTACAATAATTGATAGACACACAACCTACAAAGAAAAAGTTACAAAACCTAAACAAAAATTTCATTTACAAACGTTATTTACCACCAATAATAAGGTTTGCTGCAGAACGCGCTAAACATTTAAATTCGGTGCCTAAAATCCGCCATTTTGTTTTTGTTTTATATTTTGTTTTTACACCCAATATCGCTTTCATAGTAAATACGAATCTAACGGCACCTCTCAAGCTAAAATCTAATAAAACAATCAAATATATTACATACTTTAAAGAGAGCCATACGAGTACTTCGGCACGAATTGGGCCGGCTCGACCGAAGTGATACCACGGCCTCACAGAAAAACCGGCGTAAAATAGCGCTTGCGCTGTGTTTCGCTGAGTGAGTGAGGGTACCGGAGGCCCAACACCCCTTCCCCCCTTATTGTCTTTTAAAAGGCCGGCAACGCATCTGTGACTCCTCTGGTGTTGCGGGTGTCCATGGGCAACGGTTATCGCTTACAATCAGGTGATCCGTTTCCTCGTTTGCTGCCCTATCCCATAAAAGAAAAGGTAAAACTATTTCACTCAATAATACTAGAATAGTAGCTAATCGTCTAATATGTCTAACATGGATCTTATTTGACTTAATTTTTACGAGTTTCTTTTATACGTGTGTTTCCGTGGGTGCCTTAAGAACATTTAAATAAGTTTACAGCTATTACTACTCTGTGGGGTGCTCGAACAAAAGGTTTAGAGAAAAGCACTATACGAGCAGGTATAGGACATAATACGAGTAGGTAGACTAATTAAGAGCACGTGTTTATTCAACAGTTCGTTGAACTAAGACTTCCTGAGTGGGGTTTTCATCGAAGCAGGGAGGTTCCGGCGGTAGGTTTAGTCAGACAGTCGGGACATGGTGGTGTAATGTAATTCAATGGCATGCCTTCTCTGAACGTCTCGGCAACAACATCAACATGTTTACCCCCCTTATACAAAACGTGTATGTCTTTTTACACTTGTAACTTAATTAATAAGTCTAGCATAGCAACTCTGTTTATGGCCAAAACTATTGAACCGATTTAAATGAAAGGAGATGTCCCATATTGGTTTATATTAACTAACTTGGGTAAATTTGATATATTTGGATAGAAGGCTCTAAAAGAAAGTAATCGCCGTAAGTCATGTTATTTTCAAGACCCCCGATTTTTAATAATTCGTATTCTAGTATAATAAAAAATGAAATATCTTTAATGCAATAATTACACATTGCTTAAAAAAAAATATCAACAAGCCTTTTAAAAATCAAAGTACATACATAATTGCTTTAATGAACCGAATATTTCTAATTTTGAGAAGTTTTTAACTAACAAAATATAAGGACTGCTATGTTACTTAATGTATGTTATCTAGAGCCAGAAAAAAAATATTAATAAAAAATCAACTGACAAGTCAGGCACCTGCTGTCAATGTCATAGTTTTGATTTTATGATTATGATCAGACCAGCAGAGAATAGTATACTAATCTGTGCAGCAGAGTACCTTGTTAAATACGGAATTACGACCGACTACCACAATTAAAGTGAACAAAAAGTCGTAATTAATATAAATCGAAAAAGCTCAGAAGACAAACCACGCACGAGAATTATTATTACGAGAGTAATATTCACAGAAGTAAAATTGTTCTATGATTCAACTCAACGGAAAATATCAAACATAGAGTAAGATACCGGTAGTCACAGATTAATAAAAACATCATTAAGGTGTTGCCATAATGAAATATTTCTTATAAACATGTTTTATTTATTTAAAAACTAGCTTTCTGCCCGCGGCTTCGCCCGCGTGGATTTCGGGATTGGGTGTATAGAGGGTTAAGGGTCATAGCTTTTGCCCACGGCTACATATACGCGGAAGTCGGTTTATGGTGCGAAGATTTTATCGCGCTTCCCGTGGGACTATCCGTTTTTCCGAGATAAAAAATGCCGCAAAACTCCTCAAGAATCACTCTATCTATTGATGAAAACCGCATAAAAATCTGTGCAGTAGTTTTTGAGCGAAGCCTTTATTGCGCATCCCGTGGGATCTGTCGATTTTTCCGGGATAAAAAGTAGCCTATGTTACTCGGGGAGAATGTAGCTTTCCAAAGGTGAAAGAATTTTTGAAATCGGTCCAGTAGTTTAAGCGTGAAGAGGTAACAAACAAACAAACAAACAAACAAACACACTTTCGCATTTATAATATTAGTTGGGATAATTGGGGGTAGTAAAAATATTTCTTTTATTTGTTTCATACTTCATATTTTTTCGGCTTTCAATTTAATGTAGTTTGGTGTTTGTTAGTTAACGCTGATCACAAAAAACCAACCTTGTAATAAGAGGACATCTCCTTTAATACACATATTATTATAGTCTAAGGCAGTGATTCCCAAAGTCCCCTACGAGTCTATGACAACCTGCAAGGGATCTACGTGAACAAAAAAAAAACTTGGGGGTCCATGAAATAAACATGGGGGTTTACGATAAAGGATCTCAACATACACTGATGCACCTATTTACTTACATTATACCATCTTCTAATATAAAAACATATACATTATTTATAAAAGTACCTATGAAGAGAAAGGATTTATTATTTAATTTTATGATTCATATTATATATGGTTATTGAATTTTGTAACTTGTAGTATATACCCATTCAATATATATATAAGTAGGGCGTCTACCCTAAAACGAAAAACATAGCAAAGGGTCTACGACACAAAAAAGTTTGGGAACCTCCGGTCTAAAGTCTAGGAAAGGACATAGACTACTTTTTGATGTAAAAAATGGGCAGTGTGGGGTTAAAATAGGGAATGAAGATATCATACAAACCTTTACAGTACTACGTAAGTCTTTTTTAAAGTTGGAAGTATGAAACTTATTATGTAAGCTTTTAATTAGATACAAATAAATACAACAAAATAAATTAAAATTTTATCCTAAAATCTAAAAATAGGGGATTAAAGTTTATGTTTGAATAGGCTCAAAAACTACTGAACCGATTTTGACAAAAGTTGTTATAGAGATAGATTGAGACCCAGACATGGGAAATTTTATCTACGGGAAAATAATTAAATAAATAAAAAGATTGGCTGGGTTTTTTGAGATTTTGTATGGCGATGATTTGAAGAGAAAGAACTTATATTCTATCAACTTTCTTCCTATTTACTACTTGAGTG
Organism: Scirpophaga incertulas; assembly: GCA_036419045.1. Classification (NCBI taxonomy): domain Eukaryota; kingdom Metazoa; phylum Arthropoda; class Insecta; order Lepidoptera; family Crambidae; genus Scirpophaga; species Scirpophaga incertulas. The sequence goes on along the minus strand of CM071627.1, from coordinate 8,481,120 downwards.
TCACATACGTTCACTGTGCGATAAAAGCTGCTCTGCTCCAAGCTTAGAACAAGATTTGATCTTTACCATTATCCTAAAATGTTTAACCATAAATTAGAAATATATAAATATGACAAATATAAATAACTAGCTTTTGCTCGCGTGGACTTCAGGTTCGTCCCGTCTAGTCCAACTAATATTATAAATGCGAAAGTGTGTTTGTTTGTTTGTTTGTTTATTTGTTTGTTTGTTTGTTTGTTTGTTTGTTTGTTACCTCTTCACGCTTAAACTACTGGACCGATTTCAAAAATTCTTTCACCTTTGGAAAGCTACATTCTCCCCGAGTAACATAGGCTACTTTTTATCCCGGAAAAATCGACAGATCCCACGGGATGCGCAATAAAGGCTTCGCTCAAAAACTACTGCACAGATTTTTATGCGGTTTTCATCAATAGATAGAGTGATTCTTGAGGAGTTTTGCGGCATTTTTTATCTCGGAAAAACGGATAGTCCCACGGGAAGCGCGATAAAATCTTCGCACCATAAACCGACTTCCGCGTATATGTAGCCGTGGGCAAAAGCTATGACCCTTAACCCTCTATACACCCAATCCCGAAATCCACGCGGGCGAAGCCGCGGGCAGAAAGCTAGTCTAGTAATAAGTAAGAAATACGGTAACTAAGCACTGCAGAGCCCTAATCAAGGCCTACAGGTAGCTACTGCAGTATGCTCCTATAAACTACGTAGGATTCAGTCAGCGTTTGCAATGTAAGCGCAAAAAATGTGTTTTTTTTTACGACCTCACATTAGAAACCTCAAAAATTGTAAACCTATGTGTTATTCTGATGTATAAGCTATATTGTGGTAAAGTTTCATTCAAATCCATTCAGTAGTTTTTACGTGAAAGAGTAACAAACATCCATACTTACAAACTTTCGCCTTTATAATAGTAGTAGGATTAACATACCTTGCTTTTATATTTATTTCACTGGGATTTTACGTTTCCAATTTCAGACAAGAGCAAGAAGGGAGCACAGACGCCAGTTACCATACGCGATGGGCTTACAAATTTTTGTTTGAAACCTTATATCTTCCATAACATTATATTAACAAGACGGTGGGAACAAAAGAAATAATTCGTTTATGCTATCAACGAATTGCTTTTCAAATAATTATTTTCTGGTTGAGTATGTATGAAGATATATTTCTAACCGATTTAAGTAGCACTCAGTTCGTGTAATCAAATATAGGTTTCAGTAAATAAACAATTTCATGGAAAATATTTCATCGAATTATACAAACATTGTTCACCGAGGTGAGAAGGTGATCGATTCTCAAACAGTGAAGAATTGTACTTTCTTCCGAGTACAAAGAGCTTTATACTACACCCACAAGGAAAATGGAAAAGTGTTTTAAATCTCCAGTAAAATAAAAAATGTTTCTTTCCACTAAAGCAAAGTAAAATAAATGGCGAGGAAGAACGTAATTTCTTTCATCAAAAAAGGAAAGAAAAGTTAGTGTTACCCAATTTGTCTATTTCACGCGAATGAGGAAAAACATATTATATGTCTAGTCACTATATTTGTTTAAATAGCTTGTGTAGCGGATGTGGATGACTTAATGTGGATTGAAATTTATTAAAAATGTTGGATCTTTTTAATTTAAAACCTATCAAATAAAACGTAAAATCCAATAGCCACTAATAACCATATAACTTGTATTTTACCATAATTATTGTGTGTTATATACACATGACTAGTCACATAACATTTAAAACGAGGTTCGTGTTCGAAAATCACGGATTTACTTAAAATTTACGTAGTGGAGTAGTACAAAAGATACACTATAAGTTCAACTTATAGTACGGAAGCTCCTGTTAGGAGCCATCTTACATATAAAATTCATTCGATTTTCACCACTAACTAGACAATTTACTCTAGAGAGTCCTTATGGAAAATATGCAGGTCAAGCAGCCGGCTTAAACCTAGTTCGTTAATAATAAACGATGTATTTATATTTCATTGCAACATTCAATTATAATAATTCACATTTATACTTAAAATACTGAAAAAAGAATGTAGAAGAATTAAGTCACAATAACAATATTCTTCTGCTTTAAAGATGCAATCTAAAGAATTAAGCCGGAAGACTAATTTTATTTCGCAATAACATATTTAAGGTAGTCATAGAGGGGACGTTTTGTGCCCGTAGAGGGGACGAATATCAGCTCTGTTTATGATCTGATAAGATTTCAACTACTTATTTGTTTTCTGATCAGATTTTCTATACTGGTTTATTCTGATATTGTGTACGACGTTCTTGGCTAAACATATATCTGTAAGCTACCTGATAATTCTACACCCAGACACACATATACATATGTATATACAAATAATAATTACTTATATATAAATCAAAATAAATATTAACGAATTTATTATCATACTATTTAAACCTAACATTAACTTAAATCTACACGATACACTTAAATAATATTAATTTAGTTACCGGCTTCGTACAAGCCCGTTGTTTGCGCCATCGCTTAGGTAAATTGTATTAAGAAGGATAATTATATTTCTCTTCTTAAAGTTAGTTCTGCAGCAGCAGTAGCAAAGGAAATTAAGTTAGCTGTAAAACAACTCTAGTCGTGTGTTAATAGCGCGAGATATTTTGTTTTCTTACAAAATTGTAGATAAAAATATATAACTATCACTTTTTTTATTTGATATATTGATAAACATAGGTATTGACAAACTGACAGTAAGTGATTACAATCAGCTGTGGTTCATATGATTCCCGTGTGATTCGCTGCAAATCTGCAATCCCCATAAAAACCAGTGTACTTTTGTCAATTGTCTGTCAATATGTAAAGTGACAGTAACCAGGAATTTTACTGTCCATTTTACCCATCATACCGGAACACAGCAATACGAACACTGCTATTTTGCGTACCCAAGCGGGCAACCATGGTATAGAGTAACCATGGTTTTCTCCGTTGGTAGAATCAAGTAATAAACAAGCTTTCACAATATACAGGTTTTGGTTTTCTATATTATTTCTGATTCAATTAAAGACAAAAGACCCAATTTCCTGGCAAATAGAAAATAAACCAGAAGAGCTCTCAGCTCCAAAGAATGACTCAAATCAAACCAATTCAAACCGTGCATGCAGTAACAAAACACCGCTATAACTAGCGAAATAAGAGCTATCTCAAAGTCGACATGGAAATTTTGACGAATTGGTGTGTGTAGATTAATTAATGTTTTCTATGTAAGCTGATACATGTAATTAGCTGTATCAGTTAATTCGAAGCTTTGGACGAAGAACATTTTATAAGTCACTTGACGAGCTTCAATTGTTTTTATCCTCTGACCTGATTTTAAAGGGAGCAATCCTATTATAGGTGGAGCGTAAAGTCGAAACACACAATCAACTTAACCCAACTCACTCACTCATATTACAGTTGTGCTGCTCACAGAACCAGTGGATTTATTTTACGACTGTCATTAAACAGGGGGGATTGTGCTCGTGGCTTAGACGCGAGGGTCAGTGCAAACTAATCGAGTGCCAGCGTGACTTCGCGCTATCAATCGAAAATCGACTTTAGATACTTCCATTTGAGGTAGGAAACGGTAACGCAACTACTTATTGTTTGTACTAGTTTCAACCGCATTATTAAATATATTAAATTGATGAAAATCTCCTTACCCACAACTAGACAGGATTTCGGTAGTTATTGCAACTGTTTAAGATGGTCGATGTGAAAAATAGTTGCTTACAATTTAAATTAACTATAGCCTCTTTGCAGATACTCCGATGTAATAGGCCGGTAATACAATTTGATACAAAACTAAAGTGTGGTTTGACAAAATTATTACATTTATCTAAAGATTTATAAAAGCAAAAACAATATAATAAATATCTTTTACAATTGAAAAAACCAATTCATCATTACTTTCTTCAATATTTAAGGGCTGTGAATCAGATAAAAATATTGATAAATGATTAATTTTTTTTCACAATAGACATAACTTTTCAACGATTAGTCTATATTTATTATTCTATATACACACGTGTATGAGATTGATGTCCTCCTTAAAGATTGGATTGATTGGTTGTAATGTTATGTTTGATTTCTAATCAATTTAGAAGATTTTTGAAGTTTAGATTCAATTAATATTAAAACTGTATAATTTGTTTTTATGGCAGTATAATCGCATTTTTTTGAAACTATATATATAGAATATATAATATATCGTCAACATGTCTGAAGCAAACAGATACTCCTGGAAACAATAGCAAGGACATCCACGAAAGGTCGCTGATGCGGCTCATTAGACACTAAAGATGTCGTGTTCGTTTGAGCAAAACAAAAAATAAATAGTCCGAGCAACGGCAAACCTTACATTTGCTTTACGAGAACCACCACTATTTCCATCGCCTTAAGACCATATCAGAACGTCAATATTTACAATCGAACATGTTGTGTGTACGAATCAAGGAGGTACAATATTGTTAACCTCATTGATTTGTTTTTACTTTTTGTTTTTCTATTTTTATAAACGTGCAAATCGTATAACTGAGAAATGGTAGAACATAAAAAAATTGCACTACAGGTGTATTTTTCAATGACTAGAAGCGAATCTCGAATAGGAATATAAATTACGTGCTTACCTTTTCGTTCCACTGTTGACGTGTTTTATTAAAAATTGGCCGATTCACCGTCAAATTCACTGTTGTCATTAAAAAAACAAATTCTTTGCTAAATTATCATATTATTATATAATAGTTTCTCACATAAATTATAAAAACTGGTAATTACGCAATAATTATTTAACTACCGACGATGAATCGTAAGTAAGAAATAACTTAAATTATAAAGTTAGGTACTTTATGGTCAGTCAACTGTAAAAGTGTTTTGATTTACTGTGTATTATCTTATTCTTTCTATCATTTACTCCCTCTTATAACAATAAAAATAAATTTTGATTGTAATAGACTTTCTCCGCAAATCATGAAAACTGTGACTGCTTCGGAAAACAATGGCACTTCTGTGTATATTCTACTAGTAGAAACAAAACGAGAATAAACGAGTGGTAAGACCAAAATTAATAATTCGTATTTGAATCTTAAAAATGTTGAATGCAAATTTGAATACTACTGTTTCAAAATTGTGTCTCCTGAGCCTAAATGCCGCCCTCGGGGACACTAATTAAATTAAATGAATCATTAAGTGATATAAGAATAAGTTTGTCAGTATTCGAGTTGTTTTCTAAGGCAAGTTGTACACACCTAGTAAGTTTTGAAAGTAACCCACTAAAAATAATATAATAGAATTGTAATGTTGCTAACATTACTGAATTGTTAAGTACAAACAAATATCGATTGTAAGGTGACCCCAAGCGTATCTAAAGCAGTAAGAAAACGAAGGTTAAAAAGATAAGGTAATAAAAGCTTTACAATTGTCAGCCCCCGTACCATATGCAATGAAACAAGATATGATGAAACGTTTATGTTGCAGTATAACTGCCATCTGAACTTTATCCTTTGTATTTTGACGTTCATGTTGCGTTACGGTGGTCATACCATTATCCAAAACGATCTAGAACATTAATCTAAACAATAATTCCTACTAATATTATAAACACGGAAGCTTATAACTATGGATGGATTTAAACGAAACTTTACAATAATATAGCTTAGGTATATATCAGAATAACACATAGGCTAGCACCATCTCTTACCCTTTCATACTTTCTATAATATTTATGTTGAAAATCAAGCAAAAAAATTTTTTTTTGAGGAAATGGCCATCACTGTGCACACTATTAAAGTTTTGTTTGTGTGCTTGTTTGCGTAAACGTGTAATGCTTCCGCGCCCATCAATTGATATGTTTACTTTAGAAGAAGCACATGACGTGTGAAGAATATCGATCTAGGCACAAATACAAAGTAATATACACATGATAAAGTGATAGCAATTCCTTATATTAAACCACCCGAGACTGTCCTGTACACCCAACTTAAATCCGAAAATGGAACAAACAATTTGTAGAGAACTGAAATGTGAACCTAAACTATTTCCGAATCCACTGGAACATATAAAGAATTTCGTCAAAATCGGTCCAGACAATTAGGAGATCAGTCAATGCATGGAGAACGAGACTACAACGCAGCACCCGCTTGCACTCTGCCCAACATAGGCTACCACAGAGTGTTCTCGTCGCCACAATCAACAGAAACTTCTCGTTACCGGTCGTTGCCTGTCGGCAGCAAAACTTGTTGAGAAACGGCAACCTTCGTCCGCGATAAAGTCCTCGCAGAAAAAGGCGTCGCATTGCATCCTGGGCTGATCAATATGATACTCTTAGGAGTCGTGGGTAATAGGGTGGGACTATCATACCTCGTAAATAAAGAGTTTAGTGCTGAGGAAGTGTCAAAAGGTTCTGCAATCACTTCTAATTCTAAAGGGTCTCGGCTTGGGCGACCAGCACCGCCTCGACATGCATAGCGATGGCGAAGAATTTTCGAAAGTTAAAATAATAATAAGGGGGCTAAATCGGAACCTCATGTTGTTTATGGTAGGTAATCCTAAATAAGCCCCACACAACAGATTTAAAGCCTTTTTTCACCTAGTAAAGAGGAGGACTTCAGCCGCAAACACACGCATAGAAGAATTATACATAAAGATGAGACCGCTATTGACGCCAATCAAGTCAATCTGAGCCATACTGATAAAATGTCTACGATGGAGGGAGCTTTCTCAGATAGTCTGTTTAAACTGACATAATAGCTGTAGATAATATGAGATCTTCAAGAACGGCATAAATCCGTGTGCTGCAGACAGCCGTTAACCCTACTTTTAACTCGATAGGTACACAAAATTCCAAAATGATTTAACTAAAATTCTCTTATTAAAAGTATGCCACTTATCACCATAAAATTTTAACCTCTACCGGTTAAAATTATTATTCCATTTGTGAAAGGGTCGCAAATTATTATCAACAGTTTTATTTGACTTTGACCGTACTGTCGGGAACAAAAATTTACAATTTACATTAATTTAATTTTTTGGATATTGCACATTATTTTCACATTTTTTATTTTTTTATTTGAATATCTCATAGATGTTGTAAAAACATCTAAGAAAGTTTATTGCTATCACAACTACTATTAATACACAATATCACATTGTGCTGTGCACTAGTAAATCCTGATATAACGTGTATATAACCCTGATATACATTTTTAAATATAAGATAAATAAATAACAGAATCGGTCTGTAACATCATACGAGTAAGTATTGCTTTTTATCGGTACATCGTAATGCTGTATGGAGATATTTACTGCAAAAGTTTTTAATCAACTAAAGAACAAAACTTCGCAAAATGTGTGTCGCAAATTGTGATCACTATATGCGTAGATAGAATCGATTGCTAACTCTAAGAATAAAGTAAGAGTAATATAAGCTAAGCAAACAGCCTCTGAATGTATTTGAGGATTTTGTATGCAAAGAAGCATTCAAAGTACGTGCTTACTAGCCACTCCAATTATGCCACGGGAAGAAAGATTGGCTTCGTCGGAAGATTCATTGTGTACTGATGCACCGCATTTGTTCCACTGTCGATGTTGATAAGATTTATTTTAGGGACTTGACTTCTGTTTAAATAATATTAAATTATTGGAATGTTGTTTGAAAAGTGCTTTATATATAAAATATATTCTTATATTATAGGTTACTAATAGTACAATTAATGAAGAAGATTTTGTTTGTTATTTACATCGAACCTATTTTTCTTATGTGATATTGTCAAGCAAGCAGACTGCCCACTTAATTATAGTCGCCTATAGTACATGTGAGATTCGCAACAAATCTGCTATCCCCACATAAACCACGAGTGTACGTTGCTAACGTGTGACATTAAATGCTATCACTTTACCCCATAATCTCACTCCCTATCTTACCCTTCACACCGGAAGTGCAATTACAGCAGAAGAAATAGGGAACACGTAGGTAAGTTAAACACAAGAAATAAAAATAAACTTGCCGTTCCATTTTCATTTTTTTTTGTTCCCCTGAGGAAAATGCATTAAATTGCATACCCCGGCTGTGGCGAACCGGCGGTTATGTGGGGCTCTCCTCCCCAGAAGGGGGAGGCCTACCCACTAATAACCTCAGGGATGGCCTTCCTCAGGCATGTAGGGAGCCCCGGACATCAAAGCCACTTCCGGGACCCCCAGCCTCCGCTCCTGCCTAGAGGGGAGCCCTCCTCGGGGGAGGCTACTACCTCCCCCGGTCTCCTCCACCGACGACGCCACCCGCCACGGAAGGGGCGTGGTCCATCCCGGGTCGCCGTAGCAGTCACGACTTCCTCGCGCCCGCCGGCGACCCGCGGCGGCGCCGCAGCGCTACGTAAGCCCGGAGCCGCCTTCTTCGAGCGGGATCGGCCATCTCCCGACCGCGCTCGGCGCCTCCTTCTAGAGCATCACTGCTTCACAGAAGGAGGCCACAGCCCTCCAACCTCCCTCGTCCGCCAGCATTGCCGCAATAACGTACAGGCTACAAAAAATTTGAGGTTCGTTTATGGGCAAATGTATAAATTTTTATAACAAGATTCCACATAGTGTAGCTGCATTGACTCTTCATAAGTTCAAGGTACATGTTAAAAAGACGCTAATGAGTAAGGACTATTACAAAGTCAATGATTATTTAAATGATGCCAATGCTTGGTGTTGATTTAAAAATATTACACTCTAAAGTGTAAATATTTGTTTTTCCGTGTAAATTGTAAACACATATGTACATTGTATGAAACGACATTTATTGTAAATGTTGTTATTACTTTTGATAAAGCTGATAAGTTTCTTGCGCCCATTCTTCTTATCAGCTAAAAAATACGTCCTGAATGGGGTGGTACGAACAAAAAGGACATTGTTCAATTTTGGCCTAAGAACGCGATGTGAATATAAATTATACTATAATTTTTATTTATTTTTATATTATTTGAAACATATTTTAGTATTCCACGGACACTTCAAATAAATAAATTCCAAATAAAAAGTTGGGTCACAATTATTGATGCCGTATAAAATGATTTCCGTCAGCCAGTGCTGCCAGTTTCGGAAGTTTTCGCGATTTCGGTAAATACGGATCGAATTGAAAACCTCCTCCTTTTTGAAGTCGGTTATTAAAATTTGTTGATAACACTTTATTCATTTAAATACCTAAATTGACTAGCTAGAAAAAAACTAGTATTATATATTTTTTAAGCGAAATCGCGAATTTCCAGCTTGGCATTCGAGTATTATAGTTTTCGTAATTGGCAACACTGGTTTTACTTCATACCTTATCTGTGTCCGTTTTATTTAATTTTTGATTGCTTTGCGACTATCGTTTCTTTTGTGATTATCTATGCATTTCATGGTTTTATTCTAACAACTTTGGCTTGATTACGGACTCCGATTACATTGCGTACTTGGTAGACTCGCGCTGTCTTTGGTAAAATTATCTTAAACTTGACTAGGTACTATCTCTTTTCCTAGTATCTAGTAGAGTAGTCCTTTCCTATTCTAGAAGAGAACATAATAATATATAGCTGTACATAGTATTATTAATATTACTTTGATATTACTACTCTGCTATTTCACGCAAGGTTGATTATTTTTTATTTATAACCTCAAAATATTAACTTTATTCGTAATTATTTTAGTTTCCTGAAGTGTCCGTTCGTGAAAACTTATTTCATAGGATTCCATATAATTTTAAGAGTTTATATAAGTCACTTTCGATTCGAACGGTTCTTAGGCAGAACATGTATGGAGCCGGAACAATGTCCTTTGGACGATTCAAAAGAGCTTTCTATAAAGTCATATTTGAATAAGGTTAATTTTGATTTTAATTTGATTTATCCATTAAATCCCTGGTAAATATTTTAGTGGCTTAAATTATGGGATATCCGCTCTTTCCTTTAAATCTATTTTAGTTGTGGTTATTACTAAACACGTATTACTTAAACAAATAAAAAAATTATATCAACACCGCCAATTCAGAGGACTTCATTTTATAATTGGTTTTTTTTTTTATTACAGTAAATAGCAATAAAATCGCAGCTCCCTAATACACTTTAGCAATCAACTGTACTGAAAGCAGTGCTCGGCCGTTAACGAAGTAGGATCGACCTGCAAGACTCATTAAGACCCTGGGACGCCGAGCTCCGTTCTCATGACGCTCGATGTTTTTGCTAATGGCCAAACAATTATAGAGATCTACCTCGCTGTTGTGATTACAATGCGGTGTTTGATCCGAGGCGTAATATATCAAATGATACAATAAAAATACAGGTGGATAATTATCTAGCTTACATTATTTTATCGTACCGTCGACTTTTTTATGCGATCTGTATTCAATGATTGATGAATTCACAATATTACTACTCTATATTATGTCGGACATGGTTCAACCTAAAACAAAACTTAACCTTACTATTGATTCAACTAAAATTCAGTCTAGTTAGGTTGATGGAACCCTTCAACACTATTCAGTGTTTGTAATTACTATTATACTATACGTTCTTAGTTTTAAAACTCTTTCTCGCGTAACTAACACGATGTATATTATGTTGATTTGTCACGAGACAATAATTTTATAGACTTATTTAATAAAAACATTCATTTTATTCGTAAAGCAATGTCTTTGTAATCTGTTGTTTCTAAATAATCTATGGTAATTTATAAACGCTGTTTTTATATTATGAATTGTGACTTGAATTTATTTACAGACGTACGAGTACAAGCCATCTGTTAGCAGATTTAATTGAACAGAAATTAATTGATCCCTCATTTAAGCTATTTATTTAAATAGTTCAATAGCTATAAATACTTTTTCATATATATATCTCAATATTATTATTCATATTATTTTTAACGTGTAATCAGTCACTAATTATTTCCGAACCTAAAAAATATTAATCTCTTATACTATTTACTCCAATCAAAACCAAGCCAATATTATGTGAATTTTATGTTTGTTCATTTTGAGATTAAAATTTAGCAAAAAATCATCTAACATTATTTAGCACTCCTGTGCCGACAGATACCGTCCTCTTTTTAATCTAATTTGTCCCACGTTCCCCTCAGTCCGACGTGTCGTCTTCCCGCTTTGTCGGGCTGAGATGTGGTATCTTGCCAATCCTGAATTCTCAGCGGCAGACCTACAGGCACGCTAATGCCGTGACTATTCTATTTTACCACGTCAATCCGCCATAACATCGAATTAACTTCGAGTAAGTTTATGGTATTAACTCTATTTCACATATAGATAAAAAGGTTTGTTCACGCAAAAACTAACAAATATAAAGACAAAAGTTGCAGAGAAACTAAAACCAATGACAGATAGGAAAAGTTAAATGTGCACGTGTATTGGAACAAACTGAGCAATGTTGTGCTAAAAGACTAAAAAATAGATATTCTGGCATTATCCTATATACAGAGACGAGGGCTTAGAATCAAAAAATCACACAAATATTTATTTATTTATACTTTATATAGATAATACCTGAGGCATTTTCTGCCACTCAACATTTGGGTGATAGAAATAAATAATTGTCTAAATCTCATTAGCGAAAATCATGGCCATCAACTATAGCCAACTTCTTAAAAAAGCTAAGTAGCATTACTTGAAACTTTCCTTAAAGATAAGGTTACGCTAGTTGTATAATTTAATTGAAGAAAAGAAGAAATAAAAACAAGAAGAAAGGCAATGCTATGGGCTAGTATAGCTAATTTGAATGCCTGTTAAGCGTGTATAAGTATACTAATTGTACATTATCTGTAACTAAAATAAAATAGTATGAATTAAGTATGTTTATTTATTATTATAAATTGTATAATTTAATTGAAAAAATTACAATATAACGAATAGTAAAAAAAATGAAAATAGCACTATCTATATACATACAATAGACAGTTCTCGAGTTCAAACAAATTTAGCTTTTCGTACTTGAGTGTAGATATTTTAATTTATTTTTAAAAAATATATTCTGATTTCTGTTTAGAATACGTTGATTATATTATACATTTCATGGCAAATATTTATTTGCCAATGAATGAATTGAAATGAATGAATGAATGAATCAATCATCAATGAATGAATTTTTCCATGCCATTGCCATTTGGCAATGGCATGGAAAAATAAGCTAATTATGTTATAAGCGTGCCTGAAGATCTGCAGCTGAAAATTCAGGATAACAGAGGTAATATGAAATTGCCAGTTCGTAAGGAGAGTTTGTTTAAAGAGGTAACTTTTTCCATACTAACATTTTTCTTAATTATTTATAAACCGAAAAAGAAACTTTATGAATTTTTTACACGCTAATTAAGTGGAAATTGTTTTCAGAAAGTTATAGACAGGAAATTAGAAAATCTTGAAACAATAAAACTTATTGCCCAGATTTGCTTTTTTAATTTAAATACACAAATATTTTGGGCATATTGTAATCAAAACTTGCGAAATATGGTCAAAATGTTATGCAAAACAAAATAACTATAATAAGTTATGTAATTTAAATGATATTAACTTAGAATTACGAAAGTAATAACAACAGCCATTTCACAGTTTATTAGTTTAGTAATTATCTACACTTATATTTCTATTGGTTAATTTTATTAATAATATTTTTTTTTATTTTTTGATGGATAGCGTTAATTTTTGGAACTTGGGTCGAACTGGAATGAATCTTTTAGTGTAGGATTGCTCATTTATCGGGAAAGCCATAATGCTTCGCCCAATAAGATCTATAATCCATCTGATTATAAAGTCACATGGTTTTTTTTTTATTTTTCATGTTGGAGATTTCTATGAGTAAAATGCAAGCAAGCAGCTGGTTCGTTCAACAACCTGTCAATTTACATTTGCACTGTGACAACTTACGCTATTACTATTGACATAAGACATGTAATAGCTGACGCGTTGCTGTGTGTACAATAAAATTTGTAGTTGTTAAAGGTGTAATTATTAAACTAATACAATAAATGCGTAAAGTTTGTGGGAATATTCGATATTCTTTTGACTCAATTTTGATGGAAATTGGAACAGGGTTTGTTTGACATACCGACACACGAACGCTTTGTTATATTTACTGTCATAGTACTATCGACCTTTTTAGGGTTCCGTGCTCTTTACCGAAAACGGTATCGTAATAGTATCAATATGTTTACCATCTGTTCATTCAACAAGACTCAATCAGGTAGGAACGCATAGCAGTATCAAGCTGAAATTAATATCAGATAAAGTGATCTGCATTTTGATCTGCGGCCGTAAAAAATCAAACTTCTAAGCCGATTCAATCAAAAGATACGGTCTTTTTGTTCGGTTTATGCTGATATTTTGACGTTCACAAGGGTATTAAAACCTGTAGGCTACTTTCCGTTGACACAGAAATTTGGCCTAAAGCAATAATATCTAGTAGAACTAAAATAAAAAATATGAGTACTGTAAATTCGTGAAATTTACAGTATTCAGTTGCATTACAAAAACAAAAAAATTACGTATCTATCTATATACGTATTTGGATAGTAAAGATTCGAATACGGTTTTGATTCACGATGCGAAAGAGAATAAACTCACGTCGCTCACGTCTGTTTCTCATACGGTAAGCTGAGATCGCAGTTTTCCATTTGTTATGTTCTAAACTATATCCCTAATTTTTCATTAATTTCTTTTGATCATCTTTCGTTCCATTCTACGTGCCTAAATCATCTCAGTATTGCTTTCTCGATTATTATCACTACATTTTCTTTAACACTATACATTCTCTTTATCATACGATTCCTCAATTTGTCCTTCATCATCACTTCAATCATTCCTTTCAAAGTTTTGCCGCATTTCTACCGTAATAATCATAGAAAAAAAAAACAATATCGATACAAATTATTGCCGAGATTTCATGAAGAGACCACTGTGAACTCCTTAGAATACTCTTCCAATAATATACAAAAATGCAGTGGCGTATATAGGGGGGGGCCGAGGGGCCCGGGCCCCCACGAAATTTTTACATACCTTAACCCGCAATACACATAAATTATTTTTTAATAATATAATAATAATAAATAAACATTCAAAAAACTAAAAAAAAAAAAAAAAGGAAAATCTTTTTCGAATTTGTTTTTTAACCATTAATGAAAAATCCTGTGCCAGAAATTAACGTTGAAACAAAAAATCAATATTAAATTACATTTGCTTGAAAGAGTTTTGCGTCATTGATAATTTGCTGCAACGGACAAGTTAGGCAGAGTTGAAAATTATTTGCTTGAAAAAGTATTGCGCCAAAGTACATTTGCTGCAGCGTAAATCATCTTTGGAAAGTGAAAAAGAAGAAGAATTTCGTTGAATCCTCCCGACTTCTAACTTGTTATTTAAATTTTTTCGAATTAATGTGCGTGTGATATTTGTGAGTGAGGTTTTTTTTTTTTTATTTAATGTTGTGCTTCTTGATTATTTTATTACTTTTCATTTGTTAGCATTTTCGTAACAAAAATGAAAAGACGCAATCAAAAAAGCGACATCTCTTCTTTTTTTAAGAAGGCAGCAATATCTGAGCCTGAGCCTGGTACCAGTCATTCTGCCAGCAGTTTTGATTTTATAGCAGAATCGCCATCAACTGCTAGTGGTAAAGCAATTGATCTTGAACATGACAGTGACAGTGACAGTAATAAATGTGACATTTATAATTATGTCCACAACTTAGACCAGCCAGTTGGACAATGTGTCCAAATTAAATATGTTGGAAATATTTGGAAACCTCCAAATAATTTTAACTTTCCACTTCATGAGCATGGGGGCCACAAACGAAGGTTTCAAGCATCATGGATGAGCACATATGAATGGCTAAGTTATTCGAAGTCATTAGAGGGTGGGTTTTGTAAGTATTGTGTGTTGTTTAAAAGAACTGACTCCAAAATTGGCAAAGGCAACCACCAAATCCCTGGCAGGTTAATAAATAGCCCCTTAGAATCAAGAAATTACAAAGATGCAAAAAACATTTTATTTTAAACATAATCAAAGCAGTTTCCATCAAACCGGCATGCTGTACTATAATAATATAAAACAATCTTTGAAAAATATATATATATAAACACTTTATTTTCTGTTGTAGACTTTTAAAGAAGGTACGTCTGGAGTTCATTTATATAAATAAAATAATATAATATATATATATTATATATCTGTGACTCCTCTGGTGTTGCGGGTGTCCATGGGCAACGGTTATCACTTACCATCAGGTGATCCGTTTGCTCGTTTGCTGCCCTATCCTATAAAAAAAATATATATATATATATATATATATATATAATATATATATATATATATATATATATATGTATATACATACTGCATGTAGATATTCGCTGGGCCCCCACGAAACTCGAGTCTATATACGCTACTGCAAAAATGTACCTATACCCTAAGGTTGCCTGCAAGTAATTGAAACAATTTTTTTGAATAAAACTGTTCATTCTCAGATTAACAATCACAAGCACTGGCTTTAAATGACCGTCCTTGAACCCTTATCGTAATCCTCAATTTGCGTCAACTGTCTTTTTATTCGATACTAATGATCCCGGCACTGCGCTGGGGCCGCTAGCAGGCAAGGCGCAGA
The DNA here is from genome assembly GCA_036419045.1 of Scirpophaga incertulas. NCBI lineage: Eukaryota > Metazoa > Arthropoda > Insecta > Lepidoptera > Crambidae > Scirpophaga > Scirpophaga incertulas. Next base: position 8,465,484 of record CM071627.1, on the reverse strand, counting down.
ACCTTCCGTTCGTGCACCTTCCACAAACACACTGAAGGTAAAGCTGAATATAGCCATCTGCGGCTTCAGCAAAGGTCCCCCATAAAAAAAACTTTGAACCCTCGGCACTTAAAATTGAAGTTAAAATCTAGGCATTATATTTCACTTCCTTACATGTTTAACCTTACATATTCTGAAGTTGAAGTTATACATATATCATAATTTGTAGACTCTCTTAATAGAGGTTTCCTGTTTTCGAACTCACTTTTTGAGTTATTGATTCTTGAAGAGATGAGTTTATGACTCTAAATTTAGATTTTATTTCCAGCCAAGCGCTACCGACAAGACAGCGAGCCGTGCACTTCAGAACGCCGCGATGTGTGCGGCGGGGCCCTGAGGTCCCGCCACGCTATGGGCTCGAACATTAGCCAACATTCCGTCAAGGGGCTCAAAGGACGGCGTGCGCGGTCAAGCGGAGACCTTTGCAATGGCGACTCCAAAAGCCAGACTGAGTCCTCGGTCTGTGGGTCCGTCGTTGGCGACGTCATGGGATGGAACAGGTCAGTCGAATTAAACGTGGGAGTAATTACTTTAATAATATTCCCAAAATGTTACAATCTCTTATCATTTTGAGTTCAGGGCAGTGTCTCCCATACAGTGTGGTCATATTAGCATACATCATTCTGCACCTACTTCTATCGTGACCTCATTGACAAATTGACAACATTAGTCACCTCAAGCCGTTCTCAATATCTCAACAGATCAAGGATGATAACAAAGGCCGATCAAACTCAAAGCCGTCTAGATGTGACAATCTTTACATTTAACGTTATTTAATACATAAGTTTTACGGCACATGTTCAAAAGGTCACCCTTTCCTTTTTAAATATTCCCTGTGCCACAGGGTTCATAGCGAACTCTACCTATTACCTATCTCATACCACAGTGTATATTTTTATTACACAGAGTGCAATAAAAATATTTTTTTTCAATGTGTGGTGCGAAACAGAATATATAAAAAATATAAAACAAACCGAGGATCATGATAAAAGTTACTTTTAAAATAATTCACGATTATAAATGCAATGGATTAATACGTCAATTGAGTATCAAAGCACACTAGAAATATTAAAAAAGTATACTTGAAATAGTCGAGGAAAGTGGTGAAGATGAACGGTTCATCACAGCTACTAAGCGAAGGAACAAGAATATCACTAAAAGTGATTTAGTGACTTAACAACTTTTTTTCTAACATTGACAACCCTCAACCTGCTAAAACAATTCACTATGGCAAAACTAGTTATTCTAGAGAAAATCATATATTTATTACAGCATCATAAGTAGTATTCTAGTAATTCAATTCTAAAGAACTATCCGATAAATTATTGAATTGTTAAAAAAATAACGGGTACAAATGCCAACTATTTGAGGTTTTAACTTAGGAATAAGTTAAGATGAAATAAAAGAACGCACAGAAAGTTCTCGGAAGGATGTTGCTATAATTAGACAACCTCAATTCTGACTGAAAGTGAGGAGACAGTGATTCAATTAGAATAACTTTAAGAGCTTGATTGTGTCGAACATTTAGGTACAAATATTTTCTACATTTTGTTCAACCATGTCTGAAAAAGAACATGATAATTGTGAAACTTTAATGTGAGGTAGGTATAATGTGTACGTAGTGTTTAATAAGGATTGTCTTGTTTTTATAAAAAAAATATGAATTATTGAAGATGACAATTGATACCATAAATGCAAACCAATAATAAATAGTCAAAATACATACGGTTCTATAACCGATAAAAAAACTTCAGCTTACAATATGGGTAATAAATACTAAACCATAAAATGAAAGAGCATAGAAGAAATCGAGGCACAAATTTTATTTACTAATGACAGATATCAAAATAATGAGAAAAGAAGTTCAAAATACCCTAATAGTACATTATGATACTAGTGTGCAAAGTTGTTCATTGCATACGAGGCGGTATTGGTCGCGCGAGCCGTAAGGTGAGCGCGACATTTAGCCGAGGATGCAATAACAATGCTCACGAGTTTCATACGACGTTTTTCAACACAAGTTGAGGAAAAAAGCTAATAAAATGCAAATTTTTATTTATTGAAACAATTAGTAAATGTACAATTTGCGATGTGATACTGTACAGATTTTGCGGGCATTTTTACGGTTTGAGATAAGTACTGTTGTATTAGTAGTTTGAATAATGTCTTCATTCTCTTGGGGTAATGTCGGCGATGAAAATTATAGTGAATCTTTGATTACTATTGCCACCTCATGCAAGTATGTTGAATGTAAATTTAGCTATTAACATTTATTAAACATTAGAATACATTGATCGAGAAAAAGAAAGTGCTACCAGACTAAATTAAGAATGCATTGTACGTATATAAAAACGTCTTGTAACAGGGAACAACCGAATTTTATCGGGTTATTAAATATTGCACACTAGTGCCGTAATGAAATGGGCACTAGTCGGCAATATCCTTTTTTTTTTTTTTTTTTTTTTTTTTCCCCTGAGGAAAATGCATTAAATTGCATACCCCGGCTGTGGCGAGCCGGGGTTATGTGGGGCTCTCCTCCCCAGAAGGGGGAGGCCTACCCACTAAAAACCTCAGGGATGGCCTTCCTCAGGCATGTAGGGAGCCCCCGGGAACACAAAGGCCACTTCCAGGAACCCCCAGCCTCCGCTCCCCTCTCTAGAGGGGAGCCCTCCTCGGGGGAAGCTACCACCTCCCCCGGTCCCCTCCACCGACGACGCCCCCCGGCCACGGAAGGGGCGTGGTCCATCCCGGGTCGCCGTAGCGGTCGCGACTTCCTCGCGCCCGCCGGCGACCCGCGGCGGCGCCGCAGCTGTGCTACCGAGCCCGGCGCCGCCTCCTTCGAGCGGGATCGGCCATCTCCCGACCCCGCTCGGCGGCCTCCTTCTGGAGCATTACTGCTTCACAGAAGGAGGCCACAGCCCTCCAACTCCCTCGTCCGCCAGCATTGCCGCAATCAATGCCGGCGGAGACAGATCTCGCCCGATCTCTGCGACCAAGACTCGGCGCTCGGAGGCCCACGCGGGGCACTCCGCCAGCGTGTGCTGGGCCGAGTCGAGGTCGGATGCGCAGTGGTGGCAATGTGTCGATCCCTCCCGTCCTATTCGACACAGATACTCACCGAAGCAGCCGTGCCCGGAGAGTATCTGAGTCAATCGGTAGGTGACCTCCTCCTTCCCGTTGAGCCAAGCTTCGAGGTGCGGGAGTACGGCACCGACGGCCCGCTGGCGCGCGCAGATCCGTAATTCGAGCTGCGCACGCCAGGCCGCCACAATCCGTCGGTGCCACTCCCGCTTAGGCACTTCGTGCGCGGGTTCCAGGGCGCTCCCCCCATCGCCCCCCGGTCGACACGCCGCGACGCATACGTCGCCGCGTACATGTCGGCCAGGATGTCGAATGGGGGGGAGCGTCCCAGAACTGTCGCCGCCTCGTACGAGATTGTACGGTAGCCTCGTACGATCCGTATGGCCATTATCCGCTGCAGGCTCCGTAGCAGAGCTCTGCAGCGGGGGGACCTCGCGCAGTCTTGCGACCACACGGGAGCCCCATACATGGCCACGGATCGCACGACGCCCTCGTACAGGCGGCGGACTCCATCCCTCGGTCCCCCGAGATTGGGCAGCAGGCGATGCAATGCGCCCGCCACCCTTTTGGCTCGGGGGACCAACCGCACGAAATGCTCCTCGAAGCTCCAGCGGCGGTCCAGGGTGAGGCCCAGGTACTTATGTACGGCCCCACCGGGACCACCGCGTCACCCACCCGGATCCGGCAACTGGGTGGTTCCCGGCGCCTCGGAAGGCCGTGGAACCATAGCGCCTCGGTTTTGTGAGGCGCTATTTGTAAACCCAGCTGGCGGATCGCCCGCACGACACATGCCACCCCAAGCTCGGCAAGCCTGAGCACCGGCCCGAAGTCGGCCCCAGTCGTCACGACGAGAGTGTCGTCAGCGTAGCAGACGACACTCACGCCGCGAGGAAGGCTGGTGCGAAGGACCGCGTCGTATGCGAGGTTCCATAGCAGGGGTCCCAACACCGACCCCTGCGGAACGCCGCATTCGACCCTCCTCGACGTTTCCATCCCGTCCCGTCCCATCACGCCGATCGTCCTGTCGCGCAGATAGTCCCCGACCACGGCCCGCAGGTAGGGAGGCAGCTCGTGGTATACGAGCGCCTCCCTAATGGCCTGCCAGGGGAGGGTACCGAAGGCGTTGACGATGTCTAACGACACCGCCAATGCCACCCCCCCCGATCGGACTGCGGACTCCGACAGGGAACGAACACGCTGGACAGCGTCCAGCGTTGATCGTCCCCGCCGGAATCCAAATTGGCAGTCCGATAGGTCGGGACCCGCGCGCGACAGGTGCTCGCTGATACGAGCGGAGATAACCCTCTCGAAGAGTTTCCCCGCCTCGTTCAGCAAGCAGATCGGACGAAACGAAGATGGAACGTCGCCGGTCCTTCCCTCCTTCCTGAGGAGCACCAACCTGGCCGACTTCCAGTCGACGGGAAACACGCCCTCGCGGAGACAGCTCGTGAAGAGCTGCCTCACCGTGCTCCCGAACGCCCTGAGCGCCAGCGCTAGCACCTTTCCCGGGACCCCGTCCGGTCCCGGGGCAGTGTTGCGCGCAGAGAGCCGCGAAACGGCCCCGGCGAGCTCGCTCTCCGTCACCCGGAGGTCGTCCGACCAAGGGCCGGGCGACGGGGCGCGGGGGACTGTCCTGGACCCTCGGGAAGAGCGTATCCACCGCTCTTCCCACGACGAGAGGGTCCAGGGTCTCCGTCAGCGGAGGGACCCACGGTCGGAGCTTGCCCAGTACCATCCGGTACGGGCGCCCCCATGGGTCCCTCTCCAGTCCCCCCAGCAGCTCGCGCCAGGACCGCGCCTTGGCGTCGGCGATGGCGACGCCGAGCGCCTTGGACCGCGGCTCCGTACGCGCTTCTGGCGCTCAGGACTCCGTCGACTGAGGCTTGCCGTCTTCGACGGGCTCTGAGTACTGGCGGCGCGCGGCTACTACAACAACCCGTAGCCGCGCGATCTCCTCGTTCCACCAGTACGCAGAGCGCCGCCGGGGCGGCCTGACTCGGGGCATGGAGACGTCGCAGATCGACGTCATCGTGCCCCGGAGCCAGGCAGCCCGCGCATGCACATCGAGGTCGGGCGAAATCCGTGCCTCCTCCGCCCAGTCCGCGACGTGGGCAGCGGCTAGGGCCGCATCCCGGTCCAGCCGCTTGATGGACCAACGCCGCGGACGGCTGTCCTCCTGGAGTGTGCGGGAAGGGCGGCGGTGGGCCACCGACACGTCGAACACGATGTGCCGGTGGTCGGAGAGTGTAACCACCTCCGCCGCTACCCTCCAACCTGACACCATGCGGTGCGCAGAGGGAGTCGCCCATGACAGGTCGACGATCGACTCCCCCTGCCACCGCACGCAGGTGCTGACTGACCCCCGGTTTAAAAGCCGGAGGTCCAGTCCGGCCGCCCACTCCAGGAGTGTCTCCCCTCTTACGTCGTCCCGGGTGTCGCCCCACTCTCGCGAGTGGGCGTTGAAATCACCCAGGACGAAGACTGGACGGGGAGCGCAACAGCGAACGCAGTTCGCTACCCCGTCCAGAAATGCCTCGAATGCGGCGAGGCCGCAGTTCGGGGAGATGTAACAGCCTATCGTGGCCGTGGACCCCCATTCCACGGCCACGTAACCCGGCCCCGTAGCGAGCAGGGTGCAGTGCGGTCGGTCGGTCGCCCAATAAATGGCGACCAAGCCCTGGTCGTCCCCAAACCACCTTGGGTGGTTCGGGACAGAGTAGGGCTCTGCGACGACCGCCAGGGCAACCTCACCCTCCGCGAGCGTTTGGATCATAAGATCCTGCGCCGCGCGGCAGAGTGTGCAATATCCTAGTTTTTGAGATTAAAAACACGCATGAAACAGCCCCGTTATGAGAACGTGTGTTGAAAAAAAAAAAAAAAAAAAACAGTTTCATCTCTCTAACCATAAAGTTTATTTTAAAAATCGAATCAGTTCTACTTAAATTAGTAATATAAAAGTAAGGGTGTGGAACACTGTTTGAAAATATACATGTTATCCCTATATATCTGTTATCAATTACATTGGAAAATATACTCAATTCAATCTCTAATACCAATCTCTCTCACATTGTACATTTCTAAGGATTTTCACATTATTGTAACTAGAAAAATAAAGTATATAAATAAAATCAATTTCTCCCAACCTATTACAAGAAAAGGTAAAGTATGCAAACTTGCATGATTATTAGAATAGAATGCATATAATAATTTGGTAATAATAATTTGGTCTTATAAACTACCAAAATCCTAGTTAAACTTAGAATACAAAAGAAGAAAAACATTTAGTTCGGACGCAGGCGAATAAAATTGCGACTTTCGCGTAATGTCAATATCTTACTAATACTTTTATCACAGGTCCCTACCGAACCACCTAGATGGCAACCGACACCTCGCCGACTACAGTCGAGTCAACGACAACTATGGCGACATCACGTACAACCGCTGTCATCCGAAAGGAGGCAGGGGGCTACGATACCGAGTCTCGAAGTCGGGTGAGTGATGGCGAAATTTAATTAAACACCTCCTGATATATTATGTATTCTTAAGCACGATTAAGAACAATATGCTACCGGCTTATCACATTAGTCTTCGTTCTGTAGTTAATGGATCTTCATCCCTTTATTTGATCTTTAATGATTAATTGGACTCATCAAATATTAAGTGGGTCTGCATCATCTTTGGTGCTATTTCGTATTTCGGTCGGGGTGTATCTAACTAGTCTATGCACCATCGGTTCAATCTATCGAGCACTTTTTTTTTTGTTCCCCCTGAGGAAAATGCATTAAGTTGCATACCCCGGCTGTGGCGAGCCTGCGGTTATGTGGGGCTCTCCTCCCCAGAAGGGGAAGGCCTACCCACTAAAAACCTCAGGGATGGCCTTCTTCAGGCATGTAGGGAGCCCCCGGGAACATCAAGCCACTTCCGGGAACCCCCAGCCTCCGCTCCCCTGCCTAGAGGGGAGCCCTCCTCGGGGGAGGCTACTACCTACCCCGGTCTCCTCCACCGACGACGCCCCCCGGCCACGGAAGGGGCGTGGTCCATACCGGGTCGTCGTAGCAGTCGCGACTTCCTCGCGCCCGCCGGCGACCCGCGGCGGCGCCGCAGCTGTGCTACCGAGCCCGGCGCCGCCTTCTTCGAGCGGGATCGGCCATCTCCCGACCCCGCTCGGCGGAGGCCGCCGAGCATCACTGCTTCACAGAAGGAGGCTACAGCCCTCCAACCTCCCTCGTCCGCCAGCATTGCCGCAATCAATGCCGGCGGAGACAGATCTCGACCGATCTCTGCGACCAAGACTCGGCGCTCGGAGGCCCACGCGGGGCACTCCGCCAGCGTGTGCTGGGCCGAGTCGAGGTCGGATGCGCAGTGGTGGCAATGTGTCGATCCCTCCCGTCTTATTCGACACAGATACTCACCGAAGCAGCCGTGCCCGGTGAGTATCTGAGTCAATCGGTAGATGACCTCCTCCTTCCCGTGGAGCCAAGCCCGTACCTCGTACGGGAGTACGGCACCGAATCTATCGAGCCCAGGATACTACCGAATACTGTTATTTGGCAGCAAGACCCAGTATAGCCTGCTGGTCTCGGGTAATAATAAGTGACCGTCTGCTTTTATTTTCTGTACGCTAGAGCTAAATATGTGTTCCAAATTCTCTTCTTGCTTCTTCCACTACATTATATGGCTTGACCAATTATACTGCACCGTGCCCTCTCCTGAGGACCGGTCGCTCTCAAGCCACGGGGTCATTAGGACCAAGGCTTGGACTTAGTTTGATCGGTAGTTTACATATACGCCTCGATCGGTCTTAAGTCCGACATAATTAACGCGGCACTTGCTTGCTGTGATATTTATGAGAATTCTCTGACACTCCTCTTCAGAGGGAAAAAAGACGTACGTTGTGAATTTATATTATTAAAAGATTATAATAACTAAAACTAATAATTTTTTAGAGAGATTATTCTTTTCAAATATTTCATATTTAAATGGGAAGTCTCCTTGCTACCATAACTGATTCGAAAATTAGAATTACTACACACATCAATTTACGCAATCATGCCTACTATATGCAAGTATAAGTATTATTTTACATCGTATTAAAATCTAACATTTTAAAGTCCATCTTGACAGGTGTCATCATCATATGATCTGTCAAAATTATGACATTTCAACTAGACCTGTCAAAACGATCTTCATAGATTGTGAAAACCTTCGTTTTTGTTTTGAACTTTATACGTACGATACAACGTGAGCTCTGTTTAAGCCTTCTTTAATCACACTTTTTAATTTAAAAATAATTACTCGTTAAATAAAGGAAAAATTTCCACCTGCGTCTTTCACAGCGTCTTAACTAGGACAATATTAAAAACGCTCAGAGCGAGTAATAAGTCAAAAGCTTAATATTAACAAAAAGTTTCCCGGCGTTTGCTTTACGAGTCTTAAACTCTCAACTCCAAGAAACGAGGCGGTGGCCCAAGCAATATTAATGGTCGACTTAGGGTTTAATTGAAATCTCTATGAAACGTAAATTACCTAAGGATTAAATCAACCAATAACGACCGCTTGAGTTAGTTAGAAGTTTAGTCAAACGATTATTACGTTGACACATTATATTTATAGCTTTCAACAATATTATATCTTGATATATTTATTTATGTACACAACAATCCGACATACATAATAACAATATTAATAAAGATCTACATAGGTTCTGCTTATTTTTAAATTTTATTTTTGAGTTTATTTCTAACTGGTAGTTTTTTGTCCGTACTTATTTTTTAGATAACTAAATTTTTCAGTGTTCTCTATTATATTATACATATAAACCTTCCTTAAGAATCACTCTATCTTTCGCTAAAATTTGTTGGTAGTTTTAAAAATCTAAGCATACATTGGGACAGACAGACGGCGGATAGCGACTTTGTTTAATACTATGTAGTGATTTCAGCAGACCTTGCAATACGCAACAATATAGATAGGTAGTAGCATTTGGGTATAATATAACGCTGGAGTGGCTCGTACGAATCACGCAAAACGTTCCGTACTTTATCGTCTCATACAAACTTACGAGGACAAATTTAGTGATACCGATGTTTATTTTTTCTGATTCGCAACCAATCCATAAACGGTATTTTAAAGCAACAAACATACACACAAATACACAAACACTTTTTGTTTTGTTTCGTCTGTTGGTTTATTTGTAGTTTTTGTATATTATCCTATGAGTATGTTTAAATGTGTCATTCATTTGTGACTGAAAAATCGTCTCCACATTTTACCTTTATTTCACACTAGCTTTCTGCCCGCGGCTTCGCCTGCGTGGATTGCGGGATTGGGTCTATAGAGGGTTAAGGGTCATAGCTTTTGCCCACGGCTACATATGCGCGGAAGTCGGTTTATGACGCGAAGGTTTTATCGCGCTTCCCGTGGGACTATCCGTTTTTTTCGAGACGAAAAATACCGCAAAACCTTGCTCAAGAATCACTCTATCTATTGATGAAAACCGCATGAAAATCTGTGCAGTAGTTTTTGAGCAAAGCCTTTATTGCGCATCCCGTGGGATCTGTCGATTTTTCCGGGATAAAAGTAGCCTATGTTACTCGGGGATAATGTAGCTTTCCAAAGGTGAAAGAATTTTTGAAATCGGTCCAGTAGTTTAAGCGTGAAGAGTAACAAACAAACAAACAAACACACTTTCGCATTTATAATATTAGTTGGGATATAGTATAGATTTATTCTAGATAGTACAATGACTATATTTTTGTCTATGTTTCTCTGTGTTAATTCATAGTGTCCATTTAGTAATTATCTACATAATTAATCACCTTAATTAATTACATTGTTGAAGTAACTGTTATTTGTATCAATTGTAACTCGACATTTCATAAACTGGAATGCCTTAATTTATAGCCCATGTTCTGTGATAGATGTCAAACTTTGATATCTATCGTGATTGGGGTGATATCGATACCCTGTGAAAGTTAATTCAGACTTCAGAGCCCCCTAGCGGGAAAATGCGTCGTTAACTTTTTCTAAACGTTATTAGGAATTTCGAATCAAAAAAATCGATTGCGAATATTCTGAATCAGCTCGTCAAGGAGAACAACATATCCCAAAAACAGCTGATTCTGCCGAAAACCTCTATTTTCTAATACAGACTTCAGAGCCTCCTAGCGGGAAAATGCGTCGTTAACTTTGTCTAAAAGTTGAATATTCTAAATCAGCTTATCAAGGAGAACAACATATCCAATAATTAGCTGATTCTGCCGGAAAACACGATTTTCTAATACAGACTTCAGAGCCCTCTAGCGGGAAAATGAGTCGTTAACTTTTTTTGCGACCATTACATTTTTTGCTCAGCTCGACCAGGAGAACAACATATCCAAAATTTAGACCTGGGTTCCGAAAACCACTTGGCCATATAAACAGTATCATCTACTTTATTGATATCTAGAGATGATATGACACCATAAATAAAAAAAGATCTTTTTTTTATTAATAATACCTCATTTTTGCTTGTCCATATTAAATAGCAATTAAATATTACATAACTAGCTGGTACCTGCGACTTCGTCTGCGCAGGACTCTTATCGTCATATTTTGAATAATTCACACAATATCTTTAAAAATTGTAGCCTATGTGTTATTCTAACGCAGTGATTCTCAACCTTTTTTTGTTGCGGCACATATTTAACGATTTCAAAATTAGGCTGCACATAACCGACCTCGACTCGGCCCAGCACACGCTGGCGGAGTGTCCCGCGTGGGCCTCCGAGCACTGAGTCTTAGTCGCAGAGATCGGGCGAGATCTGTCTCCGCCGGCATTGATTGCGGCAATGCTGGCGGACGAGGGAGGTTGGAGGGCTGTGGCCTCCTTCTGTGAAGCAGTGATACTCCAGAAGGAGGCTGCCGAACGGGGTCGAGAGATGGCCGATTCCGCTCGAAGGAGGCGGCGCCGGGCTCGGTAGCACAGCTACGGCGCCGCCGTGGGTCGCCGGCGGGTGCGAGGAAGTCGCGACCGCTACGGCGACCCGGGATGGACCACGCCTCTTCCGTGGCCGGGGGGCGTCGTCGATGGAGGAGGGAGGAGACCGGGGGAGGTAGTGTAGCCTCCCCCGAGGATGGCTCCCCTGTATCGGCGGGGGAGCGGAGGCTGGGGGTTCCCGGAAGTGGCTTGATGTTCCCGGGGGCTCCCTACATGCCTGAGGAAGGCCATCCCTGAGGTTTTTAGTGGGTAGGCCTCCCCCTTCTGGGGAGGAGAGCCCCACATAACCGCCGGCTCGCCACAGCCGGGGTATGCAATTTAATGCATTTTCCTCAGGGGAAAAAAAAAGGCTGCACACAAAGGAAAAGATAAAAATTATTTATGCAGTATGATACTTACTATAACACACTGCATAAATAGTTTGTGAACAAAATTTTAAATGAAATAAACTAATATATACTACAATAATAACTAAACGTTTATTAAGGGATTAATTACAAGCTAACAATAAAAATATTTTTAATGCGAAATTTAGCTTGATGATTTTTGATAATTTCATTTATATTTGGTCGTAAAAATGACAATGCTACTCTCATATTGTCTTCTATATTTGACAATCTTGATCTTTTTTTAGTTTTAATTTGGCTAATGCTGAAAATCCGAATTCACACAAATAAGATGTGGAAAATTGTAATAATATGTTTAAAGCTTTTTTGGGTATCATTGGACAATCGCATCTGATGTTAATCCAAAATGAATTAATTGATTCTTCTGAATGTGTTAAAATTAAATCTCGATTATTGGAAATCAAAATGAGAGAATTCCTCTTCATTCAAAGTTAAGTCAAATACAGAAGTATCCGTTATGAGAAATGGACTACGAACCCAATGAAATTTCTTAATATCTAATTTTGGGAAATAATGAATAATTCTCTTCTCTAATGTTATCTTAAAAATAAATTTCTTTTTAAATGATATAATTATATATTAGTATTTGTAAAATTTGGCGGCACACTGGTTGAGAATCACTGTTCTAACGTATAAGATATACGAGGTTATATACAGTATATACAGTAGTATACAGTAATAGACTGTAATAAAGTTTCATTAAGATCTATTTAGTAGCTTTTACGTGAAAGAGTAACAAAATTAATCCATCTTAAAAGCATTCACGTTTTTAATATTAGTAGGGAATATTAGTATAGAAAATACTCATTAGTAAAGTCTTTATAAATAATAATATCAATTTGTGTCTAGTTTTATTAATTACAAATAGAAATGTACCAAGAATAGAATACGTACACTTACTCACGCCTCTTTCTAAAAACTGTCGCGTAAGTATTATTACACACATTAAAAATGAATCAAAATTTCTTTAAATTTGATTTTAAGTGACCCATGGTTGGTTGCAATGTAACCTTAAATGTATTATTTTTGTTTTAGATCGTGCAAATGCATACTTACATCAAAATGATCTTCACAAAAGTAATAAATCGTCGACTTTATTGATTGATTTTTCCAGTCTCGTCTTGCCAATACCATCCATTTTTTTCGCATATTTAAATCATGAGGCACAAGTATAAATAGTTTGTCAGGTGTCTTATTTGTATTATTTTCGCACAGAGGAACTGAAAAATACTGATAATATTTAATTGCACTCATTTTCGATATAGATTACGAAATATAACCGAACGTTTACACACGCTGTATCAATGAGCAAGTAACCTCTGTATGATAAATGACGTCATAATCGAGACATAATAAAAGAGTGGTGTTTTAGCGCGAAATTCAAATGTGAAAAATAATTATCAATTTTTTAACAAAGAATAAAGTAATTTCAGTAGGAAAATATTTTTAGCAGCTTTTTAGATAAGTAAACAATAGGTTGAAATGGTTTTCATGAAACAGTCTAAGACCCTATTGCTACGATCCAAATATACTCGTATATACTTCATAACTTCCTTCACTTTAATTAATAATAAGAATAGATAAGAAATACTTTATATAAACAATATCTTATTTTTTATTTATTTTATGTATATTTTTTGTTGAGATCTCAACATTTTAACGTTAACATTCGAGTAAAGTTTTCATAAAGTACAACATTAACACAAAATAAATTTAATGACAGTTACTACAAACTGTCATGATTATGTTATTATGAATAGGCTTATCGTTTTAGATACTATTTTTAAAGAATAAGTTTCTTAACAATGTTCTAGGCAACTAATAATTTCTCTTATATTTTTTACATTCAGCTTGTACTCGTAGCAAAAGAAAGAATTTTACCTTTGAGAACGTGTCACTGTTTTCAATTATGCCTACTTTTATGTGTCAAAATGCTTATTAGAATATTCGTCTTTAAAAAGGTAAGCGTCAACCAATTATTGCCGAAAAAGAAATAAAATAATGTCGATATACACGACTACATTTTTAGTACTTTCCACGTATTTTTTTTTTAATTTTGTTTGTACACATTTGACACGAGAAGCGTGATTTAATACTGCCTCTATTACATGTGACATTAGAGCTGTCGAAAGATCAAACATAGCTTGAAATGCTGTCGAGTGTACTAGCAAAAGTATTGCAAGCCGTCGAGAGTTGTCTGATAAATAATGCATTTTCATTTGATCGCGCTTTCGCAGGCGGAATTCACTTACAGAAGCTTTTGAAATTAATTTTCTCTGAGTTCAATAGCAATATAAATCTGAATTCAAAGCTTTATATTGTTTTTGTTAAAATAATTCGCACAAATGTTTACATGAAACATATTATCGTATATAGTAGGTATTTATATATCTATATGCATATATCTTTGTACGTACTGGTGTTTTGGTGGGATTGTAAAATTATTTTATTCTACTTATAACTTAGTACTTACTTATGAGCTTATTGTGTGAGGTAATGTACTACTGGTGCTGGAAATTTCGATAACTCCAGCGATATCCCATTCCAAAATCACTTAGAATAGGTCAAGTTGGCCGTCATTAAACTTAGGTATGCTAACAGACCCATTTGGCTCTAGACGAACCGAAGGCCAAACACACGAAAATCACATTATAATTTTGAAGACAAATCATTTCATTGAAAATCGCTTCACTTAATCATCAAAAATTACCTCTAATAAGTAAAAAAATCTTAACAGAAGCAACATAACTCGCAACGACCCAGCATAGCGAATATAAGTATGGAGGTATTCTCAAATCGCGTCCATTGTCAAAACTAATTTTCGCCAGCCATTACCGCACGGCATTATAAAGCTCGGAGCAAAGCCGCAAGAACGAAAAGGAGCGCGGTAAAAACTCCAAACGTGTCGGCGAAGGACATCGATCATCTTCACTCACCTTGAGATGGTTTTAATGGCTGTGTCACACTGCGACTTGCAGGCCTTCGTATACGACGATCAACAGAATAGCTTAGGCGCCTCTCGATATTTTTGCACGTTGATAATAAATCAAATCTTTGCAGTGACGCATCAGCCAATATAACTTGAGACGATAAACTTTAACAAATTATTAAACTAGTTTGATAGGTACTTAGATCTTTAAGCAAACAATAATCTGTGTTAGATCTGTAAGCAAAAAATGTAAAGTTGTGTTTCATTATAGGGTATAATTATTTGTTAAGGATTCAAAGTAATGTTTCGGTCCTTCTTCGGTCTTCCTTAAATCTTATACAGTTGTTCAATTAATGATCTAGGCGATCCAATAATTAAGGTCATGATAACAACATAAGAAAATATTAGTGTTTAGAGTAACATCAAACCCAGGCAGTTTGAGTAAGCAGATTTTTAAAGCGATAGAAATCGTAACGTTCCACCAACTCAGCAACTCAACAGCGTTTGACTTGACTCTAATACAATGTGTTAAAGTCAAGTCAAACCGAGGTTCTTGACATATATAGTGTCAGTCCTGATCACTGAGTCCCACCATAAATAATCAAATGAAAGCTTAAATTAGAAATAAAGTTATCTGTCAATGATGTAATATGTTGGAGACCGACATTCAGCTGGTTGATGGCAATTTTTCAAATATCAATGTTAGTCTATTCACCGTCACCGCGCAGAACGTAACGTAACAGAGGTAATAAATTCCATAAATATAAAAAATTGAATGGGAGATAAAGTGCCGCCTTGAGAAATGTCAGTCTAGAATGCACAAGTAGACTTTTAATTGAGAACTAATTACTGACACTCCAGAAATAGGATGATCATCACTACACCACTCCGTCAAAGACCATCAACAACAATCACATTATGAGAAAAATGTATGGTTGACAATATAAAAGGCATTATGAAAGTCTATCAGTACTAACAAACACAGAAAGCATAAATACATTTAATATTGTGGTAGGACGAGAATATGTTTATTTAATATATGTGACAAGTGAACAGACAACCTTGATATAGAGTATTCCCGTACAAATAATAAAACAGCGATATCATTGAACTCAGGCGCCGAAAACTAATAAGAAACTAATCTGAAACACAAGATACGTTGAAGTTAAAAATAAAAACCGTCACAAGACAAGCTTCGGCAGTATCAAGCGAACTAAGGAAGGCTGAACGAACAATAGATTACTTAAACGTTAGCCTAGTCGAACGATTGGAAAGTTCCGCGCCTCGTACCAAAGCTGCAGATAAAACTTTCGCGGCAAGCAAAAGAAGGAAAGTTTTTCGCACAGTATCTGTAAATATCGCGTAGCAGTCTCGGTGCAAGGAGAACAATACTTATCTATTGGATTTGTCTTGCTTTCATTGAACGTCGAATTGAATTTAATGCTGTTATTTTTTTGTGTGGTGATTAATAGTTGTGAATTTGTCTTGATGCCTTTTAATATAATTGAAATATTGAGGCCTCAAAAATCGTATCAATTTTTTTCAATAAACGCATATTTTAGGTCAAAACCAAAAAGTTTTATTCCACATAGGCCTTTGTAGGCACTTACATATGTCTATTACAAGCAGATTTTATGACCTGTTCGTAAATTTAGAAAGATAGAACAGGAAAGAAACTCGCAAGATCTGATTTTGTATCCTCTATTTTCACACATCAACATTACAATAATAATTAATTTTAGAATTTAGAATAATGGTGGAGTAATTTGAATAGTTTCCCAAATGAGATATAGAATTACGAATGTCAAACTTTTGTTTTTTTTTTAATCTATATTGTATTCCTATTATCTTTTTTGTTAATATATCGTTGATTTGAGCGTTAAAATGCTTTCGAATATTTCTTCGAATTTTATAATATATCTCATGGATGAAATATTTACGTCCGTATTTCAAGTGTCAAACCTGCGTCATTTGACCTTTACTATTATAATGTTTGATATCTCCTGCATCCATTTTTCTCAGCAGCGAAACCACCAAATTTTTGTCAGTCTTTCGAATACATCTACGTGAAGTCTAAAAGATTATCTAGTATTAGAAGTTGCTTACCAGAATAAAATCGTGTCAATCATTTTCAGGGAAGAAGTTTATTTGTTTTCCCACGGTGTATATAAAATATTACTTGTAACAATTCCTGCCTCATTTAGATATCAAAAAGTAGTTTGGAGAAAATGGAATCAAAGAGTAGAATATTACTAATCTACATACAGATCTATAATAATTAATTACATATATACCTACAAAAACAAGAAAATATAATATATTATATAACACGAAACTTTTTAGTAATTAAATGGGCGTATCTTTGTCACTGATTTCACCGTTCATTCATCAAATTTAACATCAGCCTTTATTTACTTTGTAATTTGGAAGCTAAGTTTCTGCTTTGGAACATTTTGTTTTCAGTGAGGAGCAACCGAGGAATGACGTCACGAAATTTATTGTCAAATAATGTCACTTACAAACAGGACACTTCATTTAAATATGAATGCCAGTTGTTTTCATTACTGAACAACAATACCTTTTTATACGACCATGTTGACAATGAAGCAACCTACATACATGAATGAAGCTACCAGTCTCTTGTATAAGTGGTTCCTTTGAGGTTCCTCTCTTGCGGAGAATAATGTCATTTGAGCAAAACTCTTAGGCTGAGTTTAGTTGACTCGGTGGTGTTGGCATCTCGACTGGCATCGAGTCCAACATAATCTCCTCGGCGCCAGGCTGCGGTGGTTCTATGGACACGGTTCGTGCTCCGTACTGAGGATTCACGTACCTGAGAGAAAAAAAATGGCCTTCAAATTGGCGGGGCTCCCCCTCCACCGCGCGCGATGTGTTACAGTCTTTACTGGGCGTAATAAATTCTTTGATCCTTTAGCTATCCAGTGGTGTAATTGGAATTTGGATGGGGATGATAGATATGTAGCTACAACACTAAACTGTATCCCCCGATTTTGTTATCATTCGATTTTTTGATTTGCGTCCCTATGGAAGCAATTTTAAAGACGTATTCACGTCAAAAAAATCAGGTTCGCATTACCAATCTCACAATAACCAGTGTACATACCTAGTAACTTCACTGTCATATCCTAACGTACATTCGGTACACGAAGCAAGTTCTGCTGATTTGATCACAGAAAGAGGCTAGATGGAGTTACCCTAGTCGACTCTGGCTATATAACCTGGAAAACTTTAGAATCAAAGCGAACAAACAATATCTTCGTCATCTTAAGCTTCACAATCTTCATAGTCTTCGTCGTCGTCTTCGTCATTATCTGGAGCAGTTCAAGCGTTTTATGTTTTTATTTTTTGCCAAAATGTCACATCTATTAGTTAACATAGCGTCCACTCATGTACATTATCCGACTTTTTACAATCCATTTGCAGTTCATTAATTAATTTCAGAATCCTTCCTAAATACATTTCGGACTTTCTAATTTAGTACAATTGCAGAAAACAGGACTCCAGAATAAACTTTATGGCCTTGCAAATGTGTAGTTAAATTAAGTTTGTTGTTTGAGTTGATAGTAATGTCCCTGCTTTGGTGTATGCCGCATGGATCGCTTTGAGCGAGGCGCGACGGCCGACCGGGGAATGACGTCACGCATTGCGCCTCGCCGCCCGGGTCAAGGACGCCCCAGGGGTGGCTAGGGTTGGCAACCAAAGACCAGTATACTTTTACGACGGCCAAGCCTTAATGCATCAACTCGATCATCTATTCCAATTATTGACGGGGTGTTTCTTTATTTAGAACTATTTACGATCGTTTGAAATAAACTATATATATGTAACTGCCTGTGTTCCTATAGATCGTTTCGCGATGTATAGTTATAACATATAGTTTATGGGCTTAAATAGTCTGTAAAAGAATATTCTAGAATTTTACCTAAAATCAGCGTGTATATATATACGTGTGTATATATATACGCGTGTTTTTGTATATAATATATACAAAAACTAATATTATACCGGCCGGACATACAAACAATTATGACTTTTATCGCCACACTAACACAAATTATAATAGACAGACTATATATACTGTGAAAATAACTCTGTTACGTTTTCACATCGAAACGGCTGATTCGATTTTGATGAAATTTGTTGGTACGGGGATAGTTTAAAACGGATAAAAGAAAATAATTCATTACACATAAAAAATCATATAAATTTCCGTTGCCAATAGTGGGTAGGTTACCATGTACCAATAATAAAATTGACAATTAATTTTTATGCCAAGATTTCTAAGAATTTTTACTATTGCAAACAGCAGGAACACCTTATTTATTTTACAAGCTTTTATTTTTTTCTTCAACCAATTAGTCTCAATTTGTTTAATAACCAAGATACACTAAACACACTTGTAAAGGATTTCACAAGGTTACACGTCAATGAGAGGAATTTTTACATACAAAAGATTGTTGAAAAAAAAAAACGAATTTTTTGAGATATTTTTCTATCTATTTGTAACTTAAAATATACTAATTGCGAGATTTATTTATTATCAAAATGTTAACTATTAAATTTAAAATATGATAAACTTATAAGTATTAGTTATAAAATTTTATAGGTAAAAACCTATGTGAAACAAATAACCTCATGTTTTTATGAAATATGTATTTACATTCTCATAGGAAAATCTTGACTTGGAATATAATGAATGCAGTAAGTTTATAATAACAACTTATCAACCTTTATTTACTTATCTATTACTTTATTTTATATGGAACAAAAATTAATAAAAAAAATTTTTTTTCATTAATAAACACAAACTTCTTCGACGAATTGTAGTACTTATGGGAAACACGAAAACTATATATCTTGGCTAGGTATTGAAATAAAGAATATAATTCGTAATATCGTATATTTATATATTCACACACACATATTTCATAATGTCACATTGTATGTATAGATAAAAAAAATTAGTTTTAATGGATTAATAGCAGCCAACGTAAAATTAAAACTTTCAAAACTGAAATGAATACCGCTTTTCAACACGAGATTTAATATACAGGCGTTTGGTCGCGTTGAAGGGAAGCGGTGGTTAAAAGCCTGCATAAGCTGAGAATGTGTTTTCAAAAGACTGCTTTCGTGCGTGTTTACGCGTGCTTACTTAAAATATGACGCGGCGTAACGATAACGGGGCTATAATTTTATTTCTTTATTCTCTTTCGTATATCAGAGAATAAAAGTACATAATGCCAGAGGCATTCTCTACCAGTCAATCTGCAATTCACATTTTGTGAATAAGTCAGTAATTGTGGACGGTGTACGAGTTCGAGAGTATATATATATATAGAAGAAAAATGTTTTTATACTAGTTAGTAATTTTCTTTTTACTTCGCATAACTATGACCGCTTAAATTCCTGGGGAGCAAAAAGTAATTTAGTAAAGCATTTTCAGTTTGATTGTTATATAAAAAAAAAACAAAAAGGGGTAACAAATTCCGTCCCTGTTATTGAGCTACTTCACACTATCGGGAAATCGGGAATTGGTCCCGATTAGGCTGAGATAGCAGTCGTGAGAACCCGGCCGTATAAAGAATACGTAATAGATTTACATCGCTCAGATCCCGATAAATCTCGAAATTTCTCCCGCTCGGTTCATTTGTTGAGTACTTGGTCCCGAAAATCTGTCGATATCAACTTCACCTAAAGCCTTTTTTGAAGGGTGTGTAAGTGACGTGAGCCTTTTTCAATTCTATTGTATATTTTTATTTACAAATAGTGAAAACATAAATGTATGTGGGTATTTTTTATTCAGTACTGTTTTTGAGACAGTTGTTACAGAGAACTTTACACGAACTCCGGAACAACTGAGAGAGTACATTCAACTCTAATCATCAAAACTTAAATCACAATATTGTTTTTTAATATAGATACCTATTAAAAAGTAATATTTTGATTTAAGTTAGGAACGGATGTAAGTTGTGATAATACCTGAGTCAACCACCCTCGCCTAGTGCAGATTGTTGGGCTTCAAATACATATAGATTTTGTTGCACGTTCTGCTTGCCTTGCGATGTTTTCCTTCATCGTAGTATCATCGGATAATCGTATATAAAATTAAAATTCGAAAAAGATATTGATCAGGATCGATCGCAGACCTCTCAAATTGAAGTTCACTGCTGACACTACAACGCCATCAACGCTTCTCTTACTGAAAATATCTACTATATTAAATTTCTCTCTCCTATAGGAAACTCCGATTTAACACTAATTTGAAAACCATTGATCGATATGCCAGCCATGTTCTGAAGTCCAACGGCCTCCATGGGGCGCCCATCATAGATTCTCTGACATTTTTGAAATTGTAAAAGTTACGCATGTTTCCTAGTCAGGCCGACTCGCTTCCAAACAACTGCTATTTAGTTACTCGCATATTTTTGCACGTCTTTTAAAGTCTCATTTGACGGCTTTCAAATGATAAACATACGGCTCTTCTTTATAACTATCGTTATAACTTTATATCTACTAAGAGTATCCTATAAATGACACATAAAATTTTTATTCCATGTATATACATATTTAAAATGTTAATTTCTCACCTTATTGACCATTTTGTCATAGTTAGTTAGTTAGTTTGGCTGGGCTCCACCGCACTTAGCCTCACGATTGGGCCATTGTGCGTATGATAGAAGGCTCCTGCCTCCTTCCTACTCCATCCATCCCAGTTCCTCCAGAACGCTAGCAGCCTCTGTGGGCTGCTGCATGCTTCTGGCAGGGACGCCGGGGAATGGAGAAGTTTCTCCCGTTGGTCGGCCACACTTGCACATTCCATAAGAACATGCTGTGGCGTTTCCTCAGCCTCCATGCACCCTCTGCACAGGGGGCTGTCTGTTATACCTATTGTGTACAGGTGTTTGTTTAAAAGGCAATGTCCGGTTATGGTGGCTATGACCTTTCGGATCTTGTCTCTCTTTAGTTTGATAAGGGACGGGTAAGCTTCTTGGAGGTACCGGGACTGCTTCCTTCGTTCGCTTGCACCCCTCCTAACTTGTCCATTCTTTTAGGTGTAGTTCCTCTGTTCTCTTGCGCAGCCAGGCTTTTACTTCTGCCTGTGGAATGGGCATTAGGGGTTCTGGTCCATACACTTTCGTGTTGGAGCCTCTTTTTGCCAACTCGTCTGCCGCGTCGTTTCCGAGTGAGTTGCTGTGTCCTTTTATCCACTGCAGGAATACCCGGTTTGTGTCTGCAATGGCTTGGAGCGTATTATGACACTCCAGTATGAGGACAGTTGATAGTATTGTTTTGGAGGGCCTGTAAGGCGATGCGCTATCCGAGATTATCTTTATGTTTGAGTTTGTAAGACCTCTGGCCGCAATCGCCTGTGCCGCTCGGGTGATGCCAATGCATTCTGCTTGGAAGATTGTATTTCGTTTATCTAAGGTTATGGATAATTTGATGTTTAGGTCATTTGAAAAGACGCCGGCCCCGGTTCCAGAAATGGTCTTGGAGCCGTCGGTGTATATCCTAACTTCTTGGATGTTAGAGTAATCTTTCCATTCTGCTGTTAGTTGGATATGGTATTTCCTGTCAAATATATGTTGACATGGTATTCTATCCATGGGTGCCTCTAGAAGAGGAGTGTCTTTCGTGCTCCAGTCTAGGATTATCGTATGTGTTTTTCCTGTATTGTTTTTCCAAAGTCCCTGCGATCTCAGTCTTAGAGCAGCTGATTTCGCCTCCTCTTGTATTACTAGGTCTAAGGGTCTTAGTTGCAAGAGGTATTCCAGGGAGTCTGATAGTGTGGTCTTCATACATCCAGTAGTGGATATGGTTGCTATATCATGTCATAAGCCATAACCATCTTGTCATATCATGTCATAAGACGCAGCCATTAAAAAGATATTTTCAATACCAAACCATTTAGGTCCTTGTGTTGTAGTGAATCACTCGGATATCTTTATAAGTTAAGATTTACCCAACATTCTTATGGCGAAGGAGCTTATTATTTACCAAACCAATAAGAGAAACCGTTTTTCCCAAAAAAGTTTTCGTCGCACGACTAGTCCTCGCATTGTTTGGCACTAATGTGTTCTTTATGACTACATAAATACAGTCTAGATCCCCATTTATGCCCGTTGCACGCTAATGACATTGGTCCGCCAAGACCCAATCATACACTTACAACTTACCCACACTAGGCTTGCTCGGTTGATTAAGGTATACTATAATTCTCAATCGAGGTTATTGGTGTGGACGTATACGAGAAGCTGATGATTCTAGTTCAGTGGACGCATAAACGTGATATATTTGTGCGGCAGCCAATAAATACTATTGGACGCCGCCACCAAAAAGCGTCCAGGCGTTTTGCCCAGAAATGGATAATAAAAGTGGATTTCTTTACTATTTTTTTGTGCCATTTTTATCTCGACGCTCCTTAGTATTTATAGCGGTCTTGAGTTACTTAATCTTAAGTATAGATAAATAATGGTTCAGTCGAGATTGAGAAAAGTTAATGTTGTTCAATTAATTTTGTTATTAAAATAAATTATACTGATTGCGAAGGAGATAATTCTGTGTATAGTGAATAAGTCAATAGATGTTTCTTTACCTAACTACTTTATTTGACCTATCTGGTGTTACGAGTATTTTGAATTCTGAAGTGCTTGCAAAGAACATTGTTGTATTAAAATTTTTGCTTTTACTAAGAATGACGAAAATTCTTAGTATACCATGAATTTACCGTACGGGTGCAGAGTCCATAGTGTCATTGAAAAGAGGAGCCAGAAGCAGTGCCTGCGAGTCCCGAACCAGGGTTAGGTTTACGGGCTCCTAACAATGCTTCCCTCTCTACCTAGTAATATCTGTTATGATTATGCGATAGTCGCCTTTATTATGCGTTTAAAAGTTAGTATTTATTATGCGTGCCAGTAAAAAACTACTGAAGCTCTTGGCAATCCATGATCTTTCAACATTGTGTAGAGGAATTTAGATAATTACCGTTTACCTATTTCCCTTATCACAGACTTAACTTAAATCGATTGTCAAAAATACCTATGAAAAAAAATGTGTTGATTCTGTTAAAGATTACTTAAATAATAACAATGTTTGGGTATGATTTTAACGATTCAATAGTTACGTAGCAAAAAAGATATAATGTGAACTTATGAGGCCAGCTTCTAATTGAAGATTTCGTAAAAATACAGGAAGAAAAAAATACCCTTGCTCGATTTTTTGTTAGTTCTTATCAGTACAAGGTCTCCCGCCGTAGACTTGTGAACCGATGGCGTAGCATTTTTGACGTGCAAAAATGATAGTAAAAGTCCTATTTGATTTTGATACCCTTAGCGTCTACCTCAACTGGGTACAAAATCCATTACTTTTTAAGTGGTTTATTTAATCAAAGTACGCTTACTAAAGAACCTCCATCCACATTCATGATGTCCATAAAATATTAGTACTATACTCAGTGCTAGTACTACTAAGTCTATTACATAGAACAGATACAAAACTCATGTTTGTAAAGAGTCCTGTTGTATCCTTCGACTGTAAAAAAATATGATCGTGTTACGGAATATGGTAATGTTATCATAGAAATATCTGAGAGAACTGCTTTTAACATTTGAATAAACTCGTACGAATACACACTTATTTTCCTTGAAAGTACAGTTTACTTTATGTCGCTCGCGATAACGCCGGTTTTCGAATGCAAATATGGTTTGACTTGTTGTAGACAGAACATGTCGTCCGTCTGTCCAACCGAAAAGCTCTGTGGGCGTGAATGAAGCACATTATTAAAGCTTCGGAAAACAATTGTGGCTCAAACGAACAAGCTAACGCTTCGGCCCAGATTACATTATAGCCACATATTTTTGTTTTTATTGTTCTGAATTGATTCTTATACCTATTTGCCCTTTTCTTTGATATTGCTCGCGGGTGTGAGGTTTCGTTTAACACACTTTTAAAGCTATTGCTATTCAAATTCGAACTAACTAACGCCGCGCAGCGCCAGTCAGTAGGCAGCGCTAGCGCGCTGTTAAAATGGCGGGAAGGCAACAGAGTGCATTCACAGATTGAGTTTATTTAAATGATTTTTTTTTCTGTTTGCTCGCAAATGTGTTAAACAACGTCGTACGATATACGTGTGTATTGATTATAATATGCTCGGCTCAATTATGCCCTCGCCTTCGGCTCGGGCTGAAATTCCGCCTCGCGTATTATAACCATCATAACGCACTAATGTCGTCATTGAATTATACTTGCAGGGCCTATTTTTCACATTAAGGTGCGAGCTCGCCTAAGATGCGAATGGTCGCGCGACTATCGCTTGTGGCGTGTAAGAAGAGCAATCGCAGGGCGCCAGAGCATACGAAACTGCGCAAAAGCACCACCTTGATGACATGTACCAAACAAACTAACATGAAAGTACTCGGTATATTAAGTAGAACATGACCCAAGCCTGTGGTAGTTAATAGCCAATAAAGCGTTTATCGTGCTGTTAACTACCATCTTGACAGTTATCATTTGTATTTTGAAAATTCAACGCGATAAATCGCTCTATCAAATATCGTTTCGGTGCCCTTGTTCGGGGTCACGATGTTAAGTGTATCAAATAAATTTCTGCTCGTTGCTATACGCATTTATTCTTGTCATAAAAGCCTTTCTATGTATCTCGATCAATGAATCTATTCTACCCTATATATACTTCAAACACATACACAAACTTTCAATTAATCCAGATCTGAAATATGTAGGATTATAGACAGAAATACACAAAGTTTTATGACATGAAAATTTACTAAATTACTTATGAGCTATATTCTCCACAACAAGCCAACAAATATAACAAATACTAGTTTGACACGATATGCATTTAAAAACACTTTTCTTATTAACCTGAACATAATTTCATTCTTCGTTATAATATATTCCAGCTTTTTTAGGTCATCATCTTTTAAGATTCGGGACTCCAGGGTGATCCCGGCATATACCCTTGTGGTTCTTAAATTTCGTATGTATAGCGTCAGAGAAATATTCTCTGACGCTCCTGCAGTCAAAGAAAATATCATGAATCAAACTGCATAAATCTGCAAAGAATTTAAAAAATGTATACGGAAAGGAGCTGTGTAATTTGATTATTTACTTTATCTCGTCTCTAAACTGTAAGCGTAAACACATTGTAAATTGATAATGGTGCTGGCTATACAATAAGCAAATATGTACTTTACAGTGTACGTTACAGTCAACATTTGCTTGCAGTAGGAAAATCATTAGTCATATTTACTCGTATATCTCATATAACTACTTAAATGAGCGGCAAATTATTTTGTCGCTTATGTTATATCAAGTAAGCAGAACTTTATATGCAGTTACCGTCTAATTGATACAGTTTATAGTACTAAGATTCTGAGATTCAATAAAATAATCAATTTGAAAACTGACTCCCCCGACTGTAATGTTTATCTGTAATCTGTAGTACATGTATTTCTTTTAATTAGTTGTCTCTAATAAAATAAAAAATGTTATGATTAAATTTGTCAAATGCTTGACACGAATCTAAATCATAAATAATGAATAGACCAACATTATAAGACTAGACCTTCATTTCCTGGTATGTCTAATAACCCCCGAAATGCTGCAACGCGAATACGATTACCGTAGATGCCTACGATCGAAAATCAAACTGATCGTCATCCTGTGTCATACTTTTAAGATAACTGTGTATAGATCTATCAAACGCATTCGCCACAATCATATCCTATACTTTGTTCAATCAAACTGATGAACTGTAAATCAATCAAACTGTTTTTAAGTATATTAAAGTATTAATATATACTCGTATAATAAATGCTTATGTGATAATCCTTGCGGTTTATCCTTGGCAGTTCTGAAGAGGTGAAATAATATAAAATACCGAGCAGATGAGATAGTAAACATTGAAACCTTATAATTGTAAATGTTGACTCTCGCGTTTCACCAAAGCCTACGGTTTTTACTCGGGTTGCGCTCTTGCCCACCCTTATATCTCGCTCTATGAAAATTTATTGGGTCGCATTTCATCTGTTTCAACTTCTTTACGTTTAGTTTTTAACTGATTTTGCACCCTCTTTACATAACTTTTATCAGGTTTTTTGTAATAGAAAGCCTGAGCTCGTTATTTAACCGTGAACTTTGTAGGTAAAATTTATTTTGTAGGCCCTACTACTAGAGTATTTACAGAACCATCAACACGTGGAAATGTGATTATGTACTCTTCAGCTGTCACGATAAGGATCATGTTTGTTTGTGCCTCTGAAACAAGTTCGGAGCATAATTTATTCTTTACACAGACAATCTACGCCTATTTGTCTTGGCACCTAATCAGTGGATATGGGGATTCTTTGAGGACGATATTAATCGCAATTTGCCGGACAGAATTAGGCTAGTGGTCGACGTTGATGTATTAGGTGAACGGATGGCAAAATAACGCACACCGCAAGGGAAATATGGCAATATCACATAAATCAACATATTTTAGCGGAACAGCCTTAAAATTATAATGCAATGCCAGCAAGCCAAAATATTTTATCTGTGTGACTCGAATGGACTAGATGATGAAGTTATAGAATAGCACTAGTAGCACTCTTTACTAAGGAGGAACAGTAGCTCTAATTACGAGCCATGAATTCAATGGAACCAAGGCTTTAAGCTGGGATTCGTCAGTAAGGTCACATCAGTCCTTCATAATCGGCGCAACACGTGGTGGTGGGTGGTATACATGAAAAAAAGTAGCACCATTGTAAGAAAAGATAAGAAGTAAGACTAGCGTGGTATGGGGAAGTGATCAAAAGGAATGAGAATCATATTATCTGAATAGTTATGATTCTTATTAAGTGACATAAAGATCAGGGAAGTCCTCAGAAAATGTAGAATAATAATAAATAAATATTTCTTACACTTACACCAATTACTCTAACCCAAAGTAAGCTCTATAAGGCTTGTGTTATGGGGTCTAGGGTAACGGATAGACATACATATATAAATATTTTTATAGGAATATATAATAACAACCGCGACTAAGGTATCTTCTATTATACTGGTGCTACATCTAAATTTAGTCTTATTGACTGATCGGGTGATTTTTTCATTAATTACCATTAAATTAATAAATAAATTTAGAAAATATATTTAAAAAAATTGGTTTGTATGTTATTAAATTTTGATGTAGACATCTTTAAAAAATGAAGAACTATTTAAACATTTATTAAATCGAAATATAAATACGTTCACATTGATTAATCAGTAATTCTATATGGAATTATATATGATTCGAGTACATAGAAGTTATTGTAAATCTACATTCTCTTAAATCGTTAAACTAAATGAGAAAAACATTGGCAAACTTTTCTTAGGAGTCCAAACATAGAACTAAAAATTTTATTTACAGGGATTAAATTATTTTATGAGCTCTTACAACACATACTGGTTACACTTAATATTAAACATTTAAAGAGCACATTAACGCATGTACGACGTCATTCTAGTAGACGTCTATATGCTATACATATATTAATTTTAATATATCGATAACAATAACTGCATTGCGGTCAACAACTTCAATCAATCAATACAGCTGTAAGTATATAACGATTTTGAAACTGCTAAGCGAGTTTTTACGAAAACAACGTCGGAGGCAAGATTAGGCTTCATTGATTGACTCGCTGATTGATTGCCTTAATTAATTGATTGATTAGCCGATTACCGCTGAATCTGCTACTGTGAACCTTGAACGAACAGTCTGAGCATTCGTAATGAAATATTCTGAGAAGAAATTATACAATAATGATAACCTCCTCTTTGAAAAGTTTTGTCAATATCAATATTGGATAAAACGAATGTAGAGTTAAATAGCCTGCGAACTGATAATCCTTAGTTACTATTACAAGTTTGCTTTACTAGGGTGCTGGCTGAGTACCTATTTCTGTCACAAAACAAAAGTGTTCCTATTATTGTGTTGTGGGGGTACGGATTTCCTGCAAATCTATCGGGAACCTCGTGTGTACTACTCGTATAGGCAACTGTGACCACTTTTATTCTATATCAGTTACTATAATTTGCATCTATTTAAATGTTAATTATGGTAAATTGCTTAGGTGTACCAGGGAGTTGTACTTAAAATTCTATTTTTTACAAATTTTGTTATATGTGTTAACAAAGTTAACCTAGCGAGTTAATCCCATTGTTTTGAAATAAATTTGATAATAAATTATCAAATGAACCACATCTTATATATAAAAATGAATCGCAAAATGTGTTGGTAAGCTCATAACTCAACAACGCCTGGACCAATTTGGCCAATTCTTTTTTGTTAATGTTCGTTGAAGTTCAAGGAGGGTTTTTACAATGAGGAAAATTCGAATAATTATCGGAAATACCCTTAAAACAGCCCTTTTATTTTCCCATGCAAACGTTTTCTAACTAAAACGTACAGTCGAATTGAGCTTTATTGTTATTGTATAAAGTTCATATTGCAAGCACTCACTGTTGTGAAGGTGCAATGAAGCAATGAAGGTGTGTTCCTAACATCAAAGAGTCAATTTGCGCTTTATTAACGCTACATATAGTTGAAATTCAATCATATCTATCAAAACAGTGTGCGTGCGTTTGTTGGAGCACAGAATACATCGTTGGAGGATTTAATGTCACGTTCCAAAATTGAATAGCCACAAAATGTAATAGGTCATTTAGACTTTTTTTTGCGATTTGGTTGGCTATGCGACATTATCTATAAAATAATTAGGAACAAAAAACTGCCACTGTACAAATCTTTTTGACAGGACGAAGTCTGTCGGGTCCGCTAGTTATATATATTATTCTTGTCATAATATAGCAATTAAAAATAATGTTCAATATTCAATTAAAAAAAAAAATCAAAAGGACTTCCTAATTATTGGTTTGTATTGTACATGGTCTTGCTACAATTTACGAACAAAAATCAATAATTCTGTTAGTTCCTATCTGAACTATGACATAATAACTGTAAATCAAACTAGATTTCATCCAAGTATAATTACAATTAAACAGAATTATAACAAAACTGATTAGCTACTAACAAACAGAACAAGAAAAGAATACCTCCTAAAAACTCACGTAGACACCAATATAGAAGGCAATAAATTAAAGGTGCGTCAATCGATCCCTACGTTCGCCGATAAATCCCACGATTGTTCCCTTGGAGTCCCGTGTTGCGTGAAATCCCATCTCGCTGTGAGCCGAATGAACTAAGATTCACACCAAACGGTACGCACCGCAATGGTTTTCAAATATTCTTACAATAATGAATCTTCTACTCTGGGATTGATAGTTATCAATCCCAGAGTGCTCCGAAGTTCTCAAGATAGTTATCTTATTCTATATCAGAGAACTTTGGAGCACTCTGGGATTGATAACTATCATTATAATCTTAAATATTGACATATATATATTATTTACTCATATCAATGACTAGTCTTATATATAAAAATGAATCGCAAAATGTGTTGGTAAGCTCATAACTCAACAACGCCTGGACCAATTTGGCCAATTCTTTTTTGTTAATGTTCGTTGAAGTTCAAGGAGGGTTTTTACAATGAGTAAAATTCGAATAATTATCGGAAATACCTAAAAACAGCCCTTTTATTTTCCCATGCAAACGTTTTCTAAACTAAAACGTACAGTGGAATTGAGCTTTATTGTTATTGTATAAAGTTCATATTGCAAGCACTCACTGTTGTCTAAGCAATGAAGGTGTGTTCCTAACATCAAAGAGTCAATTTGCGCTTTATTAACGCTACATATAGTTGAAATTCAATCATATCTATCAAAACAGTGTGCGTGCGTGCGTTGGAGCACAGAATACATCGTTGGAGGATTTAATTTCACGTTCCAAAATTGAATAGCCACAAAATGTTACAGGTCATTTAGACTTTTTTTGCGATTTGGTTGGCTATGCGACATTATCTATAAAATAATTAGGAACAAAAAACTGCCACTGTACAAATCTTTTTGACAGGACGAAGTCTGTCGGGTCCGCTAGTTGTCTATAAAAAACAGTCAGGCCATGGAGGTATACTCGTAACTTGACATACATTGCTACGCATTGCATTGGTATCAATTTAACTGACACAGGTTTTACCATTTACTCTCAATTAAAACTATTTCAAATTATATTTTTTTTTATACTACGATGGTGGAAAATAAGCGTGCCTGATGATAAGCAGATACCGTAGCCTATTGATACTTGGAACACCAGGGATGTCGCTCGCGCATTGTCGACTCTTTAAACCTATTTACTCCCCTTTTGAAGAATACTGTAGCCCTCCAAGAAAACCTCGGCAGGGAGGAACCATTTAGGTTCCAATGTGTGAACATAAACTCCCTGTCGATGGCGAGTGGTCCGATGATAGAAAGTGGAAAATCTCTGAATAAGTATCAAAATCTTAAGTGACGTCTATTTTGGAAGTTCTTTTTTAAATTCGTAATTGACCAGCCCCTGAAACTAAGTGTTTTTTAACAGTACTTCATGTTCTTTAAACGTCTTGTGCTATGTGAATCTGAATTTTGACTTGTATTTGTACGTTATTATATCTTCACAGGCATTTAAGGTCAGATCTTCAAATACTTGAATGAATCAAAAGGATTACGTCCTAAGGATTCGTTTAATACTCAGGGGTCTTCAAACAGAACCAAGAGACTCCAAGACAGGCCGGTATCTGTATCGATCTGTGGTCACAACTGTTGGACTCATTACTCGAAATTTAAAATTTACCACGTACATGTCGACTTGGCTCTCTTATTACGTAACATTGATCGCTAAATCCTGCCTGTCATTTTTATACATGTATAACATACATGTATATATACAATACATGTATAAGCGTTTCTATCTGTTGTTGTCTCAGTACGTGCTACTGACATAAGCGTCTTAATAAACTAAATAAATAATTAAATAATAAATATTTGTTACACTTACACCAATTAGCCTAGCCAAGGTAAGCTCTGTAAGGCTTGTGCTATGGGATCTAGGGTAACGGATAGACATATTATACATACATATATTATACATATATAAATAATTTTTATTGAAATATATATCAACAACCATGACTAAGGTACAAATGCTCGCATTCATCACACAAACATCTGCCCCCACCGGGACTCGAACCGGGACCTCAGAGATGGCGACACCTTGAAACCGGTGTACTATCCACTCGACTATGGAGGTCGTCAAAATAATTACATAGTTTAGTGTATTCCAAATGACAGATTTGAATTTGCAACCCAGGTTACGTAAGGTTGGAAAGATCTTCCCGCTGCTACGTTTCCAGAACAGTGACATGAACATTATGACATAATAAGGAAGCATACTTCAGAGCAGTGAATATGGAATGCAGACTATAGACCGCCTGATGCTATTTGTCAAGACGATTGTCTACAGAACAATCGAGTTTTAAGTCGTGTCTTTGGTCCTCATAACTGATAATATTCGAATTCATGTGATAGACGGTCACTGCACAAGACCTGAACAAGATCATTAGTAGAGCATACTACATAATACGTTACTCTAAAAACGAAACTCGAAAATCATTTTTGGAACGAAGAAATTATCTGAACGTCGTTAATCCAATCATCCAACATCGAAACTAAAAGTTGACGGAGCGGTAGTCTCGCCTGGTCCGTAATTTTGCTCGATCGATTTGCAATGTATAAATTTGTTTTGCTTTACTCGAATTTTATATGTACAGTCAACGACATTTCAAGCTTTACATTTGCAATACGAGAATCGCCGTAATTATTAACGACATATGACACATATATGTTTATCTAACGCATCTACATCAGAAAAAGCGGGACTAGCAGTGCATGAGGGCGTGCTGGTCCCAACATTAATGTACGGAAGTGAATGTTGGGTATGGGAGATACGACATGAAAGCAGAATAAATGCAGTAGAAATGAGAGCTTTGCGGAGTATGGCAGGAGTAAAACTGAGTGA
The DNA here is from genome assembly GCA_036419045.1 of Scirpophaga incertulas. Classification (NCBI taxonomy): domain Eukaryota; kingdom Metazoa; phylum Arthropoda; class Insecta; order Lepidoptera; family Crambidae; genus Scirpophaga; species Scirpophaga incertulas. Next base: position 8,433,034 of record CM071627.1, on the reverse strand, counting down.
CAGATTGTATAATGAAGTGATTAGAAAGAAATGTGGTTTGAAAGAGGATATCGTGACAAGAATAGAGAAAGGAATGCTTGGGTGGTTTGGGCATGTGGAAATGGATGAAAGTAGACTGACCAAAATGATTTATGAAGCTGGAGTGAGTGGAGACACGGGACGAGGAAGACCTAGGCGAACATATTTCGAACAAATCGAAAGTGTCCTCAAAAAAGGCCAGGTCAGAAGTACCCGCAATCGTCGAGCATGTATGAGGAATGTTATAAAAGTAGATGAAGCGAAAGAGATATTACTAACCTAACCTATTTAACCTAACTATTTAAGACAGGCTCGTACCCTTAAGTAGAGACGTATATGAACTACGATATTAAATTCCCAAACAGAACCTAAACTTTGTTCTAAATGTATATGAAAACACTAATATACTTGGTTATATAAAATCAAATATAGAATCTGTTTTCGGGAATGTAATAAATACAGAATACAAGTAATGAAATTACTACAACCCTTAGAATAAGTTAGACAGCGAGGCGTCACGACCCATTGTCGCCCGCGTCACGTACCGAGGCTTGGACTAAATATACACAGGGGCAGAAGGTTCTCTGGTTTCCTAACTCTATGAAATTGGTATAGGCGATCATGCTATATACAAACAAGAAATAAGTACACTAAAGCGTCCAAACTGAGGTGTTGATATTCCCCAATTGGTGTAACTTCATTCAGTTGTATAGCAATAGCGAGTGAGTGAAGACGTCGTTTATCACTCCGCCGCTGTTTGTCAAATCTAACGCTATCTCTTTCCGTCCTGTACTGTCTTTATGATCTGTTTCGTTTACAAATAATCTTGTAAAACGTTAAAAAATAAATATGTATGCAAAGCGGCAAAAAAAAACTTTAGGTTTAGTTATGTTCCTAAGAAACGGTACTATAAAGCTCGCTTCTCATATAGTTAGTTACACAGATACAAAGCGAGCTAAGTTTGTAAACGTTGTCCTGTATGGGTTTGCGTCATCTATAAATATAATAAGACAGTAAAAATATTTTGTCTGTACATTTAGTATTTTTGACTGAAATGGATAGAGGGGCACTTAAATAGATTATTAGAAAGCAAAAAAATTTTTTTGGAATTTTTTGTCTGTCTGTCTGTCTGTATGTATGTTCACGTTTATCTCCGAAAGGACTGAACCGATTTGCTTGAAACTTTCACTATTTGCTTTGTTTTAACTCAGAATAATATCTAAACTTTGTTTCATCAAAATCGGTTCATTAAAAAAAAAGTTATCGTCATTTTAATGAACTCAAATAAATAAAACTGGAGTGTCATCTGTGAAAATTGAAGACGGTGAAATTTTAATCAAAAGTACTGTGAAAATAGTATTTGTGGAAAAGCTCATTGTTTTGTGCCATACTATACATACATACATACTAATATTATAAATGCGAAAGTAACTCTGTCTGTCTGTCTGTCTGTTCCGCTTTCACACCAAAACTACTGAACCGATTTAAATGAAATTTGGTACACAGATAGTCTGGAGCCTGAGAAAGGACATAGGCTACTTTTTCATGCAAAAAAGGTTGTAAAGGGTTGTAAAAGGTTGAAAGGAGGGATTATTGGTTGTATGGAAATATTGTTAAAACTACTGAACCGATTTAAATGAAATTTGGTACACAGATAGTCTGAAGCCTGAGAAAGGACATAGGCTACTTTTTCATGCAAAAAAGGTTGTAAAGGGTTGTAAAAGGTTGAAAGGAGGGATTATTGGTTGTATGGAAATATTGTTAAAACTACTGAACCGATTTAAATGAAATTTGGTACACAGATAGTCTGAAGCCTGAGAAAGGACATAGGCTACTTTTTCATGCAAAAAAGGTTGTAAAGGGTTGTAAAAGGTTGAAAGGAGGGAGTATTGGTTGTATGGAAATATTGTTAAAACTACTGAACCGATTTAAATGAAATTTGGTACACAGATAGTCTAGAGGCTGAGAAAGGACAGAGGCTACCTTTTAAAGCAGAAAAGGGTTGTAAAAGGTTGAAAGGAGGGGGTGAAAGGTTGTATGGCAGTATTGTTAAAACATATCCTTCCTGTGGGAAATTCGACTATAACGCGGGCGAAGCCGCGGGCGGAAAGCTAGTCTATAATAAAATATAATTGGTTTAGCTTATGTTTCGTTTGGTGAGTACATGATAACTATAAGAATTGACACCACAATAAAAAAATACACAATAATACAATTGGATTTTCAAAGATAATGTGAAATTTAATATTGTCAAAGAACATAAAGACGTCATAGGCAGAATATAAGTGGCATACCATCGCAATTTTCTCAAGTATAAATATATCCAAGGAACACGAGAAATAACTTCTTCGATATTAGTTAATACTAGCGACCCGCCCCGGCTTCATACAGGTGCAATGCTTCATACAGGTGCAGTGCCATTTTTTAGTAAAGGATAAAAAATGGTTATGGTAGGTCATCCCTAAGAGATAGACATATACCATCGCGGACTTTTTTATTGAACTTTTTTTTTTGGTCTCGTACCTCGTAGGGTTTAGCCAGCGTTTTTGCAATATAAGCGCCAAAAAAGTGCTTATTTACGACATCACATTAAAAACATCTAAATTTATCAGTGTTTCTCTACTATATTAAATATAAATATATAAATAAATATAAATATTTGTTACACTTACACCAATTAGCCTAGCCCAAACTAAGCTCTGTAAGGCTTGTGCTATGGGATCTAGGGCAACGGATAGACATACATATATTATACATATATAAATTTTTTTTATTGAAATATATATCAACAACCATGACTAAGGTACAAATGCTCGTATTCATCACATAAACATCTGCCCCCACCGGGATTCGAACCCGGGACCTCAGAGATGGCGACACCTTGAAACCGGTGTACTATCCACTCGACTATGGAGGTCGTCAAATCCATATTATGTATGTATTATACATATAAAGAATCACTTCCTTAAGAAACACTATCTATTTAAAAAAAACTACATCAAAATCCGTTGCGTAGTTTTAAAGATCTAGGCATACTACATAGGGACAGACAGACAGCGGATAGCGACTTTGTTTTATACTATGTAGTGATGGTATAATAACGTAATTATTCAGGTAAATAAAGAGAAAAAAAAAATTCTATGCGACGTCACATCCCAATTTATTCATTGTAAAATCTATTTTACTACATACTTTTGAGAAACTTAGTTATTTTGATTAATCATTCGAATAACTTAATCTAATACACATGTCGGTAATTGTTCCTACTTATATTAGAGACTGCTCTGTTTGAAACTTAAGTTATGAATACATAATTAGTTACGACGCGAAAGCGCGCTATTTAGGGGCGTGAATAGCGATAACTTAAATATCAACTAATTACAAACGTACCCTATTTAGTTGACAAGTTAGGTAATGTTAAGTAAGTACTCTATTGTAGCAGGTGTTATTTTGCGGAAGTCCATTGTATTACAAAGGATATTGATTACGTTTGCTGATTCCGCGCAGTTGATGATGACTTGTCCAACAAGCAGACAAGGTCGACACGTGTTTCGTCTCTCAGCGAGACATCTTCAGGATCTGTTGCCCGCTCGGTGTCTCACGAGCGACTCATGTTAGTCGCTCGTGAGACACCGACCAGACCAACAAGACCAGTTTGTTTATTTAAGATGACTAAACCTCAAAGGCGTTACCGTTACTTACCAGGAAAAGTAGTTTTACATTGATTGCCTTCTTGCTTGCCTTTAATATTAATATCTATGGATAGAAACGTCTCTAAAGATATGGTCTCTCATCCTATAATGTAGCTAAACCTATTTCATCTGAACTTATTTTGGCAATAAAGACAAAACAGGTTAAAGAATACAACCACCAATACATGCCAGCAACGCATCTGTGATCCGTGAATCCTCTGGTGATGCGGGTCTATGGGCAGCGGTTATCGCTTACCATCAGGTGATCCGTTTGCTCGTTTGCTGCCCAATCCTATAAAAACAAAAAAAAAAAAGCAAACCATATTGATAGGTGACTTAAAGTCAAAACTAGTGTGTGAAACGAATTTACAAACCAGTCGCTTTATTGTTATTTAATCGCTACTGGTTTGTAATTTTGTTTCGTTGCATTTTGCATTTTATCAACTAAGGTTAAAGAACGTCGCCTTATGTATCTATTATATATACATATATACCTCAAGATAAGATATGTAACCCGAGAATAGCTGAACGAATGTAATTGATCATATTTAGTAGATTCATTTCCGCTATAATAAAGCGACGAAAATAAAATTTGATACAATTATTCTTCTATTATTGACAAAGCTGTCAATAAGTACTATTATAGTCAAATAAGTAAGCACTTATTTGACTATTATACGATACGTAAATAGTGAATATATTTTATTGACATCCAATTTATTAATATTAAATAAACAGAAAATGTCTCCTGTATTCCATTTCACTTACCACATGCCTAAAACCTCTCGTGTAACTAACATTCCTTATATTTTGATACTTGTAACATATTCTTGGAAACGTGAAATTCCTATTTAAATAACTGGTGGTGATTTTAATTAAAAACCTTTATGATCAGACTTTCATTATATTGGAATTGTTTTAGCATTCCTTTACTTGGAATGTCACTGATTTTATTAATATCGATAATATAAAACAGTACAATTGAATAGTTAACAAAGATAATAGAATCTTAGATTTTATATTGTCTGTTGTACCAATATGTGTAGTAAGAGAGTGGAATAGAACCAAAACATCCTCGTCCTCAATTGGCACTATCCGCTACGGAGGTCAAAGTATGCTAATTTATGTAACCAACAAGCAATTTCGAACATACAAGTAGATAAAATCAGTGCCGTCCTCAGTAATGATGGAAAAAAGTCTTTGTTGAGATTGGATCATTTGTATCCGGATCAGTACAAAGAATCGAATCAGTAAAGTGCTTCATTTTCATTATTTGTATCAGTGACTCAGTCAATCATGTAAGCGCGCGTATCGAATGAAACCGAGATGCAACTGAGCGACGTGATCCGAAGCGCTCCGACTCTGAACTATTTACTTATCTCAATCGTGTGAACGCCGCGTGCCGATTGAAACCGAGATGCAATTGAACGAATGATTCATTTGAAGCGCTGTTAGAGATTTGAATCAGTGAATCACTTGGGAGAAACGACTCACTGAGTCGTTTCTGTGAAGATTGACACATCTCTAGTCCTCAGCTAACTTACTGCACTCGTCTTGTACTGTGCCCGCCCGCCTACCCACTATAAACACTAGCCAAAGTTCGGTGTTGTTTGTACCGTTGTTACCAAGGCTACTTACATGTGTAGCATGTGAAGTGAAGCCTCGTGTAATTACGTGTGCCTGAATGTCCTAACTTTATTCTGCCAAGTTTTTCAATATACTTTCGTGATAGAGCAGTACAAAGCTTATCTATCTAGCATTGAAATGAATAAAAAAACTACATTAAGATTTTGGATAAAATTATGATAACGATCTCATATCCATTTAATGGAAAAGATAAAAAATAAAGCGTACGTGTTATCGGAATTAGGTAGAGTTATTTATGTATTTGCATTGAAATGTTGATATTAATGTGGACCTTCCCGGGACAATCCCGTGTGGCCAATATAGTAAACAAGCCAGGGTCAAACAGGACTCCTGGCCGACATGTCGCGGCGACGTATGCGTCGCGGCGTGTCGGCCGGGGGGGCGATGGGGGGAGCGCCCTGGAACCCGCGCGCGAAGTGCCTAAGCGGGAGTGGCACCGACGGATTGTGGCGGCCTGGCGTGCGCAGCTCGAATTACGGATCTGCGCGCGCCAGCGGGCCGTCGGTGCCGTACTCCCGCACCTCGAAGCTTGGCTCCACGGGAAGGAGGAGGTCACCTACCGATTGACTCAGATACTCACCGGGCACGGCTGCTTCGGTGAGTATCTGTGTCGAATAGGACGGGAGGGATCGACACATTGTCACCACTGCGCATCCGACCTCGACTCGGCCCAGCACACGCTGGCGGAGTGCCCCGCGTGGGCCTCCGAGCGCCGAGTCTTGGTCGCAGAGATCGGGCGAGATCTGTCTCCGCCGGCATTGATTGCGGCAATGCTGGCGGACGAGGGAGGTTGGAGGGCTGTGGCCTCCTTCTGTGAAGCAGTGATGCTCCAGAAGGAGGCCGCCGAGTGGGGTCGGGAGATGGCCGATCCCGCTCGAAGAAGGTGGCGCCGGGCTCGGTAGCACAGCTGCGGCGCCGCCGCGGGTCGCCGGCGGGCGCGAGGAAGTCGCGACTGCTACGGCGACCCGGGATGGACCACGCCCCTTCCGTGGCCGGGAGGCGTCGTCGGTGGAGGGGACCGGGGAAGGCTCTCTAGAGAGGGGAGCGGAGGCTGGGGGTTCCCGGAAGTGGCCTTTGTGTTCCCGGGGGCTCCCTACATGCCTGAGGAAGGCCATCCCTGAGGTTTTTAGTGGGTAGGCCTCCCCCTTCTGGGGAGGAGAGCCCCACATAACCGCCGGCTCGCCACAGCCGGGGTATGCAATTTAATGCATTTTCCTCAGGGAAACAAAAAAAAAAAAAATAGGGTCAAACAGGACTCACCACATAAAACACAATAGGAAACAAGTGAGCGCATTCGACGAACCAAGGTAAGCGAATGAGCTGTGTGAATGAGTAAACCGATTTCTTTCTAAGAGATAGTTTGAATGCGGTAGAAAGAGACAAAATCTAGTCCATTCCGTTAAGCGGGGAGTGCTCCGCATTTCCGCTATTGTATTCTTTTGTTCTCACAAGCTATGTTGTGCGAACTACAAATGTGGCAACATCACGGGTATTTGCAAACGGAAATTTGCAACTTCGGACATCAGGATGTCATTGTAAGTTTGGCAACGTCGCGCGTGCAATAGTTTAAATTGTGTAAAAGTAAATAACGTTTTATTTAAAATATCACGGGATTTTTTTCTGTTCCTTAAAAATAATCTTGGGATTTGAGGCATATCCATTTTATTCTTTCGCTTTATGAAATCAGTGTAAGTACATGAATAACTACCTATTTCCGACTTCTGGTTATCATTCAGTACAGCTATAAATAGACAGTTCAATCAGCCACTGGGTCAGCATGGTTGGCTAAGGCCCTAATCGCGCTAATAACATAGGGTAGCCTCGTGCCCCTCAGTGGGGGATGTATTTTACCTGTGATGATGATGAACAACTACAAATCACAGAAATAAGAAATACAACAGTGTATATATATGTAATCAAAATATTCGTGTAATAAATCATTTGAGGAATACCTTGAAAATTATACCTTCTACTTTTTTTTTTAATTATACAAATATTTGTTAATTGTTATCATACAGTGTCTACAAATAATTACACTGACATGATTTACAATATTAACATAAAAATCTGTATTATCTCTGCAATGTAAAATTTTGTTTATTTGATTTGAGCGGTGCTGTTTGATAAGCGACGATATGTAACATTGGGACCATTTTGAAATTTAAAAGTAATCTAAAAACTGCTCGTTTGTGAAAAATACAAAATGCACTTCATTGCTATCATATTACTGATTGTATCATATTTTATATATGTTTATATATTTTATTGTATTAAATTTTATAACAATTTGACCACCTGTGTCGGTATGAAAGTGTCGCCATCGTTGAAGTTCCGGGTCCCAGTGAGGGGATATTTTTGTATTCGTGTTAATATATGATGAATACATACGAGGGCTGCTACTTATGTATCCGGAATAGAAAAAACTAAACAAAGGTATCTGGCTAATATGGGTTATTGTTTTTCAGAGTATTCTCCGCGATGATCGATACACTTTTGCATACGTTGAAGCCAATTTTTATAGCATTTTTTCCACTCTGATTGCGGTATCTCTGAAACGTGCTGTTTGAACGCGTCGACGGCATCTTCACGGGTTGAAAATCGTTGACTACGTAATTTATTCTTTACATTTGGGAATAAATAGAAATCATTAGGAGCCAAGTCTGGGCTATAAGGTGGATGATCCATCAATTCCATTTTTTGACTCTCTAAAAATGTATTTGTTTCGCGTGATGTGTGAAGTTGAAGTTAATTGATCTACGTACTGTTGTTGCGTTAAATGTCGAAAATCGTAATAAATCATAGCACGAATATTTTCACGTGTGAGTACCATCATTTCAGCGATATGACATTTTAAAAACATCACAAACAAAACACTAGCGAAAATAAAATAGCGGCCAGTATTTCAAAAAAGAACGAATTTTACCATGGAGGTCATATATTGCGTTTAAAAATGTTGAAACCCCAGATTCCGGATACTTAAGTAGCAGCCCTCGTAAAGAAATACATGTGCCAATGCATTTGGACAGAATTATTTTTTTCACTAAATCGGCCAAAGACTCTTTTTGGCTCAAGTTAAATTATTCTATTACTAGATTTGTTGTATTTAGCAGTAGTAGTAACTGTACGACATAGTACAGCGATACAGAAATATTTAGAAAATTTATTATCGTTGTAGAGCGGTGTAGTACATAAGCAATTAAGAAATAACTTACAATTTTCCGTGATACTTTCTCAAATATAGAAATGGACTTCATTTTAGGAATACCATTACATTGCAGACGTAGTGTGAATGCTTCCGCCTTCAATGCATTAATCACGCGATGCGAAACGGCAAAAGCTAGCAGATAGACCGGGAGTCCGCCTCATGAAAACCTGTTTATTTAAGTGCGATAGACGCTACGTGAAACTATACCATATGACTTTTATATACAACTTTACTGACAATCAACCAGACGTAAATGTACATTTTTACGTGGTATCCACTATACAGAATTGAACGGTGTTTGTTTCTACCTTTTTTGATACGACGGTACCTAATTTATCATACTGAAATAGAATATGCTACTGGAATGCAACACTTTTTTATACACAAGTAACATTCTTAATTTTTTTTTCCTATGCTTCGGAATATACAGTGTTTCAGGGCCGGTAAAATAGAATTAATATAAGTTAGTTATAATATAAACCTTACGTGCTGTAATTGACTTCAAAATAAAACCAAAAACTTTAAAGTGACATCCTTAGTCACAAAAAAATGCAAATGCTAAATAACTGTAGACGAGATGGCGTCCAATAGATTGCCCTAGTATTACTTGTACATTAAAATAGGGTTGTCGATATTCTCGATCAAAACTAATTTATTCAGTTTGTAAGGGAAAAATAATATTATTAAAAAAAAAACTTTAATATTGTGCACTATATAGTAAAAAAAAATTACTACGTTTAAAATAATTATATACACAGTTATAATTATTACTATTTATGGATGTTTTTTCTCAACATTTATGTTAATTATTGAGTTTTCAAAATAAATAAGTGCACTTATTCGTCCATTTGTCGCATCATACTTAAAGTAAATTTAAGTCTTATGTGGTTTTCTAATGGATGCTGTCGTCAGAACTAGAAGAAATGAATAGGACCACACCAGTTTTTAAATAAGAAAACTAAAATCGGGCCCTACAGTCGAAAATTCTGAGATAACAAACGTAAGAAATACAGTCGAATTTCAAATCCTCCTCCTTTTTTGAAGTCGGTTAGAAAAATTGCTTGATTAGAGCTAATATTTACCACAAAATCTTCACATCTCACGGATTCGTACCAGTAAATATTATTTAGTTTTACCAGTAAATATTATTTTTACAAGACGGTTTTTAGTTTTAGAAGACACTCGCCTATTTAGGATAATTATAGTTATAAGCTCCCTCTGTAAACAATCTGATTTACTTTTGTGTATAAAGTTCTTTACCGAGCAAGGAAAATCAGTTCCGATCGTACTGAATGAGATGTCATTGGGTTACAGCGACTCTTGCCCAGGAAAAACCATGATGTACAAGTGGCACAATATATTTTAACCGAGGCCGGGCAGAAGCATCGAGGTGAAGAACATATAAAAATATCAAAAAAATTGTACTCGTAATTGTACTCATGATCGAAGACGATCGAGGACGCAAGGCTGAAGTCAAGGAGGTACTTTCGGCATATTTTGAAGATAAAGACAAAACATTTTTTTTATGAGGGTATAAATAAATTAATTGAAAGATCTGAAAAATGTATCCGTATTGTAGGTGAATATATTGAAAAGGAAAAATGTTATGTTTTTTTATTCCACCTTATATCCCCACGAATCTCGAAGTCCGCGAATATTTCAGCTTATAATAGCTGTTAATGATTTCCCCACTAGCTCAGTACACAATTCATAGGTGCTCATCCGTCTAGCTCTCGGTCTAACAGTGATGACGATCAAAATCGACAATTGAAGATCGTTATTTCAATTCTCAACCGTGATGCCATGAATATTCACGATAACCGAACACGGAATGCTTATGAAACGTTGCCGAACTAAAGACTGGATAAAAAGCGTTGGTAATGGCCGTTCCATATTCAGCGGCGGAGCTTCGCAGGTGTAAATCAAGTAGCAACCGCTCGTTATGATAAGTAGCCAGCGTGCGGTGGAATTCAATGTTTCCCCTTTCTGAGAGATAATAAAAAATTTTTTCGTTGTTACTTTGTGTGGTCTAATGGACTTACTGTTTAATTACTGTTGCTCCAGTGATACTTAATAGATAGCCATAAATCGTTTATTGCTACAAGGAACAGTTTAGTGACCGCCTGAGTTAACACAGACCGACTCAATTCAGACCCACGGATTCAATCAATTACTATCCGGGTAGACGGTGACTGGAGCTATCATAATCAAAATAAAAACAATCATTCTTCAACATGGCTTATGTTGAACAAAGATTGATTTACGGGCACTTATTAACGTCAAACAATTATAATATTTAAACGATAAAAAGAGCTTATGAACTGCATCACCTTATACAAGGACAGACAATAAAAAAATACTCAATACCTGTTCGGAATTTGAAAACCTCGAGAATAACAGGTAAGAAACCGTGTGCTTGACATTACAGATATCAATGAGCCAATTGCTTATCTGCCGCTAACTGCAATAAAAAATCGTCAGTAAGAAGTAAGAGGTAAGTAAGAGATTCGAGTTTTATTTTTTTATAAGTGTCTGCGATTGTTAGTTGTTAAGCTAAAGACAACTAACCTCTATTCAGAGGTCATTCTACTAACAGCTTCTCCTTAAATTAGCTCTACCATCTTACTCAAGCTCTGAACCACAACGAAGAAACGTGGTATAAATCGAATAAGAATCGAGGTTAATTCTCAATCAATTATAGCATCGTTATCCGATATCTCTTGCTATGTCGCTCCTACTCTAACCAATGAGTGTGAATGAGAGCGCCAAGTAGTAAGTAAATTTGTGAAAACATTTACGTGTGAGCTGTAATCTTGCTCTTGTATTCTATATATGTACATAAAACAAAAACACCTCAATTACATCACATGTAACTCAGGAACGGCTGAACTGTTATAAATGATCACCTCTTTGTTGGATTTGTCTCCGGCAAAAATAACAGCACGTTATGCTAATATTATATGAAGCGGAGAAAACAAATTGTGAGGAAAATGATTAAATCATCATTATTACAACCGAGAAACACCCACTACTGGAGAAAGGTCTCCTCCAAGAACTTCCGAACCGATCACATTAACATCATAAATTATTCGAACAATGTTGATGACCTTGATTCTTCTGGGGATTTAATAATTTCTGATTTGATTTCGTACGGAAATTCCGGGTATAGCCCTCTTCGTTGCCTTTGGGTGACTTTAAACTTCCTTAAGATCAATTAAAAGTTACAGTTATAAGTATGATAGAGCGATAAGTCCGCACTCACTGATAACGTAAGCAGCTGTAGTATTATTCTGTATTGACAAACTCTCTTTTCACATCTGCATCTGCGGTAATATCTCAAATTCGTATTCCATAACCAAATTAAATTTACAATAATATCAATTTACGAAGACTATATTCATACAATTTCATATTTCATTTCACTTCATTCGATCTTGATTTCGATTAGATAATTTCAAAATAGTCACACGAACGGTGAAGCAAAAGTGAGATCTGAAATGAATTTGTTACAAAATAGCATAGCTGCACTGGGTTCCATCACTGACTGAATAAGATTAACATGTGTGCTTACTGAACTGAGCAACAGCAATGCCCGATTATCCCGTCGAGTCAATAGCCTTTTTATGTCTGCCTCGATTAATCAGGACGCATCCATTTCACGTGGACGAAAGCCTTTGTACTTACATGATACCGAAATTCAATTAAAAAGGAATGCCTCCGGTTTCACTCGGTTACCGGCTGGGTAATTTTTGTGTTTTTATTGAAAAGAGGTCTATTTTGGTTTGTATATGCAATCGACTATAGTTACATTCTTCTCTCTATTGATGTTAAAATTACGTTTTAATATCAATAAAGAGACTCTTTATCTCTTCTTTAAATAAGAGATAAAGATTCTTAGAATAAGAGTATTCTACTAATATTATAAATTGGGTTTGGATTTATGTTTGTTACTATTTCACGTAAAAACAACTGATTTATAAAAATATACGTTACGCCAATATGAGCTACTCAAAATACTAATCCTGCACAGACGAAGTACTACATAAATTAACTAGCTAGTACATGCAGTACTAGCTAGTTAATTTATGTAGTAGGGGGGCAAACAAGCAGACCAGCCTTCCTGATTATAACCAATCACTTACAGCCGTCTATAGACGATCTGCAACATCAGAGAATGCACAAGTCCGTTACATATATCAACACTTGATTTTTGCGTTGATTAAACGATCATCAGACCTGTCTATATATATGTATTTGAATCTTGAGCAACAAAAGGGACAAATATAAGAGGTCAGCGATGGTTTTGTTAAGATGTATGATGTAACCGAAATAGACAAGCAATCTTTCTATAAGTCAAAGTTAGAAAGTAATGGCAGTGACAGAATACTCGTAAGTACTAAAAACAGACTAGCGTCACATAATCATGCGATGAGAAGCGATAAGACTTATGGTACCAGAGAGATACTCTATTGTTAGTCATTCCGCTCAGCCACCACCACCTAACACTGCTGAACACCTTTTTCTAGATATTACGATGTCTCACACTCACATCCTTCTAGGTGTCTATTATAGTCCATCCATGAGAGTAGACTACTTTACTTCGTTAGAATTACTTCTAGAAACATTTACTCCTAATTTTAAACATACTATTCTCATGGGTGACTTTAATACATGCTTGGTTAAAAATGATTGCCGGTCTAAAAAATTAGTATCATTAATAAATTCTTACAATCTTCACATACTACCTCTCCAAGAAACTCATCATTTCCCTAATTGCTCCCCTTCTCTCCTTGACCTAATGGTAGTTTCTTCTCCAGACATGGTAAGTAAGCATGGTCAATTTTCTGCTGAGGCCTTCTCATACCACGACCTAGTTTTTCTTTCGTATCGTGTTCGTCCCCCCAAAGTTAAACCACGTATATTGCTACGTCGTAGCTTTGCCAACATGGATTTAGAAAAACTCCGGGAGGACGCTGCTGGCATTGACTGGTCAGATGTGTTGAATTGTGATACTGTCGATAAACAAGTCCAAGTATTCAGTGATCGTTTAAAAGTACTTTATGACTCTCATGCTCCTCTTAGGCCTATCAAAGTCAAACATCTCCCTGCACCTTGGCTAACTCCTGATATTCGCGTGCTAATGACTAAGAGAAACAGAGAGAAATCCAGATACAAGCGCAATCCAACACCTGAAAATCAGATTAGATTTAATACTGCAAGAAATCGATGCAATAGAGTGATAAGAGACGCACAAAGACGCCATATTTATAACTCCATAGATTGTGAAAATCCAGCAAAAGTTTGGAAATTTCTTAAATCATTAGGTATTGGCAAATCTCAGGTACGTAGCAATCACTTCAAGCTTGATATAAATCTACTTAATTCACATTTTACGTCATTATCGCCCTTTAGTGGTGATCTTAAAACTGAAACTTTAAATTATCTTTCCTCGATGCCGTTACCTAATTACACTCCATTAAGCTTCGAGGCAGTTACAGATAGTGATGTCAGGAAAATAATAACTTCAATAACTTCTGATGCCATGGGCAGTGACTGCATTAGTCGTAATATGATCCTTCCTATTTTAGATATTGTCAATCCTATCATCACCCATATTCTCAATACCTCCATCACATCTGGAATATTTCCCTCAGTTTGGAAGGATGCATTTGTTATTCCTCTTCCAAAAAAAGTAAATCCTAGTAACTTTTGTGATTTCCGGCCTATTTCCATCCTCCCATTCCTTTCCAAAGTTCTAGAAAAGCTCGTCTATCATAAACTTATCAGATTCCTCAACATTAATAACCTCCTAAATCCTTTGCAATCCGGCTTCCGCGTGGGTCATAGTACGACTACTGCTTTAACTAAAATTACCCACGATATTCACCGGGGTATGGAAAACCGCCAACTTACGTTGCTAACACTATTGGATTTCAGCAATGCATTTAATTCGGTGGATTTTGATGTGCTTACTGGTGTCCTACGTTCTCTTGGCATATCTCCTATCGTAATTGCTTGGTTTCATAGTTACCTGTCGGGCCGTCGGCAGCGAATACGCATTGATGACTCTTTGTCTGATTGGTGTAATATCAATGCTGGTGTCCCGCAGGGTGGCGTTCTCTCTCCGCTACTTTTTTCAGTATTTATTAATACCATTACACAATCACTTTCATGTCTCTATCACTTGTATGCTGATGACTTGCAGATTTACACACAAGCTCCACTGTCTGATCTTTCGCAAGCTATAACGATAACTAATAGAGACCTCAATATAATCGATAGATGGAGTAAGTCTTACGGGCTTACTATCAACCCTAGCAAAACACAAACCATTATCATCGGCAGTTCCTATTTTGTTTCGCGCATTGACTACAGTCTGTTGCCGGCGGTGATTTTTGGGGGAACAACCATTCCTTTTAGCGAATCGGTGAAAAATTTAGGGATAGTTTTTGATCAGTGCCTATCATGGCGACCGCAAGTTGAGGTGGTTCGCAAGAAGATATTTGCAGCCTATGGTTCGCTAAACAGATTTCGTAACTTCCTCCCGACGGCGACTAAGACAGTGTTAGCTCAATCTCTCTTATTGTCCTTAATTGACTACGCTGACGCTGCCTGGGTGGGTCTGTCGGAGGAATCACTTGACAAGCTTGAGCGTCTGCAGAATGTGGCCATCAGGTTTGTTTGCAATCTGCGTAAATTTGACCATGTTTCTTACCATCGCTCCAAACTTCAATGGCTTCCTATTCGGCAGCGCAGAGATTTGCATATTTTATCTCTTCTTTACAATATCTTGTTTCTTCCTACATCTCCAGCATACCTTAAGTCTTTGTTCTCTTTTCGGTCCTCTTCCTCCAGTCGCGTTTTACGAGCGAATTTTAACTTGACTCTTGATATCCCTTCTTGCAGTACTGATTTTCTCTCTTACTCTTTTCCCTCTTATGCCGTTCGACTTTGGAATACTCTCCCTGAGAGTATTAAGAGAGCGCAAACGTTAGAGTCCTTTAAGAACCAAGTCCGTATCCATTTCCTGTCCTTAATTCTTAACGTAATTTTACTTTATTTACTTTCACAATAATTGCACCTATTCCCAAAATTCCTAGTTTGTTTTCGTTTTTCTCTTATCTAAGGTTGCCTGGAAGAGATTGCTTTTAGCAATAAGGCCGCCGTTTGCTCATAATTGTCTTTATTTGCTTACTTTATTTCTTGTATTTATTTTGTGTGCAATAAAGAGTTTATTATTATTATTATTATTATTATAGATATATATGAACATTATTTTGGATGGAACTAACAGTAAGGGTAGGACCTAAAATATGTATTAAGTATGAGTGATAAAGAACTAATAACTAATATGGAGATAACGTATAAACAATGGGAAATGGATGAAGACTGTTGTTTGTTGTGCCGACCTCACTAAAGTGTCGGATATAACAGGCTCATGATGATAATGACATGATTCATATGTTGCTATTGAAAAATGAGTCATATTTGTATCAAATCTAAGATTGATCTTAGTGAAAATAATATACCTTACCCTTTTTGCGCGAAAGGCAGAGGAGTAATAAACACCCAGTCTACGCTAATTTCTTGTATTTCACTATAATAACCTTAGTCGAGTCCTACAACAAACGGAAAGCAAGGGATAGCTTATATATGTATTAAATATCCGTCATTGCACAGATAGAATCATAATATTTTTTATCTATTATCATGCTATTATTCCTCTATAAAAGAACCTATAACAATTAGCTTATTGCCAACATTAAAACACTCAATGATATTATGATCATTATATCATCCGAACGCGTGATGTTATGAATTTCAAAAAAAGAACATTCTAATGCAATTACATTTTCACCACCAGATCGCTAAAATTTTGAAAAAAAGAACAATTAATTGTAGACTAATTCGTCATTTCGGATTCTCGTCTTATGTTGTGTTATTTCCCGCCATTTTTTCAATAATTGTACGATCTAAAATGTAACTAATTATTACAATAAATAATTCTTTTACTTATTAAGGTTTGTTTATTTTACATGCTTCGCAATTAGTCTTTTCTTGAATTTACATAGTTCTTACAACACTGTACAACACCCTATGGTATGAGAATCTTTTATAGAGGATTCTTTTATAGGTATTAAAACACTCATGTGATACTATTATCACATGAGTGTTTTAATACCCCTAATTATAAAACAGTTAACTATTTTTTTATTAATAATTGCTGTTTATTTCTTCCGTACATTTAAGTTAAAAACTATATAACTTGATTTATGGTACTTTTTTTTTGTTGCTTAATATTTTGAGCACATGATTCTGACTGACTATGACAAAAAATCTGCCATACTAGACTAAAAAAAAAACTATAGTTAAGTGTTCATATTGTTGTCTCCGTGACACGGCTATCATTAATTAAAATGCACATGCTTAAATTAATTTTTGATTTTAAATGCCTTTCTTCTTTGTTTTTATTTAAAATGGTTACTGTACTGATTAATGATTACTGTATTTAACATATTCAGAATAAATATTCTAAAATATCTTTTTAAGTATTTTACGCGTTTAATCCTCCAAGTTGTGACTTTTTTGCCAGAGCTAATCTAAGTTAAATAAGCTGCAAATTGTCGTACTATGAGCACGTTTTGATATCAATAAGACATTAAACTTATTCTGGCCATAAAACTGTTACAATTAAAAATAAATGAAATATTTAATTTGAATTTAAAAATCTGTCAATATTTATATGAATGTTCATTTTTGCACCAATCGGCTCTCATACATTTTAGTGATATTAAAATAGAGTGGAGTGACAAAAAAAAAAAGAGAATCGCACTACACAAAGTAGGTATATATATATATATAAATATATTTTTTAACTCACTCCTTTTGCTTGGTATTAATCGAATCGTTTAAAGAAAAAATCTGACCATCCCATTCACGCAGTTTTCGTATACCGCCTGTATCGAAGCAGTAATGGAAAGAGTTAATATATTTTAATTGTTTTATACAAGTGGCAAAATTGATTATACTACGAGTATTAAGTTTGTACTACCACACTAAATAACGAGGTTCGCAAACAACTTTTCTTTCACCTACCAGTTTTCCTAGCGTGATAAAATATACCTACTCAAAATAAGAACAAAGTTTATTTCATTTTCTCCTGAAACGTTAAAACGTATAATTGTTAAATGTACAGTTATAAAATTATTTACTCTGTGACTTTTGCCGCAAAAGGTTATTAAAAAATTTATTTGTAGCTGTTTCTTTCTGGAGTTGAATTCATATCGTGAACTATTTTCATATTTTTTTTACCTTTCCTTATTGAATAATGAAGTATCAAAGTTTTGTTTTATGTCCACCAAGTCGGTATTATGTAGGCGTTTTTTATTTTCAGTCAGTATCTTGTTTATCTAGTACATACATTTTATATGGAACTTAATAGAAGATATTAAACCTCTGTGGTAAATTTATATCTAAATATAAAATAAAAAACAGTACATCAATGAGTACAAAAAGTTGTCTAACTATATTTCAACTAACATTTCTGCACCGTTTTGCTTCTAAGCAGCAATACGGCCTTTGTGATCGATTTTATAATATTGAATAATAACATTACTCCGTAGTTGAAAGAGAAACCTATTATAATATGCACAAAGCCGTCTTGTAAACATTTAGTACCTGATAAGTCCAAAAAATGGATAGATGTTATCAAAGTAAGCCGACATTTGAATAATATAGGAGCCCAGTTGCTCGTGTAAGTAAATTATTAAAAGCGATATTACATAATGAACGCTCGAGGAACGTGGCAAACCTTGTAGCAGTAATGTATGGAGGCTAGGCTGGTGAAATATCGGTTTGCGTGCTTCGGATTAGTTAGGCGCTGTCCAGGAATATAGCGTGGCTAACATTGATTTGTGCTTAGTCTCACCTGAGTCTTATATCTGCATGGTAATATTAGATCCTCACCCATTGTATTGACTTTTAGTACAAAGCTTTTATTAGATGTGATTTCCCATTCAAGATTCATTTTTTTGTAAATTTTGCGACTAAGAACGTTATCTTTATGAAATTTGCACATATAAATTAATAACAAAATTAATATTTTTTTACACCCACACTGATTACCCTAGTCCAAAGTAAGCACTATAAATGTATAATGGCATCATCCATATTATATATATACAAATATTTTTGATAGAAATTTATATTAACTGCCATGACTAAGGCACAAATGCTTGCATTCATCACACAATCATCTGCCCCCACCGGGACTAGCGACACTTTGAACCGGTGTACTAACCACTCGGCTACTGAGGCCATTATTTTATCAATTGAAATGATATCATAGAATTACAAAGGATATTGGTTACGTTTGCTGATTCCGCGCAGTTGATGATGACTTGTCCAACAAGCAGACAAGGTCGACACGTGTTTCGTCTCTCAGCGTCTCAACGTCTCAGCGTCTTGCGTCTCTCAGCTGAGAGACGAAACACGTGTCGACCTTGTCTGCTTGTTGGACAAGTCATCATCAACTGCGCGGAATCAGCAAACGTAACCAATATCCTTTGTAATACAATGGACTTCCGCAAAATAACACCTGCTACAATAGATATCATAGAAATATATAACCTCTCTGATTTATATAAGATATAAATCAGAGCGTCCGGTGACGCTGTTGTCCCGGTATTGAGCTACGAATCGGATGATTCCGTGTAAAAGTTATCCTATATCTTTCTCGGGTCTCAAACTACCCCTCAACAAATTAGGTGCACCAGGGTCGGGCCAGTCGTTTTAGAGATATGTATTTATTTCGAGCGTCGGAGGGCTGTGATCAGCGCAGATGCAGCAATTGAGCAGCCCTTGTGCAGACCCTACTGGATAAAAAGATAGATAATAAGTTTATTTTGTTACAACATACACATTCATACATTTGACATGAAGTATACAGGGTGTCTCATTCAAATCGGTCAGTATGGGAAAGTCTGAAACTATAAGACATACGAAGATCTGTTCTGAGGAACCATGTCATCGATTTTAATAACAAGAAAAACTGCATTCATACATTTTAAAAATCATCTGTACTCCGTTCGGGAATCGAACCCGATTGTTTTGAAAAAAAATCCTACACTATTTCTATTTAGATATCGATTGTGTAGGTCTTAAGCAGTATATGTCTCTATGAAACATAATGTCTAAAATGAATAAAATGCATTGTTTTCACATACTTTATTTTATTTTAGTAGGTGCTCGAAGTGACCGCCGCCTTTTTCAATACAATATTCAACACGTTTAGGTAACGATCTTATGATTGCATTTTGTATCTTCATGTGGTGAATTTGCGTTAAAATTGTCTCTATGGCAACTTTTAGGTCTTCAACGGTGACATGGTTCCTCAGAACAGATCTTCGTATGTCTTATAGTTTCAGACTTTCCCATACTGACCGATTTGAATGAGACACCCTGTATATTACACAGAACACTATATTACAATGAAATTTCCAATAGACAGATGTGATCAAGAAAGTGTGTTGTTAATACAACTCTGTGTATATACCAAGACTTTCCAACAGTTTTACTTCAACTATAACTAATAAGTAAGTAAACTCGAGCCCATTTCCCAGCCGGTCAAATAATATTTAAATTACCATTATTACGTTTGTGAAACCTATATAAACACGAACGTATTTTTGCTCAAACATTAAACTTGTAGTTGACTGAAACGGTTGCTCGTACAAAAACAATCCAGCTTTTGCCGCCAAAGTTTACCTCTGACGCTGCGAAGTTGCTCGGAAGCAGCCATATAAAATTTTGTTTGTTAATGTTTCTACAGTTCTATTTGTACTCGTACACGCCAAGGGTAGCGCTTCGAGTATTTCCCCTTTACGTAAGCTGATTGTGGCCAAACATCTGTTATTTTTAATCGTAAATGGTATTCTACTTCAAAAACGCGTCATTTTCAACAAATTTTTGTGTGATGATTGTAATATCTTAAGAACTTTTTCTAAGAATCTTTTTCGTATACATTGATTCTAGAAACAGCTATTGGATCTTATTGTTACGTGTGTTTGCTCCACTTCATACCAATATATAATTGGTGAATGATCTATTATCTCGTTCGGAGTAAATTACCACATAACTGTGTCAGTCGCGATAATGTAAGGTTTTGTTTCTGGACTTCTGAATTTATCAGATTCTTACAACAGACACTGTAAGAAAAGAAGCGGGAGCATATGTATTGTAAATCCGTATCCCCAAAGAACCCTTATTTACCAGTCGTTGGTCCAGATTTAATTATACAAGCCATAAATGAGAAATATCAATAAAATTATCGTAATGTAAACTTTTTGGAGGTCCCCAAATTTACTTTTTATTTCTTTTTTTTTTATTGCCTTACGTGGCAGACGAGCAAGCGGTACACCTGATGTTAAGCGTGAACCGCAGCTCATGAACTTGAGCAATCCCAGGGGTGGACACAGCTAAGCAGCTGCCTACCGTGATTTCTCTTACTTATTAGTACATAGTATCTTTATTGCTGCCCCACTCAAGGATCTCACATACACCAATAAAGAAATTTATAAATTATAATAATGTCTTTTGGAATTCCGTCATCTTCTGCAGTTGACAGCTCGTGTCATTTAATATTAGACGGTCCAAAGTGCGGGGTCAGCTCGTATTGATTTAATAGTTTCTTGATAATTTCCTTTCCCAGCTTTTTCTATTATACAAATAGTTATTCTGCTATTTTTATAACGTAAAAGAATCATTATTAGTATATTTGGAAATATTAAAATATACAAAGAACAATTTTAATCTTACCTAATAAAGTTAAAATCTTTAAATACTTTAGATTTTGTTAATTTTTACCCACTTCAATAAATGAGGTTATTAATTTGACTGTGTTTTATTTATTGCGTGATTCTAAAGCTAATTATGAATCAATTTTTATGATTCTATTTTTTTTTGTTAGTTAATATTTCGGAGGCAGTCCTATGAGGACTTTCCTGAAATGATTTTTAAAAGATAACAAAAATAAGCTATATAATAATAAGTGAAATATTATAGTTGTATGTACGGCAACTTTGAATTATCTCTTATGTCGTTCGTCATAGCGAGGGTTTTTTTTTCCCCGCGGGAGGAGGCAGTGAATCCTCATAAGGGGCGCGCCACAACAGTGGTCGTCTTAATAACCCCTTGGTGCTTGGACGATCTTACACCGGATACCACCCGCGCCCGGTCTACGGCGGCTGGGTATTTTGGACTCTGGCAGAAGGCCAGCCAACCAACTAAACACCTATAATGCCTTTGGCCGGGCGGAAAGCCTTTTTTTTTACTTAGAGGGGCAATGCATGCACCGTGACACCGCGCTGGCTAGGCGCGGCCGTGTGTGGGGCTCTCCGGTCTGACAGGACCGGCCTACCCACTAAAACCCCCCTGAGTTCTCTAGGTCCATGCGGGGCACATGGCGGGGTGCGCTTTCGCGATTCTACCGCCATGAGCTCCGAGGCCGGCTCGACATAGGTCTGATCGAGCCAACGCCAAAGGAGGAACTGTCCGAGAACCCCTGGACAATCCCCCAGACGGAGAGACATCACCACGGCGTGCGCGGTAGCCAGACGCGCACGCAGCCTCGCGGTTGGCCGGGCAGAAAGCCTGGGGCCCGGCTTTAACTGATAGTGCTCGCCCTCTCAGAGGAAGGAGCGAGGCATAGTGAGGGTTTTCATAGTGCAAATTTATAGGCTGTAGTGTTGTTGACTGTACATAGATATAGCTGTGCAGTCGGTTTTTTAAATTTGTATTTTCATTTGATATTAATCGAGTTTCAGTTCAATGTATTTCAAATTATTTCTGCAGTAACATTTTTCACTCAATATCCAAAAATCCCTAGGGTCGGATGCTGAACCGGTATGGAAACTTCAAGACCCCGGCTGCGATCAAGGCTACGGATCTGAGAGGTCCCCCGAGGACGACTACGTGCCGCCCGTGGCTCCACCCACCGTATCCTTGGAGGCGTACGAGGCGGACTTGCGGACAATGTACCCATTCATCAATGATGGTGAGTTGTACTTTATTATTATATTACCACCAAAATGTATACTTGGGAATCATAACATTAAATATAATTTGTGTTATGACTGTTAATTTAACAAGAATTCCAATATATAAAACCTTTACTCTGTAGCTTGCAACAGAACAATGAAATAGTACATTACGATATTAGTGCGTTATGATGCGCACGTATATCGTACGACCTTTTTTAACACATTTGCGAGGAAACAGAAAAAAAAAACATTGAAATAAACTCAATCTGTGAATGCACACTGTTGCTTTCCCTCCATTTTAACAGCGCGCTAGCGCTGCCTACTGCCTGGTGCCACGCGGCGATTAGTTCAAAATTCGAATAGCAACAGCGCGCGAAATGGCAAATAATACTATTATGGAATTTGTATGGACTATAACTTAACAATTTGCTTTGGTAACACACGCGTTTTTTATGACCTGCTTTACATATTTAAAACCGGTGGAATTACATCAGCTTTACGAGCTACTACTATAGCAATATATCCTTCGTTTAAAAATAAAACAAATAGTAAATTCTGTTCGTTATTCAATTAAAGAAAAATTTGGGAACAAATTCTCTCGCTGTTGGATAACTATGTAGTCGTCAAAGAATTATGTTTCCACGTACATAACTTAGAAATTATTACAATTATGTACATACATAATTTTATTACATATTAAAGCCTGGAATAATACAATTATTCCTGCCAAGCTGTCAGCACTCAATTAGCGCAAAATAAACGTTGTTGGAATAGCTCTGCAATAAAAAATTTAAACTCTTTTCCCGGAGTTGTTTAATATGATATTCTTTTTCAAATTGTGTAAGAAAATAAATATAATCTATTTGTATTATTTCACAATTTTTGGCTTTTAGTCTCGAGTTGATAATTGTACTTTGTTGTATATATATATATATATATATAGCAACATATTTACGGCATTGTCATAGATCGTTCAAACTTTCTGTACTATTTACTGTGTTCATAATATTAAAAAATGTTACGTTTCATGTGAGAAACCTTGATATGTGTTTGTTCAAATTTTGTAAATAATATAGCATTTTATATGTATGAAAATTAAGCATAAATTAGGTAATTAAATAATACAGACATGCATGTTCAGTGGTAATAATTATTTTCAAGTGTTTCAAGTATAATTATTTTTATACAAATTTTCAACAAAAATAACATGGCATGGGAACCATCTGGCGAAATAATATACAAATTTTGAAACTTTGCCACATCCTACATAAGTAATATATATTTTTTAATTCTCGCCTTATCGACCACGTGTTTTCTTTGAAATATCCAATAACTTAGAACCTGGCGACATCAGGAGTTCTATTGACGACAAAACCGTTTCCTTGTGTATATATATTTATATATATAAGATTGCTTCTTTGAAACTTCTTTTACTACCATCATATACATACATATAATCACGCTACTTTCCCAAGGAAGGTAGGCAGAGATAACAGTTTTACACTTGCTAAGCCAGACATATTTCCTACCTTCCTCGACTTTCATAAATACTAGCAAGATGAAAAGTGCTAATGAGAGCTTTGAGAGGAATGGCTAGGAGAGGAATATTATAACAAAAACGATAAGGCAATGCTTAGATGATTTCAACACATAGAAAGGACAGAACAAAGATCACTGGCG
The DNA here is from genome assembly GCA_036419045.1 of Scirpophaga incertulas. NCBI lineage: Eukaryota > Metazoa > Arthropoda > Insecta > Lepidoptera > Crambidae > Scirpophaga > Scirpophaga incertulas. The sequence continues at coordinate 8,408,753 of CM071627.1, read as the reverse complement.
GAAAAAAATTATAACGCAAATATGAATGGGCCAGTTGGTAAGGAAAGATCTAGATGAACATAATTGGACCAAATAGGTGAAATCTTGAAAGAAGTCCAGGGCAAGAGTACCCTTTTTTTTTTTTTTTTTTTGTTTCCCTGAGGAAAATGCATTAAATTGCATATGTTATGTGGGCTCTCCTCCCCAGAAGGGGGAGGCCTACCCACTAAAAACCTCAGGGATGGCTTCCTCAGGCATGTAGGGAGCCCCCGGGAACAGAAAGCTTCTTCCGGGAACCCCCAGCCTCCGCTCCCGTCGACCACAGGGAGCCCTCCTCGGGGGAGGCTTACTACCTCCCCCGGTCTCCTCCACCGACGACGCCCCCGGCCACGGAAGGGCGCGTGTCCATCCCGGGTCGCCGAAGCAGTCGCGATATCCTCGCGTCCGCCGGCGACCCGCGGCGGCGCCGCAGCTGTGCTACCGAGCCCGGCGCCGCCTTCTTCGAGTGGGATCGGCCATCTCCCGACCCCGCTCGGCGGCCTCCTTCTGGAGCATCACTGCTTCACAGAAGGAGGCCACAGCCCTCCAACCTCCCTCGTCCGCCAGCATTGCCGCAATCAATGCCGGCGGAGACAGATCTCGCCCGATCTCTGCGACCAAGACTCGGCGCTCGGAGGCCCACGCGGGGCACTCCGCCAGCGTGTGCTGGGCCGAGTCGAGGTCGGATGCACAGTGGTGGCAATGTGTCGATCCTCCCGTCCTATTCGACACAGATACTCACCGAAGCAGCCGTGCCCGGTGAGTATCTGAGTCAATCGTAGGTGACCTCCTCCTTCCCGTGAAGCCAAGCTTCGAGGTTCGGGAGTACGGCACCGACGGCCCGCTGGCGCGCGCAGATCCGTAATTCGAGCTGCGCACGCCAGGCCGCCACAATCCGTCGTGCCACTCCCGCTTAGGCACTTCGTGCGCGGGTTCCAGGGCGCTCCCCCCATCGCTCCCCCGGTCGACACGCCAGGGCAAGAGTACCCGTAACTGAGGACGACAACGACAGCTTGAAAGTACCACTTCTCTGTTTTATTGTAAGAACACACTGTCTTCTAAACAAATCAATTTTCCTTCACCTGCCAACGCTATCAATTATTCTACCGAATTGATTGCATCATACTCGCAAGAAACAATTTTGCGTCGCCACTCCGAAAGGCACTGTTATATTGTTTCTGTCACAGAAATTGACAAAGTAAATTGAAATATGTTTAAGAATTGATAAGATTTATTTTCTTTTTTACTTCAGGGATTGTCAACGGCAATCTTGCGAGCGAACTTTTTATATATTCAGTAATACAAACAGATCTTTTCATAGATCGAAGCATCCTATAATTCAGAACTTGTGTTACCATTAAAGTCGAAAAATTGTAAGTGCCGTTGTTTTTGCCATTGGGTAATATCTTTTAAAATGTTCTATGACCACAATACGATGATATAGTCTATATTATTACACACTTTACTCCAAGTAGTCATATTGTAAGCAAAACAATTAAGGGAGTATTTTTTCGACTTAACTTACACGTATAGCACCAAGAGATCTTTCCTATGGGGGTAGGCAGAGGTCTCAGTCTTCTTGCTATACAATATTAAATTTGTATATTATTATCTATTTTTTAAATTATCTGTAAAAATATTTTATCGGCTAGTCACAAAAATGGCTTCTGAAATTAAATTTACTTATGTTTTATTCCCACGACAATCATTTATTAAATGTATACAATTCCAAACTATTAATACGGCTACATACGAGTACCTTACGAAAGCTAAATCGATCGCACGCTTTTGTTGTGCCCAGGCCTAATATCATTAAGGAAGTTTTATTGATATGGCTTTCATTAATATCTCATTCCATTTGTACTTCCCCTAACCCGTAAATTACCCGTGCTTGGGCACGGAAATTATTTCCTATTGCGCAACGAAATTGTCTTCATTCAACAAAACCAGGTACAAACTTGTAATAAAAGACGCGTACGTTTATACTACTTTTGCTTATGTCGTACTACTTATTATCTGGGGGCACGGCAGTGCCCCCGCCAAGTCGAGCAAAAAAGCGGCACGGCCGTACCATCCTTTTCTCGAAGCAATTCAGGCCATTTTCGACCCCCTGTAACTTCGTTGTGGATAAAACTAGAAGACTGAATTTTCAGTAACCATGCAGGCATTGTAAAGACACGTTATATTTCAAATTCAATTAGAACCAGTAGTTTTATTAAGATGAAGAATTATTACGGGTCAAATTTCTTAATTTTGTCACTCACAGACTGACTCACCGATCATCAAAATTCTAAGGCACTTCTAGCAGACCTAGAAGCTTCAAATTTGAAATAAAAGTAGTGTTTGGTATATGAATCAAGGAAAAACTAAAATATTTGGGGGCACGGTAGTGCAACCGCTAAGTCTAGAAGGCTACCTACAAAAATAAGAAAAGTTCGTAATTCAGAGAGAGGGCTTTAAGATAATTCGTTGCTGGTAGATACATATATACAATAAGTAGAAGGCACCGAAAAGAAAAAAGTACTGTAACTCAGTTGTTCTACGGTAAAAATTTGTGAGATCCATGTAATACCAAGTTGGTTATTAATTTATTCAGTCCCTACTTAAGCGACTTTCTGTCTTAATACGTCCAGTCCCTAAGACCACGATCGTGGTCCATAAAAATTGAAAATCAATTGTGTCTGAAATCTCCGTACTCGAAGCATTAAGTTGTTACGTAATAATTAACAGCACCTTATAGTGACGCATATCATATTGTTTTATATAAATATATTGACTTGGCCATCGCACTAAATAATTTAATTTACACTTGTTTTCATGCGATGGCCGAGTCTCAATATCAAGTCGAGATATTAATAAATCATTGTGTTTATTACTAATTCACGATTGAATAATTATAGATCTTATTATGACCCATACGTACGTATATTACGTTGTTATTAATAGTGAACTAGCGACCCGCCCCGGCTTCGCACGGATGCAACGCTGATACTAAATACACTACAGAAAAACTGTCAACGTTATTTATAATCATTTGCAATGTGAGCGGAAAAAAATGTAATTATTTACGACATCACATACACATTATTATTACAAACCTCAAAAATAACACTATGTCTCCACTATTTAATGGGTGTTATCATATCATACATATAAATCTTACTCTTCAATCACTCCATCTATTAAAAACAAACCGCATCAAAATCCGTTGCATAGTTTTAAAGATTTAAGCATACATAGGGATATAGAGTCAGAGAAAGCGACTTTGTTTTATACTTTATTTAAAGTGAATAAAGGGTACTTTAGCTTATCAAAAATAATGGTGAAGAATACAGTTTAAATATTGGATGGGGATTCGGTCCTCGGTGGCCGAATGGTTAAAGCTTCTACGCAGTTTATTGAAGACACGAATTCAAGTGAAATATTTTGTTTAAAATTTTTAAAACTGTTGTTTTTTAATCGTGGCTTATTCTATCACACACATAGGGATATAGAGTCAGAGAAAGCGACTTTTTTATACTTTATTTAAAGAGAATAAAGGGTACTTTAGCTTATCAAAAATAATGGTGAAGAATACAGTTGAAATATTGATGGGGATTCGATCCTCGGTGGCCGAATGGTTAAAGCTTCTACGCAGTTTATTGAAGACACGAATTCAAGTGAAATATTTTGTAAAAAATTTTTAAACTGATGTTTTTTAATCGTTGTTTATTCTATCACACACATAGGGATATAGAATCAGAGAAAGCGACTTTGTTTTATACTTTATTTAAAGTGAATAAAGGGTACTTCAGCTTATCACAAATAATGGTGAAGAATACAGTTGAAATATTGGATGGGGATTCGGTCCTCGGTGGCCGAATGGTTAAAGCTTCTACGCAGTTTATTGAAGACACGAATTCAAGTGAAATATTTTGTTAAAAAAATTTTTAAACTGTTGTTTTTTAATCGTGGTTTATTCTATCACACACATAGGGATATAGAGTCAGAGAAAGCGACTTTTTTATACTTTATTTAAAGAGAATAAAGGGTACTTTAGCTTATGAAAAATAATGGTGAAGAATACAGTTGAAATATTGGATGGGGATTCGGTCCTCGGTGGCCGAATGGTTAAAGCTTACGCAGTTTATTGAAGACACGAATTCAAGTGCAATGTTTTGTTTAAAATTTTTAAAACTGTTGTTTTTTAATCGTGGCTTTTTGTAATAATTTGAGAATAAAGCACGAAATTTGGAGTGACATGTTCTGAGGTATTCATTACTTTAAGCACACACGAATATCACAGAACCACGAGCTCTTTCAATGGAGACATTAATATAACTTCTCGACGTAATAGTATTTGCATACGTCGACGAAGGTACAGGAGGCGCTAGACGCTTTTAAAATAATTCTTCCATATTAGGTAAAACATTTTTTATTTTAGCTGTTTCAATACAATAAAGAGTTATGTCGATCGTTTACTTTCTGAGAAAATGTAATGATGCGGAGCGGAGTAATTATAACATTATGAATAAATAATTACTTAAACCTCTTTCCCATGCCAAGATGGTAGGCAGAGATCACTTTTTTATTTCGATCTAATTTTCTATAGCTTCCTCAACATTCATTTCTTTTTCTAAACACTGTCGTCGGTTCAGTGTGCTCTTGCTCTGATCTTTAGGATATTCCTTGCATAAGTATATTTCTTAAATATAACATATCTTTAAAAAGTAAAAATATATTAAAATATATTTGAAGACTTCCGTAGTTGAGTGGTTAGTACACCGGTTTCAAGGTGTCGCTATCTCTGAGGTCCCGGGGTCGAATCCCGGTGGGGGCAGATGTTTGTGTAATTCCTTCAGTCTTTAGAGTTTACTTTGGGCTAGGTTAGTTGGTATAAGTAAAAAATATTTATTTATTTATATTTCTCAAACTATCCCTATAACTTTAATTAAAATCAATTCAATTGTTTCAGAGCCGATTGAAGCAAAAACTTTCATACTATATTTTTATCCTTAGAGTTTTAACCGAATAATAACACCACTGCCAACATTTAGTAAATGGCGCCTGTTAGTTGATAAGAAACAAATTAATCGAAACCCTACAAAAGTAAAAAATAGAAAAACACTAAAAATCCACTCATTTAATATTCTCCTACAGCCTGTATATTAGACGCGATTTGACAATCATAACTGCGTGATTAATGCCCGCTCCCCGGACGATGGTGATTTGTCAGAGTAACGGAACGCAGCCTCATCAGCGATAACCATGTTTGACAAATTAATTCGCAGCTTTCGATTGCCATTGTACAATGTATTTACAACCGTCACGTGTGAGTAGGGGCTATTCTAGGCCGACACCAAAAACCGACGAACCGAAACTAAATCGTCGCTTTTTACCAATCGGCCCCCTATGGCGCAACTCTAATTTGTAATACACGGGAAGAATAGCATCGTTTACAAACAAGCGATTCAAATCTTTCATTTCTCTTTCTAAATCTCATTTGAAACGTTATCCTCGTTTATTCTCTTGTTCAATTGTTCCGACATTTTGAATTATTCTCTAGTTAATGGTGACGCGTAATTGAATTGAAGATATGAATATTTATACTTGTCAACAATAAAGCTTTACTAAAGGAGATGTCCCATATTGGTTTATATTAACTAACTTGGGTAAATTTGATATATTTGGATAGAAGGCTCTAAAAGAAAGTAATCGCCGTAAGTCATGTTATTTTCAAGACCCCCGATTTTTAATAATTCGTATTCTAAAATAATAAAAAATGAAATATCTTTAATGCAATAATTACACATTGCTAAAAAAAATATATCAACAAGCCTTTTAAAAATCTAAATACATACATAATTGCTTTAATGAACCGAATATTTCTACTTTTGAGAAGTTTTTAACTAACAAAATATAGGGACTGCTATGTTACTTAATGTATGTTATCTAGAGCCAGAAAAAAATATTAATAAAAAAACAACTGACAAGTCAGGCACCTGCTGTCAATGTCATAACTCAACGGAAAATATCATACATAGAGTAAGATACCGGTAGTCACAGATAAAAACGTCATTAAGGTGTTGCCATAATGAAATATTTCTTAAAAACATGTTTTATTTATTTAAAAATAATTGGGGGTAGTAAGAATATTTCTTTAATTTGTTTCATACTTCATATTTTTTCGGCTTTCAATTTAATGTAGTTTGGTGTTTGTTAGTTAACGCTGATCACAAAAATCCAACCTTCTTGTAATAAGAGGACATCTCCTTTATGTATTACTTTACAATTCACTACAGAGTTTATAAATTGCAACGTCGATGTAGTCGCTTAGAATGACAGACTTATGGCACAGCTTAAATTATCCAAAAACGGTTATGTTTAGAGTTTTCTAGGATCCGAATAGACCATACATATATCACGTCGGGGTCACCAATTTGCCAGGGTTTTAGTGATGGACTTAATGAGACTCAGTGGTATTGATATAGTCTATTATGGTCTCCATTATAATAACTATACGTGTATATAATAACTATACTAGGGCGTATTGCTGCCTCTTAATACATGCCGTTATTTCAATACATGCAGCTATGCAGTCGCTACTTTATACATGTATACATATTTTTTAAAGAAATACTCATATATATTTACAATCATGACTAAGGCACAAATACTTGCATTCATCACAAAAACATTTGTCCCACCAGGACTAGTATCCGGAATCTCGTGGTGACAACAGTTTTAATGGCTTGACAAGTTGTGATATTATAGGCGCTCCGACTTGGATAAAATGCCCAATCAAAACAGCCAAAAATTTCAAAACATATTGTCATATCACAGGTTTTAATAATGTCAAAATATATTTTTTCAATATAATATCCCATATAAGCAAATATACATATTATTATGTGCTAGGCTATCTCTCTTCTTTAGCAGTATAACAGAAAATAAAGGTTAATAGCTAATTCTACCAAACTACAATGCTTTTCGCTTCATTTCTATCGAAACTGGATTTTATATATACTTACTTATTAAATTTCTTAAAATATAACTACTTCTTCTGTTCTAATCATCCGTAAAATAATTCTTGGCTCAAAAATGAATTAATTATTAAATCGAATATTTTCGTTAATATACGAAACTTGTTACAGTTATCCACTTATAATAATTATGTATATACCGTTGTATCGAATAAATAGATCAGCCATAGATATAGGTGAAGGAAATTTAAGATAAAATTATTTTAACATTGTGGTACGACATATTTCTCTTCGATAGCATGTAGACAAGGTACAGAACTGTATATAAGTATAGAAGAAGGTGCGGTCCACAACCAGGTTAGAGTGCATATGTGTCTAGCTTCTTAAATCAATTACACTGCTCAACAACGTAATCATTCAAATCAAACCTACAGTCTCTAAGACTCACAGAACATAAGCTTGATACAATTATCCATTGAAAAAAAATTGAAACACTGTGTCTTGTCTCCTCGATGTTTCACAAAGTATCCTTGTAATTATTAGAAACATTTTAATAAAAGAAATCTGTCGAAAACTGACTTTGATATTGACATAAGTTAAAACTAGGAGACACTGCCAATTTTCTGTGTGAACCATTAGCATTAGTGGACAATTGATTGCGTAATGCCGGGTACAAATGCGCACAAAGCAATTATAAACTAAACGTTTGCATGCAAATAGCTCATATGAGCGCTGAAAGCAATTTTGGACCGCACTGTAAGTAGCTGAAAACATTTTCTGTTTTTAACATGTTAATAAGTATTAAAGACGACTAGACTAATTTTGATTTAATAGGTTAAATATTTTTATCCTCCTTTTATTTTGCTCTGAAGCCAAACAAATACTTCAACGCTTACTTTATGTAACTTTTAATTTCGCTTCGCTTTTCTTCTACAATTGTTAAATATGTTAGTATTAAAATATAGTTGTGTTAAATTGCACGAACAAAACTGTTCACTTTCTGCTTGGTTGTGCTTTCTGCACTGTTTGGTCTGGAATCTGCCCTTGATGCGATATTTGGATTTGGGTATAAATTCTGATAAGTGCCCATCATTATTTCGCGTCCCCGCCCACTATGTTCACCGTCAATTAGAACTTTTGCTAATTATTCATGAGTTGTGAGGTTGGAAATTAATTATCTGTACATTTACGAAATCATAATGCTAATACTGTGTTTATTATCTGTGGATGCGCATGAATTATCTATCTACTCTATATAAAAACAAAACTTTTCGTAGCTGAAATTGAGTAGTTAAGAGCCATATTACATCTCGAACGCAATTTTTGCGTAAAATGGTCAATTTTGGCGTTCTCGATCTCACAAACAAACATACATTTACAATTTTCACTTAATGAATAATGCAGAATAGCTATTGACATAGTTCGTAGCGGCCTCGGTTTTTGTAAATTTTGTTTAACTCTTTAGAAAAACCCAAAATTGTAGAGAAAGATTTTCATAAAATGCGAGAAGGCACTTTTTTGAGCTCCTGGATTGAACTATTCTTCTACATAAATGAAATCAAAAAATGATAATTTTATCTTTTGTATAATCATATAGTTCGTAGTGGCCTCGGAATTTTGATATTTTATTGATTTAATATAGAAAAAAAATCTTATTCTAAACGAAAAAACTACGAAAATCGCTTTAAGTTGTTCGTGAATATCTTCTATCTACGATAGTATTTATTAATATTTATACCAGAATAGATGTCACTTTATGTGGAAAATATGTTATATTTTTTAACCATGAATTTTATTATCTTTTAAAAACTATAAATCATACTGCATAATTACTACAAAATGCGATGCACAGGCCGTCCGAATTCATTAGAGCTTGAGCGCTCCTCAGATGTCGAATTTCTTCGCGCCAACATTGATCGAATCCAGTGATCGTGCCGTTGAGCGTCAGTGTATAGCGCGATTATCAGTTTTGATCACGTAACTAAATTATTTTTGAATTTCAAGGTTTTTCGAAAGTTATTATATTCTATATATTATTTTTATCTATTATTTCTAAAGCTTTTTCACACCAAAACCATTGGATGGATTTGATGGAAATTCGGCAAATAGGTGATTCTGTTTTATGATGATTTATATTCCTTTATAATTGGTAACTAGTTTTTTTTCTAATCTGACCTATTTTTAATTTAAAACTAAAACTGTATTTTACTAAATAACATACTAGGTAATATTTAATAAACATTATTTATAACAATATCATCTGTCCTATTTATTATATCATCTTCATATAATGTGTTTCTTCATATACGATATATATAGTAATAACGAAATATTCCATAAAAATATAAATATAAAAACTTCGGGAAAAGTATCAAAATCGCTAAGTCGTAGCGTCAACACAGTATTTTGGACGTGTGACCTTCAATGAGTTGTCGGGACGCTTCGAAATACCTAATCTCGCAAAATGAAGAATTGTAATAGGCCTCTTAAATCATAAATATACCTTTTATAAACCCACAAGAATTTTCGAAACTTAATACGCGTTTTCTTGCAAGCTTGCTACATCGTAGACTTCACTTCAACCCTACGATGGGCAATAAACTAGCTTCTTGAGCTAGTTTGTGAGCAAAATTCAGCAGAATTCATTCAATTCATTCACCACTAATACAAAAGACAGTTAAGAAAAGACGGAAAATGGAAGTTCTAAGAAAACATGAAATTTCATAATAAAATATAAGTATGCGGAGAAATGAGTGTGTGATGGTATGTCATAAAATACTAAGTTTAAATAATAAATACACACAATACAGTAATCAAAATTATTATCAAAATGATGAATTGCTTAGGGTGTTGGTGAAAATTGCGTAGGGTGTTAAGTTGATATAGTTTTACAGTTAGAGTAATATAAGTACATATTATACCGTATTGAATTATTAATAGATTTCTTAACAAAATTTGCCGTTTTTCCATCAAACATTTTCTTTTTTATTGAACCATGTAATTTATTTATTTAAATTGAAAGAATCCGTCTATAAAATAACTCCCAGTTATTCCTTATACTTTTGTAATTTTAATATATATACTGATTTTAATTTTACTAAAACAAATATTTGCTTCAATAATTTTGTTATTTGTTTAATGTCGATGGTTTCGTAAAATTTGCATATGATGTTCTGGAATAGATATATCAAATCAACAATAATAATAATATATTTGGGCAAAGATAATTTCTTAAAATATTTAAATAAAAAATGGCCTTTATAATTTATATAGGTTTCTAGGGAAACGTTAATTATTATGACAAAAGACAATCTTAATTGCCAGTCGTCTACGAACAGATTTCAAATAATCCTATTGAAAACTTCCAGTACGTGTCAGGTGATTCTGATGAATTATTATCATGAATACTCATTGTTCATTGATAGCTCCAGTCCCATAGATTGCAATGAAAGATTAAGTTAATCGACGACATGGTCGCATAGTCTCATAATCTACACGTGAAATAAAGTCTATTGACATAAAACAGATATTTTATTTTGGCAGATTTTATTCTTAATAGGTTATGTATTGCATCATAGGAACGTTATTCTGTAACTATAACGATTAAGTTGCCTCGTATATATATATGTACTTTTATATAATTTATACCTATAAAATCCACGCTATAATTTGTGTTTATACTGTAGATGTTACTGTAGGTAGAAACGTCTTTCTTTCTTGTGGCGATCAGTGTTTATGTTCCAGTGATCGGGGTGGTAAATCTAAACGCCCCATTACCCTCAGGGTCCAACGGTAGCAGGCAGGCCAGTATCGAATCTTCAAATAAAAAATATAGCCCATTCCAACGCTTCGGTAATTCAATTTCCTCGGGGAATATCTGTAATATTGGTACAAAATCGTGTAACGTTAAAATCCCCTGTAATATTATCGAGATATTGGATCAAACGCGCGGCGCGGCCCTATTAACATGGGTGTTTTTAATTAACTTTGCTCATTCGCTTTCAGGGATGACGTTCAATTTTATCACCCATTGATATAGTAGCGTCATTTGGATGAGCAATCGATTGGAATAGCTTGGCAGTTTTCGAAATACCCTCAACCACGTTGCAAAACAATATTATACGCAAAGATTGCATATGAAAACATAATTATTTAGTTGCGAAGGGTAGTGAGAGCACTATTGCCCGCTAGTGGGCCATTTATGTAACAAATTACTCTTGATGTACAAATGTTGAAGTATCATGTAAATGTCGAGTGTCATGTTGAAGTATAAAAATACTTTCAAAATTCGCATACAATTCTCACCATTTTTATATGTCGTTTTCTATTAACGACGCTGTCTCCCTTTTCTTCTCTCATATTGTTTCGGATACCACTCATTTATCTTTGATGTTCCTCATCATGTGATTTGTCACTAAGACCAAAGGGGAGACTAGTTTTTTAATGATAATGTCCATTACTCCAGCCTTTTTACTGGTATTTTTATTGTATTATGTAGTTTACCAAGTGGTAAACTACATAATACAATAAGACATGAAATGTTGCTAAGTAGTAACGAAACATTATTGATTAATAATAAATATATTCGTTAAAAACGATATAAATATTAGTAAAATAAATAACACTTATACTAGCAGTTTAAAGAATTCTTTTAAAAAATTTTATTAGTACTACAAGCTACTTTTTAAGCTGCTGTTCAAAGTTACTACAGTAACTTCACTTCTATACATCATATTAGTTTTTTTCAGAGAGCTACAGTTATTTACATTCTATTTATATCCACCAATTTTTCAAGATGAAAAGATGATCAATCCAAAGTTTATTTATTGACAATGCTTTAATTAAATCTTTGTTATCTGTTTACGGCGTCTTGTTAACGGTTTGCTCATGTTTAAAATCTTCAGTGATGTTTTCATTTAATTTTCATGTTATTTATAGATGGTTGGCTGATCCTGCAAATTATCGGAATATTATAGATTACGTGGGAGTTTCATTGTGGTTTTACGGATTCTTCTACTGAGAAGGGTGATGCATCCTGCATGAAATTCTATCGATTAACATATATAAATTAAAAAATATCAACTTATTCAAGTGTAATGTAATGTGGAAATGTAATCGTGTACATGGCTTTATAGTGGTAGAATTGCGAGAACTTTTCAGTTATGTACACTGTAATTTCTTTGTCATTTTGATCCCGCGGAAGGATGATAAGATGCATGTAACATTATGGATTAGCTTACTTAAAATAAAAACTTATTTACCTGACTATTAGAATACATATTTATACAGCAAAATTCTCACGTAAGTGTTAATTTGTTCGAATTTAAAATTATCCAGATTATTCAAGGCGCAGGCGAATGATACTCGTATATATAGCGCGCCCAGCCTACAGAGTTTTATTTTTATCTCGACTTTCAAGGGCTTTGTTCCACAATAGCTTTCCTCTATCTGGGAAGTTAATCTTTCTTGATCGATGTTAGCCATTATTGTTTATTCAAAAAACTTCACGCGCCTGCTCTTGTCTACATACGATACCAGCCATATTAGCGTGTGCAGAGCGGTGTTGATGTGAGGCGTAAACTGTGGAAAGGTTGAACTTCATTAAATACAATTTGAGACTTATTAATGAGTCGTAAAACTCAAATTATATGCAACAAATAACAATGAGAGGATGGCAGCGCACGTGACGTGCTCTTAGCGCTTGTGTTCTAAATGTGGCCTTCACTGACATGTGTGAATAGTCCTTTATTGTGCAAGTGAAAGCCAAGCACATCCGCTTATCCCTTGGCACTGCGGCATCAATACTGTGTGCCAACTGTCTTTTAAAAAGAAATTATGGATACATATGGACAAGATCAAATTCAATAGCGAAATTGACAGCTTTTGAGTTACATAATCAGTGGTTTGTATATACTGCCATGAGATGCTATTCATATCAAGTTCATTTAGCCACAAGACTAATGATGTTTCCGAACGACGATAAGATCTGTGATAACTTACAACTTATGCGGTAACTTTGGCAAGCTCGGATGCTCGACTCCTCCAGTAGTTTTCGAGTGCTATCGTGGGAAAAACTTGGCGGCTGGGCCGAAGCATTGCCCACTGTTATTCAATATCAGGTGTTTGAGTCAGTAGCAGCGGAACTTTTAAAACTTCACTCACTAAGATGTATCTTAACCTGTCATAACTTTTGTAATATCACAAAAAATAAAGAGGAAATAACTGTATTTAATCAAGGCCTAATCGAACCATACATAACGTTACTATACACTACGTTACGCTTTACGTTTGCTCTACTAAAACCGCCCCTATTTCATAAAGCACAAAAACGGTTCAAATAATTTGTCGTGACACTTTCTCTGCGTGCCGGACACTTTCAGTGAAAAATAATATATACAGTCAAGAATAAGTTAGTTAAAATGTTATCAATCATTTGCAACGCGCCAAATGTGAGAAAGAAAATTTTTCGCAAAGTAAATTCTTCAAAGCTTTTTGCGAACAAAACAAATGCTGTTAAAGTTTATTTTGCATTTTTAAACTGATATGAGAGTCATCTTTTTCTGTAGTTTTTCCAAGACAACATCCGGAGATGTATGTGTTAGTGGTTTGCCAACCCTCTCTGTGTTTTATTTATTTATTAATAATACGAAACTATAGACTTGTAAGTAATATATTTAATTATGAAATGTCCCTTTATTTCGCTCTTATTTAAAACAATAAAACTTCTAAAATTTAAGTGCCATAGAAACTATTTATTTTTGCATCACTTTATAAACCGTAAAGTGCAAATTTTGGTTACAATTAAATCTGAAGATATTCATATCAGATTTTTACAGATTATTAATTAACTTTGAAATAAATAATTTTGTTGACTTACATAGAAGTGTGTGAAATTTCATTCGAATTGTAATGTTCATTAATCTGTCGCTCCTACAGTAAAGGAAATCAACGTGAGGCAACTTGCGTACACCTGCGATGAAATTCAACTTGGCCAGTGTGGTCAATTGAGATCGATAATCGCCCTAACATAGTTAGGATAGGCTCGTACCGCGCATACGCCCCCCGAACAGTGTTTTTTTTTTTTTGGGAAATGCGCCGTATACACCTTGACACCGCGCTGGCTAGCGCGGCCACATGCCCACAAAGTGCCGCGCTACCTGGGGGATTGATTGATTAATTGGGGGAGTGTCCTTGGCGGTGGCTCGACCACCACCTATAGGTCTAGCCGGCCCGTGGGTGCTGTGATGGCGATAGAATCGCGAAAGCGCACCCCGCCACACGCACCTCAATATGGGCCTAGAGAACACAGGGGGTGAGTTTTAGTGGGTAAGCCGGTCGTCGCAGACCGGAGAGACCCATAGTGCATAAGCAGCATTTCCCCTCGAAAAAAAAGGCTCGTACCCCTGAGGGGGGACTTATATAAGCTGTGATTATAATGGGTTTTTTCATTATATGATTGTTAAATTTGAAGTATTACTGGATAATTAATTAATCCCACAATAGCTGTCAAATCCAGAACAATTGAGATAGACTTACTTAAGCAATAAACCCACGCTTTGCGTAAATAAAAATGAAAACCATTGAAAATTTGCTTGCAAACAAAAGGTTTCGGTATCAGTGTTGTTAGTTGTTTCGCAATTCGCCGACGCGCGAACGGCACTCGAGATAGTTGGGGGAGTGCTACCCTTGCATACAAATTGGATGTGTAAATAACATATACCGCTACGTCGCGCCAGGTAACTCGCAACCGCTATGAAACCAAAATGCCACCTCGGTATAGTATCCTGGTAGATAAAATTTTAAGATTTATATTCTTTGTCAAAGCAGGCTTATAGACTATCACAGGCCGTACCGTGGCCACTTAAAGTAAGGGCCAAATAATACAGACACACCGCTCTTGCAACATATAGCGTCATCTCGCGTGCACTGCGGTTTTATTCCTGTTTTAAGCGATCTGGTAGACCTACAAGTCTTTCTTAGACAGCTGGCCTATTGCAGATTAGTTGACTTAACAATACACCTTCAAATTCTTCGCAGATATATGCCAGTTGCTGCTAAGAGTTCCCCTTAAAGAGAAGGTTAAAGTCTTAATGGCTATGGGCTTCAAGAAGTCTGTAGAATAATCATTTTGTGCAAGAGTCATAACAGATATATGTTATTATATGGGTCATAAAAATTGTAGCACTATATGAGTCCGAATTAACTTGCACAACCTTTATCTTTATTTAATTCATCCCTTCACGTAGATTTCAACATTTTAGGGTTGCCACGTGACGAAGGCGACATATTACATCCTTTACTGCACATATCATGACTATAATATCTTAAAAGCAAAAATGGTTAATAGTACTGTTAATATAATATAATTATCTAAAGGTCTTTAAGCTTAGAATAACATTAAAAAACAGTAAAACTTCGCGCCAGCAAAACGTTATATCACATTACCATTCCTCGGCCTTCTTAAAATTCTCACTAAGTTCCTTGTTCACTTTTCTGAAATAAAACGGGACCTACCTGCGTTAATGACTCTCGCTAATGTCAATTTATAGGAGCACCAGTTTCCTTTCGGGGAATAACAGGAAAATATTTTGAGTTGAATATATTTTTACTTTGCTCGTTGTAGGGTTATTTTTTTTTTGTAGCATTCCTTATATATTATTGCTAACACAAATACAAAATTGTTTATTTATAACAAATAGAAATACACCTTATATCTCAGCTCTTTTATCTTTGCGGAAATGGATATGAGCATAGCAACTCGCTGGTTTTTAAACTCATCCCCCGTCACAATATTTCAGCTACATAATTCAATTAAATATATATAGCTTACGTAATAGTAAAGTTAGTTGGTTAACTCAGCTCAGCTTTTCGACATTGTCTCTTATTCTACCCATCTCAGTTCTTCCCAAAATATTAGCATCTTCTACTGGATTCTGCATGCTTGGTGTAGAAATTTCACCCGATAATCGGCCATACTTCTGCATTCCATACGATCGTGCTGTAGCGTTTCCGCTGCACAGAGCGCTGTCTATCTATTGTAGAAAAGTGTTTGACTATTATCCTAATAATTTTTATTCCTGTTTAGTCTGATGGCGGAACAGTCGAGCTTGTTATATATTACCGAGATTATTATATCTTTTGTTTTCTTCGATTATCTCTCAATGCCATGTTTTGTACGGGCCTTTGAAACGGGTAGTAGAAATTCTTATCAATGCACTGTTATGTTTTTTTTTATGTAAAAAGAGGCAAACGAGCAAGACGGGTCACCTGATGGTAAGTGATTCACCGCCGCCCAAGTCACCAGCGACGCCAGTGCGTTGCCTACCCTTCAGGTAAGAATATGCTCTTTTCTTGAATAACCCAATGTCGCAGTTGTTGGGGAAGACAGCTGATGGCAACGAGTTCCAGATATTTACTGTGCGTGGCAGAAAACTGTTTTTAAAACGCATTGTAGTGGAACGCTAACCATCCAGATGGTGCGGATGATAGTTCCGGCGAGACGATCGGTTGCGAAAATCAGCGGCTTCTATTAAATTGAACAACTCCTCGGAACACTCCCCATTGTAGACTCTGTAAAGTATGCATAGGGAAGATAGATCCGCAGCGGACGCAGTGCCAAAGGATCTAGCCGATCGGAAAGTTCAGGATCGTCGACAATCCGAGATGCCCCACGTTGGATTCGGTCAGGATTGTGATTCGGTTTGTACTCTTTATAGCCTATTCTTCTAACCATTCGAACTTTTAACCATTACAAAGTTAACTAGTTTGTCTTTGCTATAGATTCATATAAAACGGTGTGTACTTTTTTATGCTCCAATCGTATATTTTTGATATTGTGAATTCTGACATAGCATTGTTATGCAAGTTACAGAATCTCGTGAACGAAACGTGATCTTAGCAGGGCCGAATGGTCACTTACACATAGCCAATAGCTCATATATTGAATCTATTTAATCTTTGTACACACGACAACAAATCAGACTATAAATGTTGACCTTGAGACCACTTATTCTTATCGTAATAGAAGTTGTTTTTATAGTTCACCTGTCTACTTTGATTGCTACGAGTACTCACTGTATATAAAACAAAGTCGTGTCAGTTACATCACTTGTGACTTAACAACGGTTGGAGAAATTCAAATGATAGCAGAATTTAATATAAATATTAGACAAATCCCCTATCATTCACACATCTTTTCTTCGATATTCTTTTCCCTGTACGTCCATCCACTTTCATGAAGGTATATCTGAAATGAAGCTAAAATTTTAAAAGTAATTTAGCGAAATATCTAACTCTGCTTCGTTCAAGCAACCTTTACAATGAAATCAGAAAATAATATCCAAAAACTATCTAAGTCTTAACTAATACTGAAGCTAAGTTGTGGGTATTGCCAAATATTTAATTTTGCTAAAGTTGTGCATTGTGATTGCTTTCCAGCATCAGTGAAAAGAAAACTCTTTCACAGCATTATACTAAGGCGACTTTTAGACTAGTTGATTTTGCGATGCCAAAATACTTTCGAGATACCAAGATTCGCTGAGAATAGCTTCGTCAGACTGCAGGTGTAAATGCGCCATAATTTTAGGTAGTATGCTTGCACTGCGCATCCGTACTCCTCGGAAATTGCAAACATAATATCTTGGAGAAGCGACTATCTTTATTAACCTGGCCTCGATCCAAATTAAAACAATGGGACTACTTGACCTTCTTAATTAAGTTGTTTATTTTCTTTTACGGTGTTTCTATAATTTTGAAACATTGTATTGTACACATTGATGCTTATATTCTGTCAAAAGTAATTGTAGTCTGTAGTCCAAACTAGTTTTTTGTTTTTGCTTTTGCCGTTGAGTTCCGAATACGAAACTTATAAAATAAACAGACATTTGAATCCTTTCATTATTTATTATATTAGGTCGTGGGGCGTCGTCGGTGAAGGAGATCAGGGGAGGTAGTGTAGCCTCCCCCAAAGAGGGCTCCCCTGTCCCAGCCTCCGCAGCCGCCAGCCCCCAGCCCCCAGCCTCCGCAGGGGAGCGGAGGCTGGGAGTTCCCGGATGTCGCTTAGCGTTCCCGGGGGCTCCCTACATGCCTGAGGAAGGCCATCCCTGAGGTTTTTAGTGGGTAGGATTTCCCCTTTTGGGGGGAAAGCCCAACATAACCGCCGGCTCGCCGCAGCCGGGGTATGCAGTTTAATGCATTTTCCTCAAGGGAACAAAAAAAAAAAAGTAGAGCTATTTATGTACTTGCATCGAAATGTTAATAATAATGTGGACCTTCCCGGGATTTCTAACGGACATTCTCGTGTGGCCAACAATATTACAAATAAATAATAATAAAAACCTCAGAGATAGGCAAATAAAAGAAAGATAATTAATTAACATACATTTTTTATTAATTTACTTTAATTCACGATACAAATTATTGATAGTCTTAAGCAAATTCTCATACGCATATTTCGCCTTTTTTATAAATACGGACTAACACTTTCGTGAGGTTATTCAAACAGCCCATCGGAATCATTAGATTTGAAGTGTTCGCTTCGGACATTGAAAATATGTAACCATAAGCTTTTCAATATTTTCTGGCTTCAATGAATTTCTCTGAACGTCTAAAATCCATTTGTGTAAAAGTAAATAACATTTTATTTAAAAAAAATCAGGATTTTTTTCTGTTCTTTAAAATTAATCTCGGTATTTGAGGCATATTCATTTTATTCTTTCGCTGTATGAAATCAGTGTAAGACTAAAAAGTCACACTAAAAAGCATATAGCCAGTCTAGAATTGCAAAATTTTATAGAGATTGAATCCAACTAGTATATTTTGTACAATATACCGAATATTATTAGCAATAAATATTAGCGCTAAACAATCTACTTTACCCTCTTATTAACAAAATAGGTAATCATACAAGAAATACAGCGAATTAATCGTTTGAACGCCATTAAATATACAGCTAGATAGCATTTCTTTTGTGTTAACAGCTAACTAGAGGGCCTAGACAAGATGCCTTTCTATTTTCGTAGTCGCATCCCTAAAATAAAAAATGTATGGCATTGACATAACCGATCGCTTGACTTTTCGAGTGGTTATATCAATACCATACATTTTTATGTTAGCGATGCGATTACGATTTTCGAAAGGTATCCTGTCTAAGCCCTCTGGAGTGTTATTTGGAAGATTTTGTTTTCATTTTGAAGTGATTTAACTCGTATGATATTAAGTTTTAAAGTCTTATATCGCACTTATATGCCCTTCAAATTGTACACGACCGGCCCTGAAAGATCATATATATTTAATTCCCTGAAATTGTCCCTACGTCTTTACTCCTTATACACCTTCAATGCCATTCATGACTAATAATACTTAAGAAAATATGTTTCTTGCTTTGAAAGATGAATGGAGTCTCAGTTATTATTAACACGAAATAAAGTCTTCAGTTTTTACAAATTAGTTCATTTGAAGGACACGAAGTTATATATTTATAGACATTCAGGTTTATATAGTATAGTTTATATTTATAGACACTCAAGTTTATGTAGATTATATTTATAGGCATTCAGGTTTATGTAGTTCATATTTATAAACACTCAGGTGTATATCCCAACTAACAAAAATTATAAATGCGAAAGTAACTCTGTCTGTCTGTCTGTTACGCTTTCCTGCTCAAACCTCGCAACCGATTTTGATTAAATTTGGTACAGACAGTCTTTAGACCCTGAGACAGAACATAGGCTACTTTTTATTTCGAAAAAAGGGATGAAGGGGTTGGAATAAGGTTAAAAGTTTGTATGGGATTTCTTAATTTTAAAAGATAAAACCATCAAACTTTATATTTAAGCACCTGATAAGAAATAAATAAACATTTTTTGTTATAGCAAATATTCATTGTTATAGCATTTTTGAAATTTCGACGAGCTAGCGGGTGAAATAAAGGCTGAAAGTTAGTATGCAAGTTCGTCAAATATCACGCCATAAGAAACAAAGCAAACAAAATATTTTTATACACAACGTGAGGCTGGCCCATGTAAGAGTCTCTTAGACATAAGGGACCAGGATTGACAAATACTAATTTCACGCAGGCGAAGCCGCGGGCGGAAGCTAGTAGTTTCTATTTATGGTCACACAGATTTATGTAGTTTATATTTGTAGATAATCAGGTTTATATAGTTAGTATATACTAGCGACCCGTCCCGGCTTCGCACGGGTGCAATGAAACAATCGTTATCGTGGGTTGTCCCTAAGAGATAGACATATACCATCGCGTACTTTTTTGTTGAACTTTTTAGGGTGGACAATATTGTAGTACATTATTTTGGTCTATCTCGTAGGGGTTCAGCCAGAATTTTTGCAATATAAGCGCAAAAAACGTGCTTATTTACGACATCACATTAGAAACCTCTAAATTTATCAGTTTCTCTACTTTTTGTTTGTATTTACATATAAACCTTCCTTAAGAATCACTCTATCTATTAAAATAAGCCGCAACAAAATCCGTTGCGTAGTTTTAAAGATCTAAGCATACATAGGGACAGACAGACAGCGGATAGCGACTTAGTAATGTAGTGATTGCACGAAGGACTTAAAATATCTGCATTTAATATTTTAAAATCGGGGCTTAGTTGTGTTACAAATGGTGAAGTGACCAAATATAATATCTTGGATCATTTCTATCTGTATCTAATTGGTCATTCATCTCTAGTACTAGTCTGGTACCGTCATTTCAAAGAAATCAGAACGGTTCTATAATAACAATTTATGAAATAAAGCATTACATACAATTTAAATTCATTTGCACGGTTTTAGATGCGGCTTTATAACCATTCTATCGATTATTTCAACTGTGAGTAAGATTATTACTATTGTTTTTGCTCTTTGAAATTTTACTTCATAAGATATATAACTGTTCTTTAAATTTGTTAAAAGATTCAGTGTTATTTAATCAAACCCACTCAATCATTCTAGATACCACAAATTCTGTTCTATTTTGCATCCCAACTAATATTATAAATGCGAAAGTGTGTTTGTTTGTTTATTTGTTTGTTTGTTTGTTACCTCTTCACGCTTAAACTACTGGACCGATTTCAAAAATTCTTTCACCTTTGGAAAGCTACATTCTCCCCGAGTAACATAGGCTACTTTTTATCCCGGAAAAATCGACAGATCCACGGGATGCGCAATAAAGGCTTCGCTCAAAAACTACTGCACAGATTTTTATGCGGTTTTCATCAATAGATAGAGTGATTCTTGAGGAGTTTTGCGGCATTTTTTATCTCGGAAAAACGGATAGTCCCACGGGAAGCGCGATAAAATCTTCGCACCATAAACCGACTTCCGCGTATATGTAGCCGTGGGCAAAAGCTATGACCCTTAACCCTCTATACACCCAATCCCGAAATCCACGCGGGCGAAGCCGCGGGCAGAAAGCTAGTATTATATAAAAATATTATTTTAAATGTCGGTTTGCGCATATAATAAAGAGTTCGAAAAGTTTATCAAATAAATATTTTTCAATAGATATCAAAATGTAATTTAAAATAGGTATAATTTTAATCATAGCGAATGAATTAACTAAATGAAAGCATTTTGACACAAGAAATCAACAAACTATCCCACAATAATGGGGCATGTTGTATCGATTTGAAAAATTCTTTTACCATTAGGAATCTACATAATACCTGATAGTTGATATCCGTTGTCTTTCGGAAAATCCGATATAACATGGGTGAAGTCGCGGACGAAAGCTGGTTTTTACAAAATCCGGAATGTACAATACCTATTACAAGCATGCTAGCTCGGAAATGCTATAAAAGAAAATCTGAGCAGTTTACATTCGTGGTAACCAATTTTATATGACGAGCTCTACTTTGTATTCCCTTCTAAAAAGCTCACGCTTCAAATAGCCCATTGTATGAATAGTACGGAGAGAATAATTATGAATACTAATAAGCAAGAAGTGTTCTTGAAAACTATTATAAAATAAGTTACCCGATGGGAATCACTATTGTCCAGCGAACATACTTTCTTAGCAATTTGATATTAAAGTAACAAGTCCTAGGGATAATGCCCAATCCATTTAAACTATTATATCCATAATCCAATATAATTTTAATGGATTTATGTAAATATACTTGTTATAATAACATTACGTTTATTATTCATTAAATATATTATGAATACTTTAGATATAAGACTATATTGGTCAATAATAATTGTCTATAATGTTATTTGATATAATGTATCATTGTCTATTATAAAATGTGTTTTTTATCCAATAAGTTAAAAATAAATATACTTACATTAAAATTAATTGTATTGTTGTGGTAAGTGGGGCCAAAAATTTAAAAGTGACGTCCAAAACTAGGTTCCAACGAATATATATCAAATTCATCAAACTACAGGTTCCGAGAAGTATCCGACCGTGTTTCTAGTCATAAAACTATCACTAACAAGTCAGACCAAAATTGTAACTCACCGACAGCAGCAGAATATATATATACATATATATATATATATATATATATATATTATATATATATATATATATATATATATATGTATACATATATATATATATATATATAATTAATAAAAAAAATATTTTTTTTAGTACAAAGCATTTATATGGAAGTAAGTATATGGAAAAAAATAAACCCTAAATTCCTTCAAATATTGAAAAAAATGTTGAAACCTTTTATAAGTACAGAATGGTTTTTAGGAATACTTGTTCAATAGTATCTTTTAACAGACTCAAAATTTCTAGTTATGAAGATTAGCTTAGTTTTAATGATTAGAGCTTATCAGTTTTACTTGAAATTAATTTTGTCACTTACATTAACATAACTGACATTTTCGATTACGTAAGATAACCTCTTTTAAATTAACTTCGGTTTAATACTACATGCATCGCGGCGCACGGTCCAGGGTTGGCACCAGTTACCAAAATTTAATAAAAGCTAAACGACATAATGTGTTGGCAACCATAATTGATTGCGCCATTTTGTTTAAATTATGCCTGCGTATTAATTGTCAGTAATGTGACGGTGAATACAGCATTTTGCTGTAAAATTGAGTTTTTTATTATTTATAATATTAATAGACTTATAAGGTTGGTTAATATGTATGTTAGTCTTTGTTAAAACTTAGTAATAAATCTAAAAATACCTATGTAATTTTAGTATCATATTTTTTTAGTTTAGTCACTTTGAGAAAACTTATTGAAGTATTAAGAACAGGAACACAGCTCATATCAATTTAAAAAATTCGCATTTAATTAATAATGAATAACTGATTCAATGCGATAGAAGAATAAGATAGATAAAATCATTATTTACTCTGACTTTCATCACACACAAACATAGCAACATAAAACGACTTAAAGTTATAAAATTATATAAATATAAGTATTTGTGTTTGTTTCGAAAATTATAATTTAGTATTGTGAATTTGTTTTATTTTACAAATACTTAAAGATGGACCATTTTTTAAAAAACGATACGCTTGGCATGTTACAAAATTAGACAGATTTTGTTTCGCTTCTTGAAATGTGCATTCGAGTTACGCGGTGTTAGAACTTAAACAACGTTATACTTAGTTAGAATAATATTCTTAACCAACTTTAAAAAAGAGTTTGGGCTGTATTTTTTTTTTGTTTGTTAAATCAGAACTTTCGTATAGGTGATCCATTTTGATTATTCTTTACTACCCTTCTGCCCGCGGCTTCGCCCGCGTGGATTTAAGGATTGGGTCTATAGAGGTTTAAGGGTCATAGCTTTTGCCCACGGCTACATATGCGCGGAAGTCCGTTTATGACGCGAAGGTTTTATCGCGCTTCCCATGGGACTATCCGTTTTTCCGAGATAAAAATACCGCAAAACCTTGCTCAGGAATCACTCTATCTATTGATGAAAACCGCATGAAAATCTGTGCAGTAGTTTTTGAGCGAAGCCTTTATTGCGCATCCCGTGGGATCTGACGATTTTTCCGGGACAAAAAGTAGCCTATTATTTAACCAGGACTTTTATCTTGACATCTGCAAAATTGCTAAGCAATAGGTTCAGTAGTTACGGCGTGAAAGCGGAACAAACAAACAAACTCACTTTCTAATATTTAATTATTGTATAAGTGGGTGTGTCAGCCAAGGAAACGCTGCAATATACCGATACTGACCTGAAATTATCTCCAAAAATAGCAAAATTATATCTACTACTATCATATCATATTATCTACAACATTATATACTCGTAATTATTCTTTTATTTTTAGTGCATATTAAATTCACATTTTTTTAAATTTACATTTTTTAAAGTCCACTTGTAAATACATTAGATTTTTTAATTGAAGAAAATTAACAAACCAAATCGAACATTTCGTATCTCTGTCTGATATCTCATAATATATAAAACCGATACTTTGCCAATCCTAGACGCAGGCGATGGCGCGGATCGCGTCACTGATCCATAACACGCGATGGGTGAGCGAGCAATGGCTGCCGGGGTATAACATATCCAAACGAATATCATCAATCGAGCACGACAGCGCTATATATTGACGTAGATTCACAACTTTATCTGTAGTTTTTAAAGGCAGGTAAATAGGAACACGGCTATCTGAGAGGCTACCTATGTCTCGCACAGACAAAATAATAAATAATTGCGTATTAAATCTTCGCTATTTTTGGTTTGTAACATTTACGTTTATAACTTTTGTAGTTAAAGTTTTACAGTAACTATTTCTTATTGCATTTCATTTCAAAGGTACATTGCATTTTTAATTACATTTGATTTTCACAATTTGTCAATTTATATAAAAAATCAATCTTAAAAATTGCTTCAATTTTCTTCTCCCAAATATTTTTGTAAATAAACTTTTTTTATTTTTTTAAACTTCAATATTTTTAAATAAACAAGGAAAACATTTGTGCCCGCCGGACGCGAAAAATGGCATAAAATTATCAATACAATATTATTAATATTTATTGATACCAAACAAGAAACGGCAAACGGAAGTCGCGTTTATTGTATTTGGTATACCAAATATACGATAAATTGAATATTAGTAGTGACCAATATTCAACTTATCGTATTTTTAGTATTTTAACAAATTTAATAAAAATACATATTTATTAAATGACTTTTGAAATTATTTATTAAATTAATGTATGATGAAAAGGCTCGTGCTTATAGTATGACGTTTTCAACTCGACAAAACCGTTTGTAAAAGCAAGATACTATGATGATCCACTACCTAGTCACTAGGTAGGGTCATCATAGTATCTTGCTTTCGGTGCTCTCCACGTTAGTAAGATGAAAAGAATTACAGATAATTTGGCTGAGCGACTCGCAAGGCGGGCGGCACGCCCGACAGATGTTAACCGTACCGTCCCTAAAGATTTAGTTCCTGTATATATATATTTTTTATTGTGGATATATTATCATGATTGGGCTTAAATTGTAATGTAATTTAGCAGGTATCGACTTGTTATAGAATATTATATGCCAATTGTGTTGTCTTTATGTTTGAAATTTGTATGTCAAATTAATTTTCTTTTGCGGACATTTTCTATTATTCGAATTTTAGAAGGCAGTACCGCAAATATATTGAACACGTAAGAATTCACACGTTAAGATTTCCTTCTTTCGATTCAGTTCAGTAATCGCTTACCAAACTTACTAGTAACTGAGGCACCAAATTACTCACGGGACGAAGCATGCCGTCAATATTAGGTTACTGACAGCATCAGAAGGTGAGTTACGGTGACCCAAATCCACTATACATGATTTGGCAACAGACTAACATGATGTTTCTCTAATCCCAGACGTTTATAGGTTATAACCTATTACTATAGGCGTATATACCGTAACTCTGTAGCATGAGCAACGAAACAAGATATTTTAAAGCGTATTTCATATGATATAACGGACTTGAATTTTAGACTTATGTATTTTAACAGTTTCTATCGCTCTGCCATGTACGGAGGCAGCTAAACTGTATTAAGTCACCCATATGCTGTCCAAAAATCAATTATTACAATAATAATGTAATTAATAAGTTCTTTTCGAACATTACAGCAGAAATAATGCACGCAAAGAATACTTTCTTTATTAATTCGACCAATTTCCTAACCGCCATCATTATGCAGCAAGCCACGTTCCTGTCACGCGATAGGAAACTGGTCTAATTCTTATGATTCCGCGAATCGGTTCTTTCTACTTCAGTGAAAATAGTTGTGCATTTACATGAACGAAAAATTGGAATTGCTGGAATTTCTTCATAGAAATCGGGAGCACGTCGCGGATTCAAATGTTCAAACAATACTATCGATAAAACATTTTCAAGTTAGACCGTGGCTTTGCTTCGTGTATATTTTACTGATTCAGTTATTCTTTCTTGTTATTGAATATCTGTCAATTATTCTAGTTGTGTTGTAGGTCTTCTTTATAAGCCTATGCTGTTAGCCGTAGATGACTTTTACAGAGTCACCTTGTTGACCTAATGGCGATATTTCCACTATTATCAATTGATTGCTATTTAAACTGTGCGCCTTACTTATCGCTTTGTTTTATACTTTCAATTGCAAATTTCAAATTTACAAATGAATGATAAAACAATGAATGTATAAAAAGCGATGTCGATAAACACCTATAAATATTCAATCAGTTTATCGTATCGGTCAGTGACGTTACAATCTTGTATTTCAACTGTGAAAAGTGCCTATATATTTGTATATATAGGCACATTTCACAGTTGGTAAACATTACTTTAACAGTTGGTATCAGCATTTTTGTGTGGAGCGAGAACTGCAATATGTCCTCCCACAACTCATATACGTTCCCATCGAGAGACGCAAATATAACCCTAACTTTGTTTATGTCAGAGTTTTTAGACATCAATTCTGGCCCAGTGCATATTGGTCGACTGCACATATCCCTTTGATTTTTTTCGTAGGTTGCTTTTCATACGAAATTTATCATAAGAACATCAGATAACTGTAGACATGAAAACAAATCACACATTGGTATATGGCAGGATTGACCTCGGACCACAAACCAGTATCGAAAACCAATGCGCACCGACGACGCCTCCTTGAAGTATACACGTCTTTTTTATCCTAACTTGACAGCTTGGAGGCCAGAAACCACTTTTAAAATGATATAAAGTATATAATTAATTTTTATTACATGTTACGTAAATTTGCGTCAAACATTCCGAACAATGTAACACTTTAGCAAATAATGAAATTGAATTAATTAGAAACAGCTTAGCGATCAACTAGGCTTGATTGGCCATGACCATCTTGGCAATTTGCTTCCTCCTTCATTAGTGAGCCGCTAAAGAGGGGAATTCCTTGCCTAAACCTTTTTTCCTAACCAAGATTTTAATTAAGTTCTAGATAAGTGTGTACCAACTTAGAAATAAAAGCTTTCCATGAGGCAGATTGTGGTCAAACGCAAATATATAATTATCTTGCTCACTGGAATGTTAGGAAACAAATCCTGAATCGAAGTCACGAATGATACAAATTCATAGTTTTAGGCAACTTTGGGTCCAACCGACTGTAAACATTGTTTCCCTTTAAGATCCACGCAAACTGTAATTTGGAAGTTGAATCCAAGTTTAATTTGACCTAAAATAACTTTGAATCATTGACATGTCGATAATCCTTCTCTGGGGTATAATTTAGTCTAATTTAGTACATATTTGGAGTTATAGAATTCCATTTACGTTCCTATATCTAAAATTTTCCTTCATATTACACAAGTTACTACAATACAATCGATTTTCTACAGCCATTGTCAATAATACACACACAATCATAATATCGGTAGTATCAGGCACCCGTCCTGCATTACAGACGGTGTTAGGAGTCATCTCTAATAGGCTTCATTTCAAGCGACCGGCAAATGTTACTCTTGTGAAGCACCCTCTCCTGAGGAGCGATCGCTCTCACTACGAGGCATGAGGCCATTAGGACCAAGGCTTTCTGCTAAGTTTGGTATGTCACATCAGTTACCTAGAACGGTCTCGAATCTTATATAATCATAGCAACACTTCGTTAAGGTGGTATCAATGAGGAGTTTTGTTTTGGAGCTTTTTTCCCTCAGAAGAGGAGACTCCTGAGGGAAAAAATGTTTGGTCCAATTGGTCTTCAGCCCACTTTAGTATGTTAGTAAGTATTGTTGTATTATCTACGTAGGTTTGAGAATTAGTGACTCAGCTCCTGACAGGTCGAGGAGATGCACGCGATTAGTCACATACCATCAAGTGACATTAATGTCAATTGCATCCCTTGATAACAAAAAATATATATATTATAATTCTTGAAATATGAGAACTGTTGCATTTCAAAATTTTTTTCAAATCAATTAGGAATACAATTTTTTGGGTAATTTATATTTTATAATATATTTTGATTAATTGAAACACATTTCGGTGACTTGACAATCTAGAAAAGACCCAGACCCAGGCACAATGCAAATCGCTTTTAAATCGCACTCTACCCGTTGTGAAATATCTCACACACAACTCTAAAAGAGCATAAATGATAAATCTTATATATAAAAATGAATCGCAAAATGTGTTGGTAAGCTCATAACTCAACAACGCCTGGACCAATTTGGCCAATTCTTTTTTGTTAATGTTCGTTGAAGTTCAAGGAGGGTTTTTCAATGAGGAAAATTCGAATAATTATCGGAAATACCCTAAAAACAGCCCTTTTATTTTCCCATGCAAACGTTTTCTAACTAAAACGTACAGTCGAATTGAACTTTATAGTCAATTTGCGCTTTATTAACACTATATAGAGTTGAATATCACAAAGCACTACAATGAAAATCAAACTGATTTTTGTTAATTGATTCACACGATTAACTATAAAGCGATTGTTTACTTTTAAATGCTTATATATGTTTTATTTAATTATTATTTATTCACAACGCCCTACCACCAGGGTGACGGTTCTGTACAGGAGAATTTTTTGCCCTGACTATAAAATAAGTAGGAACAAAACTTTGTAAAACTGCCACTTTACAAATCTTTTTGACAGGACAAAGTCTGTCGGGTCCGCTAGTACTAGATAGATTGAAACACGTTTTAGTGATTTCACATTCAAGATAAGACTTAGACCCAGGCACAATGCAAACGAACATACGCTTTTAAATCGCACTCTACCCGTTGCGAAATGTCTCACACACATCTCTAAAAGAGCATAAATGATAAATGGAATAAACATAAGTTAGTAATTTGGTACACGACACATTTGTAAAGTTAACACATTACATCTTACTACCTTGTGAAGTACCAAGCTTATGTTTAATTCGACCCAGCGATCTTAAAGCTCTAAATACATTTGCTTAGATACCTGGTACAAATCGTGTTAATTTTGTTAGACGTGAACGTTTGAATGTCTAATACGCACTCAATCATTTAGAAATTACAGAATAGATTTGAGATATAACAGTAATAGCCTGAAGTCGTGTTTCGAACCATTCGTTTGAAATCGCATGCGACTTAAATACATCAAGGAAAGTTATCAATCACTTTTTAAATTAAAGCAATGGTAATATTACGCTAAAGCTGTCATATATTTCTCATCTTCATCTTTCAATAAGATCATTAAAAAAATATATATGATACAAAAATAAAAAGACGACACCTTTGGTCGGGCTTTATTCCGCGCGGGACAGATTTTAACTTAATAAAATTTGATGGTAATTTATTTCATCACACAAAAACAGTAAAACTAATTCAGTTCATATCCAAATCAGTTCGTTTTTGTGTGATGAATGCGAACATTTGTACCTTAGTTATGGTTGTTAATATATATTTCTATTAAATATGTTTATATATGTATAGTGTATGTATGTCTATCCGTTACCCTAGATCTCATAACACACGCTTTCAGAGCTTTCTTTGGGCTAGGCTAATTGGTGTAAGAGTAAGAAATATATATATTATTATTAGTTAAGGCTGTGCTTGGAGGCATGCTGGTCCCTACGCTTATGCACGGGGTAGTTATGGCAAAAGAAGGATTAAAACAAGATTACTGCAGTGGAAATGAGAGCCTTCAGGGAATGACTGGAATTACGATGAAGTACAAATTGCGAAATAGTATGATAGAGGAAATGTACAGTGTGAAAGAAGATGTAGTGACAGTAATCAAGAAGGGAATGCTTAGATATAGTATAGAGTAGAAGACTAGTATTAGAGTAGAATAGTTTGGATACCAGTAGAATGGCTGATAAAAGAAATTTCTAACGCAAATATGAATGGACCAATTGGTATTGGTACAACCTAGATAATTGGAGTAAATAGATGATATATTGAAGGAAAGTCAGGGCAAGACTACCCGTAACCGATGGGCGTCACCAGAAGTATGAATGGAAGAAAATGCTTAAGGCATTAAAGCCGTCGTTGTACATAAATTTTAAATAAAGAATTAATGAAAGTCAAGGAAGCTAGGGAAGTATATTTGGATTGTAGCAAATGGAAAATTGTGGTCTCTTCCTAGGCCCATGGGAAAGAGACGAGGGTATATGTATTCATATTTAAAGTGTATTTCTATCAAGTAGTTCCTCTGAGATAACGTCCTCTAAAAATTACGATAGGCCAATACAAATACTGACACGAGTATCACGGATCAGAAGTTCACGTGCAAGAAATGCTCAGCTAACAGAAATCTTTAGACCTAACTCTTGATGTTTGCTGCGTATGTAAATTTTCTCACGTAGTAAAAACAGACTTTATTAATGAGTAGTTAAAATCACTTTTCGCAGCAGTTTAATAGAAAAATGAGGAGGAAATCATGTTATCGAACGACAGAAGAGAAGTTATGAAATCGTTAATGCTCGACACCAGACGCGCGATTCAGAAATAAGTATTCTCGATTCATCATAATTAGCGCGTCGTCCCTGGAGATCCATTGAGTAGAGAGTTTCTGATTACTAACATGTCTTCAAAATAATACACGCTGACTAAGGAAACTCAAAAGATTATCCAAATTATCTATGGATCCGCCGTTATATCTGATATTCATTATGTTATATCGCATTTGGGCGTAGTTACTCGGGCTTTAAATGAAATTCAGCGATTAGCTCGATATCGGATATATTGACGTTTTTTCTTCATCTTAATTTTTTTGAAGTGATGTAAAAGAATATTCTGTTGCATTAAATTATCTTTACTGTTCGAAAAGTGTTATAATGGTGTAAACCAGTTAATGGTGTAAGTTAAAGTTGGCGCTCTGGTCTCGCCACAAATCTACGAAAGGTTTGTGGGGCCCGGAGACGATCCTGCCACATATCAATAAGTTTTATATGATCTTTCTGTCTGACGCTCCTACGACGAAGGATAACATCTCGAGGCAACCTGCATACACCTGCGACGGAATTCAATGATCTGTCAGATATCTAGTCAACTAGTCCGCACTAGGCTAGAATAGTTGATAAAGGCCCCAAAGACATTGTTAGGCCATCAAGATAGACATGACATAGACTCGAGCCCCTCTGTGGGAACGTATGAGTTATTTATTTATTAAGGGATAACAAACAGTTACAATGTACAAAGTATAGTTATAAGGTTACTTATTCTAAACATGACAATCCTGCAACTTACAACATTATCCAAGAATTAACTTAAAACAGTAACTTAAAATAGTGACACCTAGACATACATTGTTATAAACACAGCAACACACACACAAACAAACGAACACACACGTCTACTCAATACGGTCTAAGCTATTTTTAATGTATAAAATAAAATAAAAATAAACCATTTCAATCAAATAGCTAATGTACCAAATAAACGACGAACAATTTGAAATGTACAAATAATGAAATTTTATCTGTGTATTTAAACAAATGATCGCGGTTTTACAAGCCCCAAGTCCTAAGTTATTTTACAAAATAAACAATAAGTTTCCGCTCGCCTGGCGAAGTTAAATTTAAGTAATATAAATAATATATGAACTATGAATACATCATAAATGAGTATAGAATTATTGTTATTAAAATAAACGAAAAATAGATATATCGATTTATGAATCTTCGATTCGAATCGAGGGTGATCCTTATAAATGTACGTAATTTTTCATTGTCGATATAAATATATTCAGAATATTATTAAAACCTCAAATAAAAAAGATATTAAAATAATTTGTTCTTTTGAAACTATTATTGTAATTTCACCATTTTAATCGACTTCCGAACGCATCTGTAACTTGACATTGAAAGTCAAAATCTTATGACATTAGGACTTGACATATTTGGGCCGCGTTCCTTTTTGTATCAACAACTATAAATCGCTGTTCGTGCTCACAGACTGTTATGAATTGGTATTAACTTCTGACAGTATTGATATTAACCATGACAGTGATATCGTAGTTATTAGCGCAAAAAGGAATACGGCCTTATATAAAATAGCATTTGTCGGCTGTCGATTGTAAAAGGAATACCGTTATAGGTCGAATTTTATGTTTTATGGTTAGATATAACTTTTTGTTGAATAATAAATAATAAATAAATAAAATAATAATAATAAATATTTGTTACACTTACACCAATTAGCCTAGCCCAATCTAAGCTCTGTAAGGCTTGTGTTATGGGATCTAGGGTAACGGATAGACATACATATATTATACATATATAAATATTTTTTATTGAAATATATATCAACAACCATGACTAAGGTACAAATGCTGGCATTCATCACACAAACATCTGCCCCCACCGGGATTCGAACCCGGGACCTCAGAGATGGCGACACCTTGAAACCGGCGTACTATCCACTCGACTATGGAGGTCGTCAAAAGTAATGAAAAAGAAATGTTTTAATAATATATTATTTACATTTCCTGGTGTCTTATTTGCTGCAAAGACAATACTCATTTCGCTTCTAGAGTCTGGCCATCGGTTCTTTGTACAAGAAAAGAGCGGTAAATTTAAAAAAAACTAGGGGTAACAACACCGACTATAGACTGAAAAAATGCGTTTGATAGAGTCTGGCTACCGGTTCTCTGCACTGGACTTACTGATAGTATCAAACATTATCATTTTTTCAGTCTATAGTCGGTGTTGTCACCCCTAGTTTTTTTTAAATTTACCGCTCTTTTCTTGTGCAAAGAACTGATGGCCAGACTCTACTTTTATAATGCGCACAGCAAAGGAGTGGAATTCCCTCCCGCCGGATATTTTCCCTGATAAATACAATCTGGGCCTTTTCAAGGCAAGAGTGAATAGGCACTATCTGGACAAGTATGGACTATCTTCGGCCTCATCGTCACCATCAGGTGAGATCGAGGCCAAATGCCTGTCCACAATACATTAAAAAAAAAAAGACCTAGTCGGAAACTCACAAGTCTACGGTGACACGATGTCATTACTAGTTTGAAAGTAGTAATTTGATAATAAAATAATCATTAAAACATTGTTTTTATAAACAATATCCAATTAAAATAAAAAAACGCGATTGTTTGTGTGGATGGATGATTATTACTCTTTCACGTAGAAAGTACTGAATGGATTTTAATGAAATTTCATAACACATAGGACAATCTATAAAGATATACGCCACGCTAATAAAAACTATTTGAAATACTTATCCTGCGTGGATGAAGTGGCGGATACCAACTAGTATTGAGATAAATTAGTATTTAAAATCCCTAAATATTGATATTTTTGAGTGAAAATCACCCTAAGTTGATAATTGTTCATTCGCGAACTTGCCTTAAGCTTTGTGTTAATCCTACCTACTCATTTGACGGATATTTATGAGGATCTAAATGCAAGTAGAAATCCGAATGTAGACAAAAAGCAAATCCGGATTCTGAACAAAACCGCAACGGTTCACGCCCGGCGTATCTAAAACAGTTGGCTAATGTGAAATAGAATCGAATGATGGGTGATTCTTGGCCAACGGTCTCAGTATATCCTCTAATGTATAATTCATGTTACCCGGCCTCCGACGTCCGTTAGTGGCCTAAAGAGGATTTAAATTGACCGTAGATCGACACTTGTCTGGCTCCCAATATTAATACGGTATTAATCATGGTATGGTTTTCCTGAACAGCGAAAAGCAAATTAATACGAACAATTTGTGACTTCCAAAAATATTATTCGTTTCTCTTTAATAAATTAACTGTAAGCTAATACGTCTACTTATTTATCGAATACTGTTAAAAGGTCTCGTTTGAATGATCAAAGATTCTTTTTTTTTTAAAGCGACTTCAAATATGGAAGCCTTTTTCCAATCTACTTGTGTATTTTCTGTGGATCTTATAAGACTTTTCTTTTGTATCCTTCATCAAAGGTTAAGGTAGGAAAGGAAAGTTAGGATCTAAACATGAGATCCCTAGTAAATTAAGTTAAACCCTAAACTTTTACGAGCTTGTGAATCTCTTGAGGTCTGCTGCTTAACATTTTACGTTATAAATTATTGTATAAAAGTAACCTTGCTAATGTAATAACTCATTTGATTCAAACATAATAAACGAATTAAAATTACAAGTCATCCATCACAGCTTATATACGAAGAATGCGAGCTTACCTTTTTTTTTTTTTTTTGTTCCCCTGAGGAAAATGCATTAAATTGCATACCCCGGCTGTGGCGAGCCGGCGTTATGTGGGGCTCTCCTCCCCAGAAGGGGGAGGCCTACCCACTAAAAACCTCAGGGATGGCCTTCCTCAGGCATGTAGGGAGCCCCCGGGAACACAAAGGCCACTTCCGGGAACCCCCAGCCTCCGCTCCCCTCTCTAGAGGGGAGCCCTCCTCGGGGGAAGCTACCACCTCCCCCGGTCCCCTCCACCGACGACGCCCCCCGGCTACGGAAGGGGCGTGGTCCATCCCGGGTCGCCGTAGCGGTCGCGACTTCCTCGCGCCCGCCGGCGAC
This sequence comes from Scirpophaga incertulas, assembly GCA_036419045.1. Lineage (NCBI taxonomy): Eukaryota > Metazoa > Arthropoda > Insecta > Lepidoptera > Crambidae > Scirpophaga > Scirpophaga incertulas. The sequence goes on along the minus strand of CM071627.1, from coordinate 8,373,893 downwards.
CCGCGGCGGCGCCGCAGCTGTGCTACCGAGCCCGGCGCCGCCTCCTTCGAGCGGGATCGGCCATCTCTCGACCGGTGTTACAGGACCCGGGGCGCATGGCAGTGGAGTCGCGAAACGGATCCTGCCATGTGCCCCGCATAAGCCCTGAGAACACCGGGCGTTTTAGTGGGTAGGTCGGCCCTCTCAGACCGGAGAGCCCCACACACGGCCGCGCCTTGCCAGCGCGACGTCATGGTGCATAAGGAGCATTTCCCCTCGCAAAAAAAAAACGTGTTACAGGTTGCCTTGCCTCACGATTTTGTCATTCGCCTTTAGGATTGTTGTTGCTTTTTAATTTAGAACTGTGTGTAATTATAGGGGAGATGCAGAGAGATTTTTGATTCGTTTGTCCGTCGACGAGCGGTCGATACATATTAAAATTCATGTAACTGAGACAGTGTATTTTTCGAACGCTGCACGCGGCAACTCGGTTGTCACCTCTTTTTGCTACCACAGTTACATTGATGAGATACTGCATTCAGGGGCTTCAATTCCATATTTTCCAATTTCATTTCGTATAGGTATTCATTTGTCTTTGTTTAATTTTGAAGTATAAAAAGTTTGTGATAACAAACAAACGAGATCAAAATAATGTTTTATCAATATATTTTTTCATAGGCTCTTATTTACGTCATAAAATATAAAATTAAGAGGACACAAAGAGCTTAAAAATTACTTAATTATACGCACATATATACGTACAGAGAAAAGTAAACTAAATGACAACACCTGCACAGAATTTGGAAGAGTCTTGTCGAGAAAAACAGGCAAGAAACTCTGAAGATTTATTTTTTATTTCATCTTCTTTATATCGTTATATCAAATACATATAAAAATTAATAATAATGTTAATTGACAATAAATATATAGGCTATTCACATGTTCAGTATAAGAACAATGAATTGTTTATTTAATTTAATACAGAATCATTAAATTATATATTATGAAAATTAAATCTAAGAAATAAGAATATTTATTTAAAAATAATTATTATTTACTTTGTAAATTAACACATTTCCCCATGAACAAACCTCCAGTTTTATGAAATCTGAACATTGGAAAAGCAAGTTTATTATTTCTTGTATTTAAATGAGTAATTACAAATGTGTATTGAATGTACTGTAATTATTTTAACATAAATAAAACAAATTGTTAAGATATATTTACTAGAAAACCATGCGTAGCTTACGGCGTGAATAAGGTCAGATTATGGTAAAATATCAACATGACGATAATGACTACGTTAATTAACATGATGTGACTATAACATTTATGTATACAATAAAAAATAGGTTATAATTAGGAAAATAATCACAAATTCCAATACAACCGAAATGGATTCTAAATCATAAACTAAGTGGGCACATGTGCAAACAGCCAGGCAATGTTCATTAAGTCATTTTGATTCAATGTTCCTTGCGTACCCCCGTATGGAACGTGAGGGTTCATTCCATAAAGGCCACGCGAACTGAAGATAAAATGGTACGTTAGACAAAACGGAACTCAAATATCAAAATATTCATTCAATCAAACAAATCAATATATTCATTTTCAAATTACATTAACAAACGATCAATTTTATTCGTTCGAAGAAACTTATGGTTTCGTCGTCTATTACGCGAAATCTTATAATAAAAAGAACCTGAAAACAACAAGATCCTTTGTTTTACTCTATCGTTAATGGAAGCTCAAAGCAAATACGGCCTAACTCCGTTACATAATAGATAAATACTAGACCACATTAAACATTTTCGCTACATTAACATATACTTTAAAAGGTACAAAGACAATAATGTGGAAACGAGAGGAGTGGTTTTGTTTGACATTTTTTATTGTGCGGCTCGTTTGCCCATGCGATATATTTATAGCGGAAAAGATTGAAACCTTCACTTCTAACCGATATAACCTTACTTATAGACTATTCACATCAACATGAACATCATCGTTGTCATTTCAACCAGTAGACGCCCACTGCTGGATATGTCCAGCAGTGAGACCTATGGGTTTCTCCCAAGTCATGGTACACATGGACACTGGTCGATCATATGTTGTTAGCGTTCAGCTCCTTCCTGCAATCCTCACTAAATCGTCTGCCCATCTTGTAGGAGGCTAATCAACGCTGTGGAGTCTTATCCCTGCTACTTTCTGCCCGAGAACCTTTCTGCCCGAATGGCTGTTGGTCCTGCGAACAATGTGATCACATTGTTGCACTGTCACTTAATTCTTCTAATATGTAGGTGATCACGTAGAGAAACTCCGAGCATCTCCATTGAGCCCTCACCATTGCTCTTTGGGTGTCTTTGAGCCGCCTTATAAGGCCCACTGTTATTGACCAGGCTTCAGTTTCATATGTCATCACTGACAACACGCATGCGCATACGCAGCTTTAGTCTTAAAGCACGCGATATATGCCGCGTAATTTCCCGGACGCTGCCAAGCCGTCATAGCTCCATGATTGATCTCTTTCAAAAAATTAGAGCAACCTAGTTTATTATTTATCCTAGATGAACATAATTGCAAACTACTTCCATTGTGGAGCCTAAACATATACCTCGTCTTCTCCATGTTCACTTTAAAAGCCAGTTGTTGAGAAACTATACTGAGATCTTAGTGTCCAACCTTTATAGGAGTAGGCACTACATGGGAATCCGATATAGATTTTTCGGCTTCTCCATTTACATTTTGAGACTCACTTGTTGGGGCACTCGAGCATTGTGTTCAAGAGCATACCAGGGTCATCTGCATGGATACCTCTATCTTACAGAATCATTACACTAACTCTCGCAAAATGTTAGCAGCCATTCTTCATAATGAAAGTGTCTGTGGTGCCATTACTTTTTTTGACAGCTTATTTACTTGGGATTTTTTTGTAATTATTTGATTCATTCTAAGGCTGCGTATACCAAAAAAAAATACAACTGTTATATACCACACCTCTGTTATATACCATAACGCTAATTTCATATTCAAGGTCAATGAAGGAATGAAACTTGAATATGTCTAGCAGTATGACATATTTCTCCCGTGCAACAATCAAAATACAGTAATGCTGATGACGGATCGTTGCACGGGAGAATTATGCCATTCATCGGTATGAGTGACATAAATTCCACAATGTGAAATTCTACAGTTCGGCCTCGATTAAAGATAAATCGATTGCTTGCAAAATAGCAACTCAAAATACCTAGCAAAATAGTCGAACAACTAGCTTGTTCGACTGTTTTGCTAGCGGAATTCACCCTTTAACTAAGGTATCATGTGCAAACTCAACCCAAACGGATCTAATAAAGTTTACTGAGGTATCAAGTTAACAAATCAATAATGCCTCCAGGCCACAACTCGGGTGCTGATTTTCGTAAAACATGGCGGAATCTTACCTACCTATAGATCATTAATTTATACCACTAAGGTGAGTGGTATATATTTTTATCATTAAGATGACTAAAATTAGCATTCGTAGTTCCTTCCTCACTCTTCCTGAATGAGGATGGAACTATGGTAACTCCATTCGGCGAGGTAATATTCTTAAGTTATTCCTGACAGATCTGCTAGGATCGTTCTTCTGCAAACCTTGAAAATTTACCATCATTATTATTGATTGTTATGTTTGTCCACAGAAAACACATTCACCGTAGTAGTAGAGAAAGATGGCCGTGGGCTTGGCATGTCGGTTTGCGGTGGAGGGGCTCTCGTGAAGATACGGCGACTGTACCCCCCACAGCCAGCATGGCGAACAGGGCGGCTGGCACCCCGGGACCTGCTTTTATCCGCCAACGGCGTTCCGCTTGCTGGGCTGAGCACCTATGTGAGTTCAAAGTTCGCTTTAGCCTAGGCCTTGCATCAATGTAAGTAACTTTTATAATGGTAACATTATCATTTTGACATAGCTATGTCAGAAAATTTCTAATTATCTGATGGGCAAAGCTTCTCTCAAAAATAGAGGTTTTTCTTTCATAATCCTCTATGCGTAGTATTAACATTCCTTCGAGGAGTGTTAAGTTCATATGTTCATCAGATGTTATGCTAATATGTAATAGTGTAAATATATATAATAAGTTATGGTCGTACTTTCAAAACATATCTGGAATCAATCGACAACCTACAGAAAAGGATACTAAAGTTAATAGTAGTACCTAAATTCTATTCCCAACTCTCAAATGACAGTGAATTATTTAAATACTGTGAAACACTTCCCGTCGAAACCAAAGTTATATATTTTCTTTTAAAAGAACAATTTTTCAATGTACAGATAAATCAAATAATTAATCACTCCATATATACACGTAAAGTTGCATAAAAGAAACTGGTTACAACTACGGCAAAAAATTATTACGGCGAACGGACTACCGCACGTATGATTCCCAGATTAATACGGACAATAGTATTATCCGTATTAATATTAAAAGTAAGCTATAGCAATATTTCTTGTCACAATTATAACCTTGTATGTAAAGACTTGTTATTTCCTTTGTAAGATGTTATAATTGCTTTAGATGATGTTTATTTGAATTATGTGTTTTATAATATGTATGTCATTTGTTTCAAAAAATACTTCGGATAAATGTAATTTTTATTACTGTATGTGTCACACACAAACCTTAGAGCACTAAAGTCGGGTCAATTCAATAGGCCACATTTGACATTTCATTAAAATTCCTCAACTAACCTTGTAATGGCGGACATAAAATATTCAATATTTTTTTAGTTTGGAAATGCACAAATGACCGTTGTTACAATGTTGCGTTCAATGAAGTCTATACGTAAGTGATGTCCCTCAAAAAAATCGAATGAATGCAATGATTACTTGTGAAGGGATTATTCACCATGAATGTACGGAAGTGAAAGTTGGGTATGGGAGAAACGACATGAAAGCAGAATAAATGCAGTAGAAATGAGAGCTTTGCGGAGTATGGCAGGAGTAAAACTGAGTGACAGATTGATAATGAAGTGATTAGAAAGAAATGTGGTTTGAAAGAGGATATCGTGACAAGAATAGAGAAAGGGATGCTTGGGTGGTTTGGGCATGTGGAACGGATGGATGAAAGTAGACTGACCAAAATGATTTATGAAGCTGGAGTGAGTGGAGATACGGGACGAGGAAGACCTAGGCGAACATATTTCGAACTAATCGAAAGTCTCCTCAAAAAAGGCCAGGTCAGAAGTACCCGCAATCGTCGAGCATGTATGAGGAATGTTATGAAAGTAGATGAAGCGAAAGAGATATGTAAAGACCGTAGCAAGTGGAAAGACGTAATCTCTGCCTACCCCCATGGGAAAAAGGCGTGAGTGTATGTATGTAAACATGTTGTTCTTTTGTTTTATAATAAAAAACAATAATAACTTCATAAACAGAGAAATAATTGATGTTAAAAAATTTAAGGCAATTAAAATCGTAAAATATATTAATGCAGTACCTATAAAAGAGCGTATTCCCATTTAAAAGGTCGGCAACACATCTGTTGTTGCGGGCAGCGATAATCACTTACCATCATAATCCATTTGCTCGTTTGCCTATTACAGTTATTGTGGAAAAGTACTTTTTTTATAAGATAGGGATCTTATAAAAAAAGTACTTTTCCATAATAACTGTATTCGATTCACATATGTTTGAAGTAAATATCGATTTTTTCACCATAATCGGAGTGTTTAAGCAGGTCACCTCACTATGAACAAATGTCAAATGTGGCCTATTAAATTGACCCGACTGTAAGTGGCAGGTTGTCTGGTAAGAAGTACCTGAGGCATTCAATTCGCCCGTGTACATCAATATTGGTACATAAAGCTTAAAAAAAAATATGTAAGTGGATGATACACAAAACTGCATCGATTGTATTAATAAATGGAACTATTTGATATTCATAAACATACTTTATGTGACTGATTAAGAAATGTTTCCAATTCTTCGAAAGGTTTTCCATGACTGAAAAATCTAAATCATTGAAATTAATTTAATATTGATATTTGAAAAGACACAAGAGAAAAGATACAGATTAACTTTATTACATTGATATAGTTGTTTTTTTATTTTTTTCTAAACTTCTACTAAAAATATGTAACTAATATCGATTAAAAATTGTCAAATCTATGTACAACTTTCGGAGTACCTAACATTAAAATTAAATTATACAAAGTACTATAAGAAAAAACTTTATGTTATCTCGATAGCAATGTTTTTTGCAATTTTACGACCTAATCGACAAAAGGGCGTCAACGAAACGGTTTCCTGGGAGATAAAATAACGAAAGTTCTTTAACAGAACGTTTTTCTTAAAAATATATCTGAAAATTCCGCCTACTGTCCGCCAAACAGTCTTCAAGTCCGCAATTTGTATTCCCTATCAGACGACAATTTTGTTCTTTACATAAAACGCAACGTTAAAAACATTTCGTCTTTTTACGTGCAACGTATTCTAATTGTTTCTATTCAATACTAAAAAGCCATTTAAAAAGTACACCTTTTTCGAATTAAAACAGGTAGAGACATCGATGTGCAGATCTTTAGAATGGTTCTCTAAATAAATAAATAAATTTCGTTTATTGGAAACGACATTATATATAATCAACATTGTCGTCCTGTTCTCTGATTTAACTTGAGCTGTGTTTAAGAGATACTTAATTATATTAATTTATAAATAAAATAAACCTTATAATTGACCTTAAATAAAAAAGATAATATTTGTTTTTGAACTCATTTTTATCATTTCTTTCCATTTTAATACTTCGAAAGCTGAACGCATTTATAATTTGACACAGAATGTCTAAATATTTTAACATTCTATGGCATATGACAATAATAGCCAGAAATGGATCTCAATTGATTTTGCTAGTATCCTTATGATAATGATATTATCGCAGTTGTCTGACTTTCAATGTGATTACAACTTTAACAGACTTTTTTTAACACCATAATATTGGAGCGAAACATGTATTTTATAAATAATATTGAAATCTGAATATTTCCTTAATCTAGAGTTTGAATAATAAATTATTGTGCTTTTTAGAATCAAATTATGTATTAAATTAAACTTATTTGATATTTTTTTGTGAAATTCACCCTAAGAAAGTGATAATTGTTTTTTCTGTACAGAGAAGATCTTTAATATGTTTAACACCTGTTTGTGTGTTTTCAAATTCAAATTCAAAATCATTTATTCAGTCTAGGCTGTTACAAGCACTTGTGAAAGTCGAAAAGCTACGCCATCGGTTCGCAAATCTACGGCGGGAGACCTTGTACTAAGAAGAACCGACAAGAAACTCAGCAAGGGCTCTATTAAATAGATACAGAGTCGTCAATTTGGAAAATGACTAAAATATGGATAATTCATGATGTCAATTTCCATTACATAATACCGTTAAAAATACTTCAATACCGTTCACAGTTGATGGAGTAAAATAATTATTGCTCGGAACTACTTTCATACTAAACCGAAACTATATTATTCTGAACCTATATACTATATTATACTTACCACTAAATAGGATTGTCAAATTAGTAGTAGTCCAGCAGGCCTACGATGATTCTTTAAAACAAAAATAAATTCGTAGTGCAAGCGAGATGGCGTTATATGCTTTAAGAGCGGGGTGTCTCTGTTTCAATATATGTAGTTTTAACCCTACTTTAAGCGATCATGTGTAAATGGTCAATCCCCGTATTGGTAGCCTTATGCTAAATAAAGAATAGATGTGTCTGTAGCAATATAGTAGCACACTGTTTTTGAATTCCAGTTCCATTGTGTTTTTCTTTTTGCAAATGTCATATGTACAATTATCTGACGCTCCTGCTCCTGAAAAGAAATCATTGTGAGGCGTCTTTCATACACCTGCAAAGAAATTCAAAAGTGTGTATGTGAGGCCAGCGTAGTTGTCTTGGGCCTAATCGCCATAACATGGTTAGGATAGGCTCGTGCCCCTTGGTGGGGACAGATATAATGAGTAATTATGTATTTAAAAATATATTTTTTAAATATTTATCTGAGGGCTCCATAATTTCTTCTTCAAAGTTATATACTTAGGCAATGTCGTTTTCTACTTTGTTTTCTTCGTTGCCCTATGTAACCGTCCGGGAGGCACAGACCGACTGATCATAGAATCTCACATGCACATTCACCCAGGAGACGAATTTTTGAAACAATAGACAACCAATTCGCATTCGAAATTGTGAGATTCGTATACGAATTACCGAATTCACTATTTTAGAATTTTCATTTCGTGCGTCATGCAACGAGTGGTTCAACGAGTTGGTAGAATATCCAACGCTGAAGTGACGTTGACAGTGATAAATTTAAAGATTGTAAATAGGTACATAATACTAAGTAAATATTGTTTGAGTACATATATTTTAATTTTAGTTGTTGCGATTTTTAATTTTTCTGCGTGAAACTGAATCTAATTACAAATTTGTTTTCGCATTCGATTTCTAAATTCACGTCTAATGATTCAAAAATACGTCTCCAGACGTAAAATATAAAATATGTCTCATACAAAATATGTCTCCCCGCGACTTGTTAGAAGCCGATCGCTCGACCGCTGCGCTAAACGTGTCATCAAATTCAACACATTGATTGATCTCTTCTTAAGATCATGAAATGAAGGCACAGTCTTTGTTCATTCCTGTATAATATAGTTTATAAATTATGTAATACCTTACTTATAACACCTTTGTAATAACCCGCCCACGGAAAGTAGTTCGTATTCGCACGCAAAATGCAAATTTCATGTCGCGCATATTTAAGGCGAAAGAAACTGATTATAACTTCCCTTTACACGGCGAAATGTGTTCTCAGCGATATTATTGTTTCACGCCCACAACGGATATATGGCGTCGTTTCAGGACTGTTTATATTCCATTTTATTCGAATCGTTACTTCTTAATACTTCTTTTATGATGCAGTAACAGATACATATAATACTAGTTGTTTTGACTGGTTCCGTCTCGAAGTACGATCGATACGATATTCAACTCATGAATACCAATATGGCCACGCTTGTAAGTTTGATTTCTCTCACACACAACATTTCAAATAGCAATTCACCATTAATAACTGACTTACGCGTATGTTAGTTATATCACATTTACATAGATTAAAAGTTAAATCTTTACATATAGACCAATATCAGCTACCTTCGATTATAGACAAGTATATTATTTTTTTAAGATTTTAAATAAAATCCACAGTCATTGTAATCATCTTTTATTAAACATTGAATCTACCACCAGCTCGGAATGCTGACTTCCCAAAGAAGAGCTGGCTGGACATATTTCAATAAAATTACTTAACTCTCAGCGTAGCGTCTCACTGGGTCTTCAAAGACGTAGTACGTTTATTACTCGTACCGCGAGTTGATAACGAATCATCTGCTAGTGCCAAATCGTGGCCTTTTACAGCAAACCAAAATGGCGGGAACAAATTTGTGCTATTAATGAGACCGGAAACGGGCTTGTGTCTTTACAATAAATAATTAAAATCCTAAATTTCCTATTGTAAACCTTTTAAAAATGTCTCAACTTTATTTAGAAAATGCGATCATGAGAGAAATCCTTTTAGAATGATAATATTATAATATGAAAATACAACCACATGCTTCCATGCGGCAACTGACTAGCGCCAACATAAAAGCACATGTTTAAACTATTAACCTAAATTATTATTAATTTTATGGATTCTACATTTCTATATGTTTTAGTATTAATCTAATACTTAATATTTGAAATATTTAATCATTAAAGACTATTCATTAATTTATGCAAATGAAATATACAAAGAAAACATTGGATGCATAGCTAAATAATGCATATGTATTTCGACACATTTCAATAAATTTAATATAACATAAATTTAAAAAAAAACTCGAATCTATCATGCATTGCACTGCACGCATTACACAAATGACTGTTAATATCGTAATGAGTAACTAAAATACTCGTTCCATCTATTCAGTGAAAACAACATCACGCCGGAACAGGTATGCAAATATCTTCCACACTAATTAAATCGAGGGAACATGAACCTTTTACACGGTTAAGTACATTACACAATAAACAGTTGACGGTACCGTATGATGCTCTAGTATAAGTGGTGTGAAGGTTAGGGTGGGCGCAGTTCGAGCGTGGTTTTTCATTTCATTCATTCAACAAACACTGCCCACCTTGGTGGAAAGGTTAAATTCGCCTTAAGTACATCTCGTTGCGTTTTTCAGCAAATCTGCAACCCCCATAGAACACAGTATAGTTATATGTTGCTAATATTACATTACTTGTAATTCGTGGTATCAATTTCACTATATTACCCTTCACACCATACACTGTACTACTTTGAGGTGGAAACAGGTAAGATACAGTGAACCAATCAGTTACTCCTTATGTAGTCTTCCTCCATAAGTCTAGATTTGATAAAAGTAGTAAGAAAATGTACGATATACACAACTGCATGTCGGACTACTCGTGTTGAACTTGAGGCCGCCTGTACTCCCTACGTAATAGAAACAAGTTTCGTAGATCAACTGTATATCTTGACATGCTGCTGTACACAATTCTCTGAAATAATTACATAGGCCTAGACATCGAACGTCAAACCGCTCTCCTCTTCAGTTTTAGATGTAGAATAGTAGAATGCGTAAAGCGAACGGAAAGTAATAATAAATAAATATATGTATATAATCATTTAAAAGTACTACAAATCCATGTCAAGTAATATTGGTTGCTATTTCCATAAACAGTGCTCACGGGCCGGCTTCTTGAATTTAAATTTACCGCGTGCCTCGTGTATGCAAAATTGCAGATCATACTATAGACAAAGCGCTGAAACATTGAAGAGAATGAGAAGCTAAAGTATTTAATGGGAACAAACTCACACTATAAATTTGTTTGAAGAACGAAATTCAGGAACGTGCATTCAACTATTTTCACCTTGCCATTGTCTTTCTTTTAAATAATGATTTTATTTTATATTTAAATCATTATATCATTACTTAACGTTTTAAATCTACATAGCTGGTGCTCGCTTCGTCTGCGCAGGATTTGTATTTCGAGTAGTTTATATTAGCGTAGCGTATATCTTTATAAATTGTAGCCTTTGTTATTCTAATGTTTAAACTTATTATCATAAAGCTTCGTTAAAATCGACTCAGTAGTTTTTACGTGGAATAGTAACAAACAACCACCCATACAAACTTTCGCTTTTATTTATATTTGTAGGAACTTTTCCGTGTATTTTTATTGGAAGTTATTCATGTATTAACACAGGTATGGACAATTTTGTGGCAGTATTTCAGCACGTGTACGTTCACAGACAGACTGAGTGTGAACAATAAACTGAACGGATAGATAAAATATTAAAAAACCTGATTTTATAAAATTCATAATCTTATCTTTTTCCAAAAATCTTATTAGTTAAAGCACAAAAATAAATAACCGTCCTTATACATACTCGTACGACTAAATAAAATACTTGAAAAAGTATGTGTATTCTATTCACAGCCAAAATTTTCACTAACGTTCATACAAAAAACATATTTAAATTGCGCTCGGCCTTACTCTTTATTACAACTCGGCCGGCGCGATGCTTTCATAAACTTTTTACGTTTATAACCAACCTCGGACCGGGATGTGCCGCGATAGCAAACGACATTTTTAGCATGGCTTCAGCCACATTTTGTTTCGCTGTGACGTAACATTGTTGACAGTAACAGTTGATAAAAATTGCGAGAACAAGTTAGGACAGCATTAACGTACATAGAACGTGAAAGTGAATGACTTATCTAGCCTGTACCTTAGGGGGCCTATTTCCATCAATGAATTGCTTCAAGCTACACCCCAATTATGTAACTTTATTGCTATACAATTTCGATGGAAACTGACAGTGCAGTTCACTGCTGCTTAATAAAAATAATTGGCGCATTGACTATTAATAAAGCGGCAATAGAAATGCACTATTTGCCAGTTTTGATCGAAATGTTATATAGTTACATAATCGGCCCATCGATGACAATAATGCTTGATTCTTATTTCCAACGAGCTGTACACGCGACATCACCCACGTGGAATTTAACACAAAGTTAATTATTTAGGTTTTTTTTTGGATTTTTTATTTTAAGTGGCATCTGCGCACGGTACTGGACAATATTTTGACATTGCAACATTATTGTTCTCAAATAGAAGAATTTATCTAAAATAATAGTTACTCCTTATTACATCGGCTACTTGCCAACAAAAGTCCCGTCAAAATCGGTATAGCGATTTTAGAGATTACCCTGAACAAACGGACGACACTCCAATATTATTTATATGCGCGAATATCACAAATATGAAAGTTTTAATTTGATCAAAATAAAGTACAGCGATTAATATTGACATACTTAACGAAACATAAATGCGAATTAATCATTAGTAACAGTTTAAAATCGGAAATTGCTTACTCGAAATCTCAAAATAGAAAATATTGAACTAAAGCAACGATTATAGTATAACTATCATATAACACCTAGAAATTCATTTCTTAATTACTTATCACAATCATTATTAATCGTTCTATAGTACACGAACCTAAGTCCAAGTACAAGAACCAGTGTCAGTTTAATTCATATAAATGTGATAAATTAATACAAAATCATTATAGGTTTGTAAATTTCAATGACAATCAATATAATGATTAATGGCTGAAATATACCATAAATCACAAGGGCGCTAGGGAACCGCTTCAGAACGCGCCGTGAACAATATTCCTTATAAATAAATGGAATATTAATTCAATTTGCTCCTGAGCCTATTCAATTGTTTCTCTTCGAATTTTCCTTATTCAAAAATTGATTTTGCTTAATTTTATTATTGAATAATGCGAAGTCCTATGAGCTAACACAAATAATATTTTAAATTTTTGCTAATATGCATGTGTTTGGAGTTTTTCCCATCGTTACACAGTTCGCCATCGACAGGGAGTTCATGCTCACACACTGAGTCACAGGGAGTTCATGAACCTAAATGGTCCCGTATCGTGCGGTCGGTAAAAAATTTAGAAAAAGAATGAAGTTTGTGTTAATTAAATTCAACCTCAAATGATTTCTTACAATTCCTTCTTCACTGCGATTGATCCAGTGGATTTTGGCGAAACTATCAAAACATCAAAAACACATTTGTTATGCAACATACACGAGTAAACATGACACAAATTTGAATAGTTCGCTCCACTTTGTTATATCCAACTTTGATATCACGTAGCGCCTGCGAAATTGGCTCAACCTTGTTTCTCATTATTTTATTCTCTGAAATCTAGAGAGAAGATATAATAATAGTTTATTTGAAGACAACGTATATTCATCATTTGAAGATAACGTATAACATGTTTAACAATATTCATTGCTCTTACTTTGATATCCAAACAATGACTAAAGGAAAGACAATACGTTCTCCTTTGAGAGAGCATCAACGGCGCTATGATTTCGTCTCTAGCATTCTTATCGATTATAAACTAATAACACCACAACCACATTCGCGCGCACAAAAACCGACGCTATTTAAAGCGATGTAAGTGTGGTCCAATTAATCCCACGCCCGTGAAGCAATTTGCATTTATCTGTGATGAAACTCAAAGATGTATGTGAGTAGGCTGTGATCAAGATCGTGGACTAATTCCTCGGGAATTTCCGTGGCATATTCTCTAAGGCGAAAGATTGATTCGTGCCTATTGCCAATTGTTGATATATCGCACTGAAACTGCTTGCCTGCTGAAACGGCTTTATAAGAAAGCAACAAAAAGGGCTATTGTCAGAGTTCATTATTCTCAGTTATTTAGTGAAAGAATCAGAAAGTATGAAATCTGTGGAGGCACTAGAATCACCAACAAAATATTCCAAGCTTAGGTGACAGTAAGCAAGGCACATTGCTGGCAAGATTGACAACTGTGGATGGGGAAAGGTCATAGGACACACAAGAGTTTGCACGTACGTGGTATAGGTTAAAAGACTATAAACGCACCATTGCAAACAATGTTACAGAGCACTTTCTATTAAAGAGCCTGTAAATAACCCACAAAGAACGAAAGTTCCGCTGTTCCAAGATTTCTATTGATTTTGAGATTTCCGACTACGGAAAGCACGCCTTTGCAGGAATTAAAGCGGGTTGAAGTTATATTTGAGAGCTTTGGCTCAAAGAAGTAAGCAGTACTTCATATGTGGCTAAATTTAATCTTTATAAAGCTTCACGCGTTGCCTAGACGTACATCAGTATATAATAAATCTATGGCTGGACGTGAAGTACCGCTTTGTATTGTTTCGAACACCCAAATTTTTGCTGACACATTTGGCTTTGTCCTCTAAATGACGTCCAAACTGCAAAGCAGCTGTGGCTGAAATTCCACATCTGGAATCCAACTAGAATTGGACGTACCGACATCGGAAAATGCCATAAAAGACCAAATTGTATTTTTGAGACTAACCCCATTTCACAAATCATAATATAATATTATCAATTAAACTGAAATTTTGTTCCAATACTCAAAGAAGTTCATAGGTACATATATTTCTCAGAACTTACTGCAGACGAAAACTTTGCAAACTCACTCAAGCATAAAAAAGTGTTCCAGTTCGAAGGACCACTTGATGTAAGAGTTAGTTGCTACACCATATAAAATAATACTATTTCGATGTGAATACTAATTACATTGTTACACAATTCCTAACTAAATTATGGTGCATAGGAGTGGCGAGTTTTACATGCACTTGTGGCCGATGCGTTCTTTCTGCTTTCTTACTAAGTTGAAGATTTACCTGAAGTATATAGTCCACAAAAATACTGATTGCGTAGTAAAAATCAAGCAAAAATTTGTTATGTATTATTTTTGTAACGGTATGGATAATTTTTTCATTAAAAGTGTTGTCACATATAATGTATTTGCGGCAAAACTACAAAAGTTGATTTCAAAAGTTGGTAATGTCGCACTAATAACACGGAATAAATTCAAAGAAGTCATTTTTAGGACGCGACAGTAGGGGTTATACTTATAAGAAAACATTTGTAGGAGTACTTTTATGATGTTCTAAACTGCATTACCCGATTTTGAAAACACATACAAAAATACTATAATGTGTTTTTATGTTATCCGATCCTATTATCAAACTCTATGAGACATTACATACTCGTATATGTCAGAAATCGTCTAAAACATTTCTCATATATTTTCTACAGAAAAACGGTAAATTAACTCGAAAATTATTTAGTGCCAAACGACCTTACTGTTTAATTTGTTTAGGTGGATGTAAAAATCTAGTTTTATAAATTGTCAAAGTGGCATTTCGAGTAACTTCTAATAAGTGCGATGCATAAAAAAACTGAACGAACGGAACTATTGCATTGTTTGCAATACATTAAATTGACAATTAAGATTATATTAAAAGATATTATAGAAAAAATTAACTGGGTAAATTAAAATTTTTATTAGTTAGGACCATATACATTTAATCATACAATTACCTTTAGAGCCTATGTTTTCAATGTTATCTCCTATTCTAGGCTATATACTGTACACTGTAGCACAGCATTCTGTTCTATTGTGTTGTAGAGTAATTGTGTAAGTAGATGGCCGATCTCGGACAGTACGAATCCTAACACTGAAGGAAACCTACATTCGTGTGCTACCATTTGATTTTCGAGCGATTTTTCCAATTATGTTTTTACTTTCGTATGTGAAAAACATTCAAATAAAGAATTTATTCTCTTTGTTGGTGACAGGAAGCTTTAGAAGTGCTCCGCACGGCGTCAGCACGCGTTGAGCTGCGTGTATGCCGACCGCCGGCCGATGCGTTGGAGAGCATCACACCGCCGGAGCCTCCGACGCCGCCAGCACGCACGCCCCATCCACCGTTGCCGCCGCTAGATCCGCTCAACTGTCATCCGATGCATGCTAGGTAACTACCCGTTACAAATATGAGAACACTGAAATATTTAAATAAGAACTACAACAATATATTCCCTATATTTATCATGTTTTTTATGTAGCATACTGCATAACATATGAAACATAGTTTGCTCACAGAGTTAGATTTTTTTCCACCATTCAAATCTGCTGCCAACGCTCGCTAATAATAAATATAATTTAAAAAACTTACGTAAATCGCTGTGGCAGCCGTAATATCTCATATGAATACTATTGCGTGGCGTAGCAATACTCGGTTTAGCGTAGCGATTCTGTTACTTGTGGAATAAAGCAGTATTTTGTCGTAGCAACGCTAGTGCCGTAGCAACCAAATAAGTTTGCATAGATACGCGGTGCTTGTCATGCTAATGCTGTAGTTATGCGTAGTAACACGAGAGTTTGGCAACTACACATTAGGTGTTGTACCGAGCATGTTGCCGCGTGCTACGCTTGCCATAACAAGAAGTGGGGTGCAAGGTGTACCCTGTATTACTTTGACTTAGATTTATCGCGTCAACGTTGTAACTGATAAGTTGTAGTTTTAAGAAAAATTAACTCGTAGAACGGCTATGTCTAAACAAGCTACGCTTAAACAGGCGACGTTATACAGTCAACTTATATTTAAAAATTTAACTTTGACGTATTTTTGCAATACCGTAGCTTATTATTACTTAACTTTATCAGAGACGAACTCGAGCTAATATTTGGACATCAATATTTCGATCGTTCATGTCCTTTTTATAACAATAATTTTGGTTCTATCGATCTTTTTCTGTTAAATATTGATAAGTTGAAGAGCAGTATTCGTGCTATTATCCGTGACCCATAGCGCTCCATGTTTTTTTGTTTTAAATACTATTTTATTTCTTAAAATGTTCAGCAATCTACTTTAAACATGTTTTAGTAATTATGTGGAAACTTCACTGGTATATGATAAATAATTTTATGTGTAGCCTTTAAGTAAAATATTTACTGTTTGATTCCCAAATATATATAAATAAATATATACATCTTTTCAGGTTATCGCAAACCACGAGTAGTGCCACCACGTCGTCATCAGAAGGCCGAGGCAGACGCGACGGCAGCCCAGCTTCTGATCGACGGGACCTACAGTTGTCAAACCTGGAACGCCATCTACCGGTTTACGACGTTCAGTATGGGGTGAGAAAGCTAGTGTAATGTCTGTAATCTCCTGATATTCTGATATGAACCTTTAGAGTTTTATTTAGTCACTATCACATACTAATCTACTAAAAGATGATAAACCGGTGAATCTCAAATGGGAAAGTTTTACCTTAGCTTTTCTCACAAAATTATAGTAAAAGGATAATATTTCGATTACCACAACAAAGCAATTAGAAAATACGACTACAATTCTACATAATTATATGCAACTATTCATTCTGATTGTTTTTTGAAATTTCTAATAATATGATTAAGTTAGTTCCAAAATCAATTTCGTTATTGATTTTATGCAAACTTCTTTAGTTATCTCGATAAATTTAATTAAGTATGTTATTACCTTTTCATAACTAAAACTAATTAAATGCTCAAAAAGTGTTGAACCATTGTGAACAAACATGATACATGTAATGAAATGAGAATCGAATAAATATGCTTTTAATGGGATGTAAGGACATTTGAAAATCGAAGACTGAACGAGGAACTACCTATCTTGACTGTGGTTCATTGTAGCTAAAAACTTAAGTTAAGTGGATATATATACGCGATCTTAGAAGACCTAAGAGCAACAAATGTTTACGAAGGAGTTGTAATTTAATTAACTAGTCTAATTCAAAAAATATTGTTTCAAGTATATTCGTGTATACCTAAAGAGAAGGTTTAAGCGGAAAGAATGCCTTAGACGCGTAATTACTTAAAAATACTACGAAATAATATTCCTTTTTGCTGGCTCTCGCCCCTTGAACTTTTTCCCCGACAAATTATTTTAATGACCCGTAGTTTCGCTCGTTCAATTAATAAAGCTTTTTGTACACGCTGCCCAGGATGATGGATCTGTGGTGAGTAATTATCTAGATAGCTTTGTGTCGAGCCTCTTTATCCAGAAAAAACAACAAAGCAACGCTAATGCCCTATCTTTGTTCGAAGACCGTGACCTGGAAACCTTTTGAGAAGGTTCGCATATAGATATCGTTAGACAAGTCGTGTATATTATATTTTAGTTACATACTAGCTGACTATGCCAACTTTATTCATACTAATGACATGAGCTGCGGAACTGCGGAAGACGACTGACTTCCAAAAGTAACATTAAATAAATAGTTTACTTCATCATTCCTTTCCCTACTTTTTTAATAGTTGAATATTTATTCTACTGTTCTTAACATAACCAAATTCAACCATTCCAATTGTCATACTATAAACAATCTATTGTTTTTGATGTGCTCTTTGGACGCTTATCTTCGCTTGAACGATATCTTCCGCGGTCAGTTATTTCTCCAACATTGTTAAACTTCTAAGACATATATTAGTGAATTATTCACATATTTACATCCTATCCATCGATAAATTCTTCATCATCTCTTATTTCATCTATACAACACTGGACCAGCATTTAATGATATTATCTTGCGAAAATAAGTAACTTTTTAATAAATCGATTGTAGAGCAAACGTCAGCATCTCATGTGATTTTTGTATCCAATGCTTTAAATAGCGTGACAGCCTAGTCACGGAGTCTTTATACAAGCACTGCCTGTTTCATGATCAACTCGTTTGTAATATCACAGGCGTGAAGTGAACCTAAGGTTTGTAACTTATAAGAAGCCTACGTCAGCATCTACCGCAAAAATTAATTAAAAATACACTCATATTGATTTCATATTGACAAATATTATTATACTGGTCATAAAATGACTTTTCCACACATTTCAGTCAAAGATATATGGTACAAAAACAACTCAGGCATAAAGTATAGTGCAGTTAATAAAATATAAAAACATTGACGTGAAAAATCTAAAAACTCTATAAAGAAATTATTAATCATCATTTCATAAAGAAATCACTTTTCAACTTGCATTTTAACATTGACATAAATTAATTATCAAACCATTACGTGCCAAAAAAATGGGAATTAATTAATAACACCTAATTCATTACTCATTTCCATTCCATTCACAGGAGTTCGACATAGTGATGACTAAAGTCAATGGATCGCTCGGTTTCACGCTGAGGAAGGAAGACCACAGCGCGCTGGGCCACTACGTGCGAGCACTGGTGCGGGAACCCGCCCTAAGTGACGGGCGGATACAACCAGGCGACAGGATTGTGGCGGTAAGGCTGCTCAAGGCTACAATGTCCTGGTACTTTTCTCTTGGAAACGTTATCATGTCCCAAGTCCGAAGAACTTTGATAGACATTTCTATTGGATGTATTTAGCATTTGACAATTTTTTTATTCTATTGCACTTATAAGCTATTAAAAATTACTTACTCGACTAAAATTGTATGCTTGAATTTACTTGTCTGTGGTTCATCCCCAATATTACAAGGTCTCCCGCCGTAGATTTACGAACCGATGGCGTAGCTTTTCGACATTCACAAGTGTAACAGCCCAGACTAAATAAATGATTTTGAATTTGAATTTACGAGTATATTAGCTTCACTTGTAAAAATGTAAGAAAATTTTGGAATCTTAATTTGACCCCCTTCCCGGTCTCCGATTGAGCTGAAATTTTGCATGCACGTGTAAGTCTGATGACAATGCATGGTTATATGTGTGACGTCATTCTAAATCCAACATGGCGGCATTACCAAAATGGCGGATCAATTATTTTTAATGCACCCCTACAATATGGGTATCAAATGAAAGGGCTTGCAAAGAACATCTCGATAAATAATGTGACGTCACTCTTATCCAATATGGCGGACTTTCCCAAGATGGCAGATCAATTATTTATAATGCATATTTATAATGCACCCGTACAATATGGGTATCAAATGAAAGGGTTTGCTAAGCTTGGATTTTTAGTCGGAAAATAAATTAAAAAATGTTTTTTTTTTAATACAAACTTTTACTAAATGCGCTAAAAAGAACAAAATAAACTTTTACATATAAAAGCTTGTCGTTAAAAGTATTCTATAAGTAAGTAAATCTCGCGACAAGCTTTTATATGTAAAAGTTTATTTTGTTCTTTTTAGCGCATTTAATAAAAGCTTGTATTAAAAAAAATACTTTTAATTTTAAGTCCATCCTCTGCGTGTTTTTCAATTTCGCTCACTTGTATTCTTATGTAGTGTGAGTCATTGACTTTTACAAAACAGTTATAATTCTTATTATGTTTATTATAAATTCTATATAACTTAATAATGTGTCACATAATAATAGTATAATCATAATAATAGTATAACTACCTATTCACTGTTATAATTGGGGGTGCTATTGTTTTTTTTTTTGTTAGTGTATTTTTCGTCCATTCACTCGTAGTGCATTTTTTTATTTGATTACCTCGTTTAAATCATTTTGTAGGTTTAAATCATTATCATTTTGTACTATATTTACAATATAACGAGTTGCGCAGCAACTTTACTCATATAAATAAATTTTGAGTTAAATTGCCGGTCTCTGGCTTTGAAATCGCAGTTTGATGTTCTTTTTCTTAAATAGTCTACCCACAATTAAAATTATAATTAATTCCTTAATTCTACAAGGTGATCGTGCGGTTTGTTGCGCCAAGATGACTTTGTGATTCTGATCTTAAATCGCCATTTTCTTGTTGTAATCCTTTACCTTAGAGTGTCTAAACCAGCGAGCTGCTTTACCCATAATGATTTCCACAGAAGAAATTAAATTGATACATTTGGTATATTTCTATTTATTATTATATAAACGATTTTTTACTGTACTAATGACATACAAATATCTCATAAATCGCATAATCTCATTAAAAAAAAAATTTGGCAATGAAATTATCGCGCACACACACAGTGTGAACGGTTTCTATCCGTTTTAGTTATTTTATTACCAATGTTACATAACCATTTTACTTCTATAATAAAATTTCGGAACTTTTCTTAATTTAAAATTACCTGTTCAATTAATGTTATTAAAATAAAAATTAGGAAATACATATTTTACAGTTTTAATAACTGATTTTGTTTTAATAACTGATTTGACTTGAATTTAATAACTGAACTTATTCTAAAACGCCCCTAGATACAAATGACGACATTCGTAACCTGGAATAGACTATTTTCCTTACCTTTCTTTACTAAAAAATAAACTTTCCTGACGTTTCGCAATAGTTGATATGACAAAATGTGGACATTAATAACAACGTTGTCTTATATTGGACTTATTTTTAGAATTCCCTATTCCTTATTAGAAAACGGAACCTCTATAGAATCACTTTGTAGTCCGTCTGTCTGGCTGTTTGGCAAGAGACATTATCTCAGGAACGCGTAGAGATATCGAGTTGTAATTAATAATAAATACTTAGGTCTGTAGAGAGCTAAAAGGTTACAGCAGTGGAAAAATCAAATATACAAGTCGACACAATAAAAAATGTAGCCTTTTTGCTTCGTTTATGCCGCATCTCTACTTACTAACTCACTACTTCCTGTTCATCTAAAATCATGAAATTTTGCGTGAAGCAATGTAATGTAGCACAAATGAAAGGATAAAGGTAAAGGTGTCCCAAATCGCCGCACCGAGACATCACCCAGGGAAAAAATGCGCCTTCAGTCGGGATGCCCCTCGCACGAAAAACAGCCACACTTGAAGATATGGGGAAGCTGCGACTATCTGGAGTACGTGGAGGCATTGCGTGCGTCGTTGCAGATAAAGCACACGGCCTGTAAAGAAATATTGGAAGCCTTCCAAAACGCTGCGCGAATTCTTCTTCGTGTACGCCTGGATATGGCGAAGGCAGTAATTTATAATAATGACACCGGGACTGTGGTGGCGGGCAACGCCAACGTGAGGACTCACCAGTACATGGCAGGTTACAGCGGCACGTCGGGAATGGTTCTCGGGGATCGTAAACGAACTTTAGAGAGGGGCGCCCCCGCATTCTACACCCCAGTTGAGGACCCAATTATCGTAGTCGCCAGATGCACCTTTTTTCTGCTGGAGGATAGAAATCCAGAGACCTCCGAGTCGGTGACGGGAACCTGGTCCTCAGAACCTTGGGAAAGATTAAAAGTACGCTGGATAGATGGAGTACCCGGATGCGGAAACACCACCTGCCTCCTTAAAAACTTCCAGCTACAGGAAGACACGATCCTTACTAGCACTGTTGCTACGGCCAAAAAACTAAGTAGGGAGATGATGGGTCGTCTAGGCGCTGTCGCGAAGGGAAATGTAAAAACTATTGCCTCGGTGCTTATAAACGGAGCAAAGAAAGCTAAGCGCCTACTGGTGGACGAGGCTTTGATCCATTTTAGATCCATAATCATGGCAAGTAGGTTGACCGGGGCAAGAGAGCTGGTTTTAATGAGTGCTACAAACCAGATTCCCTTTATCGACAGAGACCACCTATTTACAATGCAATACAGCAACCCAGCTGCCGTAACGATAGTCACAGAAACCATTCTCTGCACACACCGTTGGCCGATGGATGTAATGTATGCGTTAAAGGAGTTATACGAGGAGGCATACACACGTCTAGGAAGGAACTGAGGTCCCTGACGAGCACCATGGCATCAGAAGCAGAGTCTAAAAGAACTGACTCAGAAACTCTATTCTTGACCTTCACCCAGGAGGAAAAGGAGGAATACGAAATGGAGAAAATTCTAAATTGCTAACGATACATGAGGCTCAGGGGCTGACGCACCGTAGAGTAATTGTGCTGAGGGGCAGAGAACCGAAAAACCCGGTCCACGATAGTGTTCCTCATGCTGTAGTGGCTACATCTAGACACACGGAGTCCTGCATCTATTATTGCGGGGAGCGAGAAGAGGACGACGCCATCATACGACTCATAACCCGGTCATGCTTAGCAACCGATGAAGAGGTCAGAAACCACAATTGGCAAATGGCGTTCAAGGACCAAAAAATGCAGCGATCTAGGTGCCAATAATTTTCGTACTTTCAATTCTAGCATTATTTAAGGTAATATAAAGTTAATGTTAATCATTATTAAGTATGTATGTGTATATGTATGTTAATATATATAGCGTAAGTTTAAATAAGTATTTTGTATTTATATTGTTAGCTGCGTAAAATAAATAAAATTGAGTACATGTTAGTTAAGAGAATTGTAATAAAATATTTAATTAAGAATTATAAAGGGCATGGACTACGAGTCCGTGTAGCAAATGTATAATAAAAAAAAATGAAAGGATAAATCATAAACTGATATTTGTAATTGCGTCATTAAAAAAATATATACTCCATTTATGCCGCATAAATTAATACTCGCTATCAAAATCTACAGGGTACTTCCCCTGAATCTAGAATGATTAAATTTAGCATCTAGCAGTGTTATATAGTACAAGTGAAGAAAAAAACCGAAATCCGTAAGTTGTGGTTACATTACAAAAAAAAAATGCGATTATAAAATTAATATTCTATTACCTTTGTCCATTGAATTCAACTCTATAATTTTAAAATGTTCAAGTCCTGTCCTTGATGAGTCACGATAGTATAACGCAAGCATTCTCGCTAAAATGACAACAATAAAACGGACTATAAATCATTAAACACAACGATTTGAGTCAACACACCTGCGTAACGATTCCTCCACATATCCGATTCAATACTCACGTTGTGTAACAAGATCGTTTTCGTTATAACGACACGATATTGAGCTGGTGATATCCTTACCACATATTATAAGTCTGGCACACAGATGTTGAGCCTAAAATCGCCGCAAATCTGAAAAAGCTACATGTGACTTCACTAAGTATATTCAGAATGTTTTGATTGTTTATATAAATAAGATACGAGCTTGATTCCTAAGTCAAACAAACATGTAATTGTCTTTTATTACTGGTTTATTTTAGTCTAAGTTAAAATATAAAATATTACATTATAATACAGGTGAGTAATTTTTAACTGCTCACGAGTGTTATACGACGTTTTTCAACACCATTGCGAGTAATTAATACAAACCTTTATAGGTCAATAAAAAATTATTTTGAAAAATAATTTGTGAAACTACAATTATAAAAATTATACGGTGGATTGCCACCCTCACCGCCAGTCATTTCTGAAATATTCGTTATTATTTCATTCGTACAATCAATTTCATCGCTTGATGACATTTTTGATATAAAAATCATAACAAAAGAAACAATACAAAATATCTACTTGCAAAATAGTACTGAAAATTGAAAAATGGCGCGTTTACTTTTTCATTGACGGCTTTGTGCGCGAAAGACTAAGGTACCGACACTTATTATACTTATTATACAGCAAATTATACAATTTTTCCAAAATAAATATATTCTTTTGATATTTATGTATGACTTCTATTTAATAAGTTTTTATAATTGTATATCTTTAAGCAGAGTGTTTTTAAACGCCAAACTTATTTAATTTACAAAAATGTTTCGGCATTTTGCATATAAATTCTCTTTGGTTCCTATTTTTTTTTTCATATAAATAAAATCGTGACTTTTCTTTACGAAACTATTAACTTTTGATTACCAAACTGTGCGGTAATCAAATTTGAAATTGGAAAGATATTATAAGTTGGTAATATAATACATTATGAAACTAAAATTGGTATAGTTACATACCAATTACGAGCAATGGTGTTGAAAAAAAATTAAAGTGTTGCTTCTAGTATGTAAACTCATTCCAGAAAACAAACTTCTCAAGTTACATTTATGTTGCCTTACAGTTTTAATCAAATAACAGGATTACGTATTGTATACGAGATTCTACTAAATGAATTCCCACTATGCAGCTATTTCCAATAATATCATTGGCCGACAGACGTGGTCAAATCAATATCAAAATAATTTTTATTCAACACAGATTTGTACAGCCACTTGTAGATGTCAACACAGATATAAGTTAAACGAATATTTTTTTTTATCTTTAGCAGGACTTACAGACAAATTGTTGATTGTTAACAAAATACACAACTTTTGACAGATTATTGTAGAGATCGTCATGACATTCCCTTTGGCTATCAACTTTGAATAGTAAAGAAATATCATCTGGGAATAATTATGTCTCACACGACTCTGTGATGTAGAAGGTCATTTATATAAAAAATAGTAGAGGATACAATATTGATCCCCCCCCCCTTAAAAGAAAACCCAAATGGAATACAAATTAGACATTAGGATGTCACCTAATGTCTAAATTTGCCTAAAAACGTTTCATGAGTAACACGGTCAAATGCTTTAGGAAAGTCACAAAATACTCCATTTACATCTCGCTTATCCTCTCAAGCGTCAAAAATATTTGCTAAGTGCAGTTCTGGCATCGGTAGTGAATCTACCTTTGGTGAAACTGAATAGGTTTTTTTGCATGAGTTTGTTTGTTCTCAATTGATTTAATAGATAATTCGTTTTATATTATTAATAGTACATCATATATTTTTGAATATTGAATTGATTGAAGTGATGGGACTCAGTAATATGCATATAGAGCTGAAATTTAAGGATTTTTTTTGTCACCCGATTTGAAAAGTTGTATCAATTTTCTATTTCCTACGTGTCAAGCAAATGTAGCATGTTTACTGTTTCTACTAAGTTGCTCCTAACAGTCTGGACAAAAATAATGGAATTTGTCGACTTAAACTATTGTTCTAATATTCGCTTCCAAATAACAAGTCTATAACAAAATTTTTCTGTTATCATCTCACATAGTAGACTAGTTCACATGTAAACGTAATTATGTAAAGATTCAAATTGTAAAATAAACTACTTGAAGAAAGTACACTTTGAATAAGGACTAACGAAGATAACGTTAAATGATATCGTTGTCGTAAAATATATCTTATTGTGAAAACAGCTAAAGAAGAATTGTATTATATAATATTATGAATCGACATAAATATTGGCGCTGCCATGTCGCGTATGTGATTAATCGAAATCCGATGTGAATGGCTACAAATCGTTGTTACAGGTTAGCTGCTTAGAAAGTCGATATTTGGTTAATGCTTTTGTGACGGCCTTAAAGCGTCTTATGAAAAATGAATCTATACTTTTCTGTCATCGCTAATGCTCAAAGCGAACGTTAAAGCTTTTACTAAGCTGAGGAAGTCGGATTGTGTAATATTTATGAGGATAAATAGGATGTGTTAATGTTCAATTAAACGCCTGCAAATGTTCTAATGAACGTGATAGATCAAGAAAAAAATCCTGTTCTTAATTTTTTTATTTATTTGTCTATACTTAAGCTATGGTCCAGGGGTGCGACCCCGAACTCCCGAAGTTACTACTGATCCACTTTCATTACGAGTGAGTAGTATGCAACAACCCACATGTTCAAATCAAGAACAATCCTATTTATTACCCTTAATCTGAACGTCTCGTTACTCCTCGTACCTTTAGAGATCAGAGATATTATTCCCAGCTCTTTCTACATAGTACATTCCAATTTTACTAGAACAATCTTGTAAATCTACTACATCCATTCTATGTTGATTTGTCTTGTCTATTGCCATTTTAGCATTTCTACGAGTAAAGCTATCGTTCGATCCTATTTTTCAACAAAGAAAGAAAGACCTTTTAGTTCTTCTAGTTCCAAGTCGCAGAATAATACAAAACAATTAATTTCGAATTATAGATTAAGGGGGGCGTGGAATAATGATTATTTATACTATTTCAGGTAAACGACACGCCGATGTCCAACATGTCACACTCGGAGGCAGTCGCGTTCCTCCGTGCGTGCGGTGCGGAAGTGCGCCTGCGCTTATACCGCGACCACGCGGCGACCCCACTCTCGCCCATGTCGCCCAAGGAGGAGGGGCCGACTGATTCAGACGTACCCATGACAAGGCCGAAGCCACCACTAAGGTAAGCTGAAATGCATATAGACGACCTCAATTTTGGATACAAAGTTAGACTAAAGTTTAGCTTACTAACTAAAATGACATATTTTAGCTACATAAGGATAACACAGAAAGTGACCCTTTGACTTGAAAAATGCATAACATATATACTGGTATCAAGTTAGACCTAATAAACTTTAGGTGTTGAAACTTTTGATGACCTCGAAGAAAGGCATCGAAACTCTAGCGAATTAAGCTCACTTAACATTCAACCTACACTTTTAAGCAACTTTGATAATCCGCATTTATAGGAGAACGTCAAAGTCAGTCCTTAAATTGTGTGTAGAATGACTTGATGCCCAATTTACGGGCAAATAGCTTGAGATAAATCTTTGTTGCCAAGTTTTAATGTGCGACTCAACTTAAATCTCTTTGCTTAATTGTGTAATATGTAAGGAAATGTAAAAAATTCATTCTAAGCGAAACACGTTTGATAAGAGGAAATTTATTTTAAAACAGTATATAATAAGTGTTTATTTTATGTTTTTTGTACGTTAGTTATATTACATATAATCTTAGAACGTCTGAAACTATTCAAATAAATCCCTATTTGTTGAATACTTCTCCATCCTGAATAACGGAATAACTATTGAGCTAAAATGAAATAATAATAAAACTATTTACTTATTAAATAATTATTGTAATTTCGCCATCTTTCGTATTTTACAAAGACTTGAGTTCGTCTTTCCATTAACTGTTAGGCGGAACAAAGTTTACCGGATTAAATAGACCATCGATGTTCAACATTATAATAATTTATTTTAAATTATTTTGTTTTTGGAATACGTTAATTAAAAACTCCGTTCGTTTCCCGCCATTTCTTGATTCTTGATCTTAATATTAACTGTATGTCTATAATACATACCATCGATAGACATGTTAAATGTCACGTGCTGTTAGAGCAGAATCCGAAGAAACCTCGTTGGGAATCTTATAGCTAGAAATGAAGATTTCCGATAGGACTATCGCGTATAGTAAAATGAAACCTCAGGCTCTGTGCCGGTTGTCGATAAACTAAGTATGCCCTTAATGAATCCGTACAGTTAAAAGAGAGTGGATCGATTAAAATGCTTTCTGTCTGGATACGCAAGTTGAAAGCATGGTAATATTAGAACAAATGTACTATTTACAATCCTTAAATACTTTATATGATGGGTATGACATCAATAAGTCACATAACCTCATTCTACGAAAGAGTGATGATGAAAGCTTAGCATCGTTTCGAATCGTATTTTATAACCTCGCAGAAATACACCTTTTAAAAATGAACCGTTCATTTTCCAGCAGGTTTCTCGAATTTCCCAAACTTGGCTCGAAACCAACATTCTGTACTTTATAAGAGCTGAATAATAGCCCTTGTCTAAATCAAATCTGAACTACAAATTATGGCCTAGGATGATCTAAACAGTACGACAAAATTTGCCATAGAAACTGGATGAATTCTTTTTCTGATAGATTGGCCTGTATCAAAGCCAAAGTTGACAATTTCGACTAAAGTTATAATTTGGTATGTTTACTGACACTTTAAGAAATATGTAATGTCGCTAGCGCAACACCAATACCTTCATACGGACAATTTAAAAAAAACTTTTCATCGATTTAAATTTACAGTCGTTATTTTCATGTTTTAAGCGAATATCTATACCCCGTATGTATGTCTAAATCCAGTTCTAGTTCCAATTGCATTAATATACATTGTGAAAAATTATCCAACTAAATTAACGTGTATTAAACTATACCTTATCAATCGACGTCTTAACCATTCGGGATCTAATCTACAACCGAGCAGTAGTGGTCCTTATCGAATATTTCAAATGCATTCTTCACCTTTTAGTTTTAGCTAAAATAGTCTATGATATGCATAGACTACTTTTTCCTTCATCAATTAAATAGTACTTTTTGCTAACCCCTTTTTTTTGTTCCGCTGAGGAAAATGCATTGAATTGCATACCCCGTCTGCGGAGAGCCGGCGGTTATGTGGGGCACTCCTCCCCAGTAGGAGGAGGCCTACCCACTAAAAACCTCAGCGATGGCCGTCCTCAGACTCGACGATCTTGAATCTTGATCTTTGAAAATGCTGTAAAGCGAAACCGGTCAGGTCGACAATAATTAAAAAAAGTAGTGGAACAGTACAAGAGTTTTATTCAACATGTATAATAAGTTCCACCAAGAGCCAACAATCAACTCAATACAGAATAAAATTCATTAATAATTAAACATTGCACTTTTAAGTTTTTCAATGACAATATATTTACAGGCTGCCCACCTGATAGAAGTGTTGCAGTTACCTATAGAAAAAACATATGTTATGGAAAAATTGTGTATATAATCAACGTACTGAGCCCTATTATATCGCTGTTTGTTAAATGTCATATAAATAAATTGTTACCGCGTTTTCCCTACGTCTTCGAAGAACCCTAGGTCGACCATAGGAATTATTTCCCACTCAGTTCTAATCTTCTCTTCAATATTCTCACTGGCACAGTTAACGTCCACTTACAATAAATATGAATAAAAATTAAAGGCGCGGGTCGCGTATGGGTCGGTCTGTTATTGTCGCGTCAGTTCAGCCACCACGTTGTATGTAACAGACTAATATCTACCACAATTGCTCGTGCGGGCAACAAGCGCGAAACAGGTTTTTGGCGTAAACAATTGACATATGCATATTTTCATCTGTCAGGCCTGAAGCTGTATCGATGCTATGCGACCTAGCTGCCAGAAGACTGACCCCCGATGTACCCGACGGCTCCCGTTCCCCCTGCCTCTCGCCCCGGAAGTTTCGCAAGCTCACCAAAGAGAACAACCATTACGAACAGCCGAACGGTACGTATACATTTACGAACGCTTACGCGTATCATAAATCGATTAACCGCATCGATATTTTGCACGTTAACAACTTTCTAATCGATTAATTTCTGTACTCGAATCGAGTAACACTTCTGCTACGAAATATAAAATCTATTATTATATCGCTTTGTTATGTTTGACTGCATAGTTATTGCTGTCAGTAATATGTGTCTTTTACGTTACTAACAATTACTGTGGAACCTGAAAAGTATCCCTAGTTTATATATAGTCCGCTATAAACACTATAATTTCTTAATAATGCAACGTTATTACAATATATAAGAAAATATTAACTTTCCGATACGCGGAAAGGAAATTTGTTTCAATATAAATATAATTCGCTTTAAAGACGACAGAGATTTTATCGTAATTCTTATATACGGTCTAAAAATCTTTTTTTTTTTCAATTTGGTTTTCATTTTATTATTTAAGGAAGTTTGTTTCAATTTAAATATAAATTAATTCGATTTAAATACAATAGAGATCTTAAATACGGCCAAAAAATCTCTTTTTAAATTTGCTTTTTTATTTTATTATTAAACATTTCTATTACTTAACGATATTCTCAAAGAAACATTGATCGAAAATTAATGTCAGCTCGTAACTTAATAGACTGTGTTTGAGACAAGCGACACACAAGTGTTTAATCTATTAAACATAAACAATTTATACATTACACATATCAAATTAAAATTAACACAAAAATTTGAACAAAAATATTTAATCTTTATTTGGGTTAATTACTGTTTTGATTGGAGCAACAATTAAAACGTATTCCAATTAATTGGCTCTGTTTTGATAATTTAAAACAAGTCCGTCAAGGACCATAAGGTCGTTTTTAATAACCAATGAAACTGGCATTCTCGAGTTACTTAAAAATATAAATCGTTTCATTAAATCAAGAAACAGGCAAAATAAAAAATATTTAGAAAAACTCTTCCAAGCATCAAATTGAGCCAATTATCCAAATACCAGCTAGTTTTTCATTTTGGTTATGGATGTTTATATGAGGTAGTAAACTTTTTTTAGAGTTGCTTGAGAAAGTTGCTTGCTTCGTTTGTCATCGGAAAATCTATAAATATTATTAAATATAATGGTATTTTTTCAACAATTTGTTATGAAACTTTGTATATGTTGATAAATAAGTATAAAAATAAAATTATTTAATTCAATATACATACTAAAATTATTGGAATATTTTAACATTTTTGTTAAATATGTAACGCTTCCGGCCAGGGCAAGTGCTTCTAAATTGAAATAACAAATGCAATAAAAAAACAAAGATAAAAAATAAAACTAGCATTTAAAATCTGATCGCTGTTTTAATTAGTGATCGAGCTTTTTTACTAGTGTGTATAAAGCAAAAGTGGCTAAAAATAACGAAAATTTTTTTGTAGTGATTTTATAAAATGAAAAATATCTTCTTTTTGCACTATGGAACAAGACACGAGCAGAAAATTAAAAAACTAATATACAATCAAATGCATTATTTCCTAAGACACCACTAATTCTTAATCAGTACTTTTATAATTTTTGTTTTGTTTCTCTAACCTTGATTTTCATGCACTTTTCACAACATTTTATAATTATTGTCATTATAAATAAAAGAATATACTTGGTTATTTTAGACATTAGAGCTACAGTTCCGGTACAGTGACGTGTAGCGTCACTGTACTTATCTTGCTTATTATTTTATTTATTATTTGATTTTCTATAAATGTCAGCGAAAGCACAGTGTCATCAGAAATACAGCCAAAAATGTATTCCTGTGCCGAAATTTTGATTCACTAGGATGTGTAATCGGTATATCCAAAAATCACCTAACATACCTTTACACTCTTTCGGCCGCGTTATATCGGAGTTCCAGAAACATTGACATATTTTCCCGCGGTAAAAAATATCTTATTTTCTTCTCCGAATCTCCAATCATCCCCATGTGAGTCTATATGAGTGTAATATTTTCCTCGTAATAACTAGTCTCTCTTGATTTTTTCCCTCTGGAGAAGTGACGCTGGAACCGTCTTAGATACAACCGCGACCAAATGCCACAGTGATAATGTCGGACTTCAAACCAATCCACTCGAAACTCAGCCTGAGCCTTTAATATAAGGGCTCTACAGCTTCGACGGAATTTAATGAAGGTGTGCGAGGAGTATACCAACTGAGACTAATTTCTATCAGTACCATGATTAAATACAACTAAAGACAATGCCCAGTTAGATGCACAAAATCTATTATCATTACTGGTCAAAACATTTGTGGGCTATGCATTTTGATTTTGGTTGTAAAGAGAACCGGGCTAAGGAAGAAACGCCGGTCACCTGCCTTCTCAAAGTCCTTAAATATGGCAGGCGATGACTCGCCGCTCACTAAATAGACCCCCAAAAAATTTTACCAATATGGGTGCGAAGGGAGCAACATTAGTGTGAACCGGTAAGGGTGTAGTGAGGTTTGTCTGCAACAGCGATCGAAACGCCATCAGTGTTATGATATTAATATAGTAGCTCTGGCTAAGTCGCCAGATTAATATTTAAATTTATATTTATATTTTGATTTATATTTAAAATACTGAAAACAATAAAAATAATCTTAAAAGAAAGCAAAAAACATTATAAGTATCAATTTAATAAAAAGACACCGAAGAAATATTTAGGTTTATATTGAGACAATATACAAATTTCGTGCTGTATACTTTAGTCTTGGTTACTTTGAGACTTTAGGCCGATACACCTGTGCAGACTTTCAATACAAAAGCTCAGAATTTGAAAAATTTTAATGGTTAAAGAGAAAATGCTCGGCTAGGACCAACAAAGGTAAATCATACATCATTCAAAATATATTATTATATATTTATAGATGTAAAGAAAACTTCTGTATATATTTTTATATTTTCCTTCAAATGTTTCATGTAGGTATTCGATTCGAAAGTTGTATTGTATCTCGCTTCAATGTGCGCAAAAAATAGTGACAGGTATAGGAATTGATTGACGGTATTCGGTTGTTTTCCAAGAGTTGCACATTTAAATTTGAATTTATACAATCGGAAAGCTGATTCGGAACAGTCACAACACAATATATTAATCACATTGAATCATAAATCACTGAAACACCTACTTGTCGAGGTGGTCTGTTTAAATATTGAATATGTATAAATAATGTTATTGTTTATGTATATATCTATATTATATGTATATGTATGTATTTATTAGGGAAGTAAGTTTGCAAACGTTTTTGTATTTGCGCCATGCAGACACAGTTCTTTATAAGTCCTATTTTTGTCCTGTATTTATTTAATATTGAAATAATTAAATAATAAATCAGCAATATATCCGATCTATCTGTCGCTTATTGTACGAGCAAGCAACGTACATTTTTTGCTTACTGTGCGACCTACTTCAAGGCGCACGGTTTTACGCTTGCAACATACATTTTTGCTTACGCTGTGCCCTACTTCCAAGCGCACGGTTTTACAAGTTAACTTTATAATTTTAATTAATATTATTAACTAGTACGTCAACAACTGTCTTACTGCACACTACTCAAGAAAGAATTGCCTATTGAATATTACTGTGTACTTTTACATCAATACAATCTTACTTAAACTTCGGCAATCTTTCTCTTCGACGTGCTCATCATCCCAACCTACTACTTACTAACTACCACTAATCATCTCTTGTACTATGTCCGTGGTCTACTAAGCGGACTATACAATTTGGTCCTTCGAGGAAAACTTGGTGAGTCTTATTTTCCTTAATTACGTTAGCAAATCGGTTTAACTGGCCTCCCAGAAGCGGGTCTCACCAGTTAGATTGAGAAGGTGCATATAGCGTATGCAAGGTTATAAGATAAACTGAGTTGAACCATCATCGCCACGCTCTACGTCTGCCGCCGTCAACTACGCGCTGGACCTCCGAGCTACTCAAACTTCAACTTCACTACTTAAATAATACTAGAAAACTTCGTCATGCTGTCACAGCAGCAGGAGTGCTTCAATAACATCAAGACCTTGTGTTCTAACTACAAAAAGGACAGCACGAGCAGAAAAAATGAAGATTACTTGGTGAAACGCCTCGAGTCCCTGGAAGCTCAATGGAACGACTTTCAAATTCGTCACCAGATACTAATGGAAACTATGGAAGATAAAAACATCAATTACTTCAAAGAGGATGTTTACGGAAACCTGAAAGAACTTTACGACTCAACTGTCGCTAATATGAAAGACTTGCTTCAAAGACTACGTGGAAAAGAATCTGTATTTTTTGACATGTCCGGGATGCTGGAGGATAACGCAGATCAGACTTTGACTGCTTTGATGGAGAGACAACAGTGCAATTTTAAAGCTCTGGACCGCGTCATGTCTAAAATAGATATTAATACTGTTACTGAAAGGTGGGAATTAGAAGATAATCTCACTATTCTGAAAACTAAGTGGGACATTATCGATAAACAACACTGGGAATTGGAAACCATATTAAAGGGGTCCAATATCATGTACTACAACATGTTTACCGCAACTGAAAGAAAATATGATGACATGAGGCGGGCTCTTAACTCAAAGATCTGGTCAACATCGCACTACGAAAGATCAGCGCCTAAGATGGATATCCCTGAATTTTCCGGAAATTATATGCAATGGATATCTTTCAAGGATTTGTTCAAGGAGAGTATCCACAACAATCCAATGATAAACAGGGCTCAAAAAATGCAGCACCTCAAGACACGATTGAGAGGTGAGGCAGAGCGTCTAGTACAGCATCTCAACATCAGCGCTGAGAACTACCAGACCTGCTGGGAAATACTGACCCAGCGCTATGACAACCGTCGCTTACAATTTACTTCGTTCGTCAACACCATGCTGAATCTTCCAACTATACAACATCCTGACAACTACAACCTCAAGAAGATGCATGACGTCATTACGGAATGTTTGAACGGACTGGCAAACATTCAAATAGATACTTCTACTTGGGATCCTCTCATCGTACATCTGATGTCACAGAAACTAGACTCTACAACCTATACGGATTACATGAAAGAACTACAAGATCATAGAGAACTACAGCCACTTAGCGACTTCCTATACTTTTTAGAGAGCAAGTTCATGGCATACGAAACTATGAAAAACACTAAAAAAGAACTTCCTACTCTACCGAAAAACATCCCTACAAAAACATTCAACAAGATTTTTCCAGTCAAGAAATATAATTTTCAGCCGAAAACTTCATTTAATAAAACTTACTTCACAACATTTGGACAATGCCCTAATTGTAGCGGAAAGCATGTACTTATGCAATGTCCAAGGTTCGTCGAAATGAACCCGATCCAACGAAACAACACGGTAACAAACCTGCATGTATGTGCGAATTGTTTATATAGACATGGCAACAATAAATGCTCGTCTACAAAAACATGCAAAGAATGTAATATGAAGCACCATACTTTATTGCACAATAATACAAAGAAATATGTACCTAATAGAGCGACAAACAACTTTGTTAAAAATAGCACACTTGAACAACCTTCAACTTCTACTCAAGCAAGCTCCAATCATATCTCTACAAAAGAGATAGAAATTTTACTACCGACTGCAAAACTTCAAGTCACATCAGCAAACGGCACCAAGATCACTCTCCGGGCTTTACTAGACCAAGGCTCGCAGGTGAATCTGATATCTGAAAAGGCTGCCCAAATGCTCCGCTTGCCCAGGAAGAGACTGAACGCTACTATTTCTGGAGTTGGAACTGTATCCGGAGAATGCAAAGGACGCCTTCAAATTACGTGCAAATCTATTTACTCAGATTACTCATTTGAATTACAAGCTCTTATAATGAAGAAGCTAACTAACAACTTACCCGACTCGTCCTTTACAAAAGGAAACTGGCCTCACATCGAAAACCTAAAGCTCGCCGATCCAGACTTTAATACGTCGCAACCCATAGACTTACTTCTGGGGGCTGACGTTTACTCCGACGTCTTATTAGATGGAGTAATAAAAGGAGGCCAGCAGTCCCCTATAGCTCAACAGACGCAATTAGGGTGGATTTTGTGTGGCAAACTGAAAACTTTGAACTGTCACGTGACCTTGGTCGACCTCAATGAAATCACCAAATACTGGGAGAACGAAGACATTGTTCAGAACAATAAGGAAATGTCTAAGGATGACTACTGTGAACATCACTACTCGAATACAGTACAGCGACGCCAAGACGGAAGATACATAGTAGAAATGCCTTTTTGTCCTGATTACGAGATGAAAATGGGCAATTCAAGATCAATAGCCGTGTCTCAATTTTTACAATTAGAGAAGAGGCTCGAGAAAAACAACAAACTTTCACTAATGTACCGAGAATTTATTAAAGAATACTCCGATCTCGGCCACATGAAACCGTCGCGTCAGATTTCACAACACTCACTTCAATATTACTTACCTCATCACGGCGTACTGCGAGAGCTATCTACTACTACAAAACTCAGAGTTGTATTCAACGCTTCTCAAAAGATGTCAAATGGTTTTAGCCTAAACCAACTACAAGAAAAAGGCCCTAATCTACAAAATGACCTTCAACGGTCACTTATCAATTTACTACATGGGGCCGGCATGAACTTACGTAAATGGTCAGCTAACGATCCAGACTTACTACAAAACTTATCTGAGGATCAAATTTCAACATCCAATAACTTTGACTTCAAGGATGAAGAGACCATGAAAACTTTGGGCCTAAGATGGAGTCCGAAAACTGATACTTTCACTTTCAACTGGGACTTAAAGGAAAATCCATCAAAACTTACTAAGAGGGCCCTACTCTCTGAAATCTCGACGCTGTACGATCCGCTTGGCTGGCTTTCACCGATCACTATTACGGCAAAACTCATCTTCCAACGGGTGTGGAGTAGCAAAATCGGATGGGACGACGAACTACCTATTGACATTCAAAAGGACTGGCTGAAACTTAAAAGCGAACTACCACTGGTCGACAAGGTCAAGATCGACAGATGGCTCGGGGGCCAACAGGAAGATATTGAACTTTTGGGCTTCTGTGATGCTAGCGAAAAGGCCTACGCTTGCGTTGTTTATAGCTCGATAACACGCAAAGGTGGCCCGCCAACTATAACTTTACTCGCTGCGAAGACTAGGGTTGCCCCTCTTACTCAAAAAATAACATTGCCGAGAATGGAATTATGCGGCGCACTTTTACTAAGTCAACTGGTTGAGAAGACAAAAGACGCATTTAAAATGCAAAACATCAAGGTCCAGGCATGGTGTGACTCCCAAGTTGTACTCGCGTGGCTTCAAGGAGACGCATCTAGATGGGAGAGATACGTAGCCAACAGAGTTACCAAAATAAAACACACGATTCCGTCGAAAAATTGGCGATATATCAAGTCTGAATTGAATCCTGCTGACTGCGCATCCCGTGGCTTGTACCCTAGCAAACTGCTAGAATTCAATCTATGGTGGAAAGGTCCTGATTTTCTACAAACATGGGAAAGTGAAGTGAAAGATGTAACTGCAAACAACTTTTCATGTCTACTGGCCACCAAGGAACTAAAAACTACATCGACGACAACCCTAACAACAAATCAGAGTTATAACTTTATTGATAATTTAATTATCAAATGCAGTGCATTATCGCACGTAACAAGAGTCGTGGCCTGGATACGACGCTTTTTCGCAAACACGCGCGGCGACATGAAACTTAATGCCGCATTCCTCACCTCAAGCGAATTGATAGCTGCAAATGAACAAATAATAAAACATGTTCAATGTAATGAATTTGAAGAAGAATACAAACTACTTTTAAAGAAAGAATGCATATCAAACAAAAGCATAATCTTCAAGCTCAACCCTTACTTGGGCGACAAGGGCATTATTCGTGTCGGAGGTCGTCTTAATTACTCAAAGTTGCCCTTCGAGATGAAAAACCCCATCATTCTACCTCGGAAAGGGCGCTTCACTGAACTACTTATCGAGCAAACGCAGAATGGTACTATCAAGCGTCCTGTAACCAAACTATCACCACTCCCTTTGGATGCTAAGGTCGTCCTTGAAGATCGAACCGAAACTGAACCACCACAAGAAGACAAAATCAAGACTAAAAGAATTTTGAGAAGAAGGTCTAGGAAGAATAATACTTGGACTTTGTTTACTACACTGATAACAATGTCCGTATTGATACCAGGAACTCATAGCGCAAGCGGCGACTCACTGGCTGGGGCTCATATTACAAGTCTCGAACCCAACCGCCCGATATATTACGACACAATTGGCAAGATACAAACAATACATGATGAATGGACGCTACTACTTTATTACAATTTAACTAACTACTGGACTGGTATAAATCGAATAAAAAACTACTTTCAAGGCCTAAACGATTTATGTGAAAGGACCGATCCCAGATACTGCAAAACTACTTTAGAACAACTCTCCCACGAAATGGAACTACTGGACTACTATAACATCATTCTACTGGCTCCTCACAAGCACTTATCCCAAAGAAAGAAGAGGGGACTAATAGATGGAATTGGAACTATTGCTAACAGCCTATTCGGTATATTGGATCAGAACTTCGCGGATAAATATCAACAAGATATTGAGGCCATACAAAACAACGAAAACTACTTGCTGACACTAGTGAAAAATCAGACTTCAATAGTAGAACTAGAAAACAAGGTGTTTAAGAAAATAGAAGGAAACATGAACCGACATTTTAACATGATTGAAACTTATATTAATGACACTAACATCAATTTGGCGAAGGTCGAATCCACCATGGAAGCAGTGATGGCTACCAGTTATTTTAACTCAGCCTCACTCTCAACTTACCTACTACTTAAAAATATGAAGGAATTGCAAGAAATGTTACTTGACTCCATCACTGACGTCTACAAGGGTCATCTAGATGTACATCTTCTTACTCCAGTGGAATTAATCGAACAGCTGACCATCATATCTGGGAAACTACCTAAAACGCTGACCTTGCCTGTAGAAAATATAAGAGAAGATATCAAAAATATTTACAAATTACTGTACGCCAAGGCGCGCGTAACTGCTACCTACTTTCTGTTCGAAATACACATCCCGCTTACGTCAGATGAAGATTTTTCTCTCTACAAAGCGATCCCACTCCCTGTGAAGACTGGATCGAAGGCAGCATTGGTGCAGCTTCAATCGCAGTACATCGCAGTAAACTTTCCAAAACGTACTTACATCACACTAACAGAAGACGACATCAAACTTTGTTTACAACTAAGACCCAACAACTTCATCTATTATAAAAGCTTACCTGTTTATAACTTAAACAATGAAAAGGCGCCCTGCGAAGCAACGCTGCTTAGTCATCATACAAATACAACGTGTGACGTCAAGGAGATTCCCTGCAACAATTTGTGGATCGCGTTACATACAACAAACAGCTGGCTGGCGATTTGTTGCGGCGCTTGCACTTTGCGCACCATATGCGACAATGAGCTGACGTCACGTACGATATCTAATTCCTGCATAGTAACTGTACCGCAAGGATGCGTTTTGCAATCTAAGGATTTTATTATTTACTCACACAACGAGTACAATAGTAAGATAAAGATGGACCGCTACAACTTCAATGTTCCGGAATTCAACTCTACGATCAACAAGATTATTGATATATCTCATCATCGAATATCATGGAACATCTCACAAGTTATGACGAACGGAGAGCTGGAAGACATCGATAAAAAGATACACTCACTGAAAGAACATGAAGCTTTACCAGCATCCATCTCAAGTCATGACATACATCATTATGCCATCGGCTACATTCTTCTCGGCGCAGCTATTATATCTTTTACTGTATGGCTAATAAAGAAGCGCTATTATGGTTGCTGCCCGTGCAAAAAACGGACAGCTGAGTTGCCCATATACAATGAAATAGAACTCAAACAAAGAGGGAAACATACTAGACAAGAACAGATGGCGCAAGGGTCAGCGAGCCAGCAGCCGCCGGCGCAGCGACCGCGGCCACTACGCGCAACAGCAACTGCTGCCAACGCCGATGACAACATTACATTTAATTTTGATACTTAATTATCTTTACTTTTGTATGGCATTTCTTATCTTGATAGTAATTACTTTAACTTTTTATCGTTTTAACTTTTTACATATTTTATCTTACTTTTCGGGTTGCCAATATGTACGAGCAAGCAACGTACATTTTTTGCTTACTGTGCGACCTACTTCAAGGCGCACGGTTTTACGCTTGCAACATACATTTTTGCTTACGCTGTGCCCTACTTCCAAGCGCACGGTTTTACAAGTTAACTTTATAATTTTAATTAATATTATTAACTAGTACGTCAACAACTGTCTTACTGCACACTACTCAAGAAAGAATTGCCTATTGAATATTACTGTGTACTTTTACATCAATACAATCTTACTTAAACTTCGGCAATCTTTCTCTTCGACGTGCTCATCATCCCAACCTACTACTTACTAACTACCACTAATCATCTCTTGTACTATGTCCGTGGTCTACTAAGCGGACTATACACTTATAATAAAATTAGTTATCAATAGAGTTATAAATTCAGGAGCAGGTGGGCAGTTTGCTTCGTTAACACAGTTGTATTAAAAATGCGATTGTGTTATACAGCCAGGTAGGAATTTGTAATCGCACACAATACCGTCCCACTAAGCGACGTAGATATTCCGTGCAGATGTTCCAAGTGCCAACATAACGGTAGACAGGGATCTGACGGAAAGTACAGAAAGCACAGAGAGACGGCCGCAGCGAGCGCACACTATGACACTAGCCAGCCCCACGGCCCCACCTAGTAGAAAGCAAAAGCTTAGCTTGACAGGTGAGAACGCTGTCAGCACGAAATCGTCCATGCTTGACACCACTCCGCAGTAACATGACGGATCCCGATACAAAACTCGGCACTTAGTAGCGTAGTCAGACGGTTCACACGTTCAGTCATACAGATGCAATAGATTGTGAAATTTTCCCAAATTCTCCAGAAAATCCAACTACCTAAATCTATTGCTTTCTTTACGCTCGCAATTTACTATCGTTTCTAGATGCTATCATTTCTGCAGAAAAACAAGTTATATTACAGCTAAATGAGCTACTCTAGATTGTATTTGCGTTTTATTTTCATGTCGCTTCTGCTAGCAAATTGTTCTTACTGTAGTGTTGGTACTTCTGAATTGCTGACAAAGCTGAACGTGTAACCTATCGTACACATAACGTTTTCGGTCATCGCCTACAAGACAGCGCTGTTCGACTAATTTACCTTTTCTATCTGCACTTTTGTCCATCCACGTACTACCACAGTCAATTCTGCACATAAATATTTGAGAATGCATGACCTTACAGTGAAACATGTCATGGCGTCCATTCACTGCCCTACTTGCGACGTAGTCATTTGTTTTATTGATGTTAGTTTCTACTGTGTAATTGCATTTTTTTAACGATATTTATATGCAGAATTGATTCTAGCTAAATGCATCATTATCTCAAACATTATCTAATGAAATTGCAGTGCCACCACATGGATACGAGTTAAATAATTTAGACAACGATACATTGGATGCCCCGAACATCTACCAGGAAGACATGACGCGACAGAGGTACGCGGAGCCCGCCTTTCCTGTGGACTCTGATGAGCCAGTATCGATGCCGATTGAACTATCGAGTGATGACGCTCGATTTAAACATTCGAACCCCGCGTACCAAAGCGCCGTCTTGCATACGAGTAGTAGCGATGGGGATGCAAAGGATGAAAGTAAGTTCCAAAACATTATTATTTTTTCATCGCGAAGCTCATATCTATTTTGACTCTCTTACTGCATAGTCTAACTTTAATCAGTCTTTATATCACTGTCTAATGAAAGATTGTTCAACCATACAATATTTCTCTTTATATATCTTATTTTCTTTATCATTCTTATTCCATTTCTTCTGATCATCCACTTATACGCATGGCATTCCATCTCATAGATAATGGTTTGAAGAAATGGAAAGGAGTGGCGTTGTCCCCAGATAACGAGCGGAAGGCGAAGGGACCACCGCTTCCGCAGAAGCCCAAAGATATAGAAGCCGTCCAGAAGGAGAACGTGAAACCCAACTCACAGAACGAGCAAACGAGCACAGAACCTACAGTAAGTCCATAGTTAATTATAGTTTTGATTTGAGAGATTGCTAGTCATTAACAAATCAACATCACACTGAAGTGTCTAAAACAATTTGGTAAAAATGGTTAACATTGATTTTCGTGAGCTTGCAATATTATCCCAGCAGAAAGATCAGTATGAAATTTGTAATGTTTTTTTTAAACTTCACCATGTACAAAGTAATGTAGCTCTTAAGCTTATTGTGTTTTTAAATGTTATATTTGCTAGCCATCTATAAGTATGGGCGCAATACATGCATGCCTTTATACGGAGCTGGGCCGTTAATGAAACAATTAACTTCCTTAAAATCCTTACTGAAATCGTTAATTTAGTTAAACATAAAGCTGTTACTATTCGAAATGTTTTGAATCGGTCAACATTAGTTGTTAATCTAACGGATCAACACGTTATCGAAATTGCAAATAAATCGTTGCGATAGTGATCTACGTATAAAATAAGTGTCTGCATTATTTAGTTACACCGTTGAACGCATCAAATTAAAGCAATTCCATTGCTGCTTTGTGAAGATTTATTGAATACTAGCTTCCGCCCGCGGCTTAGCACGCGTGAAATTAGTTTTTGTCAATCCTGGTCCCTTATGTCTAAGGTACCAAGATTCATGGTCTTATCTTTAATTCGACCCCTATTTCATCCTCACACTGGTAAACATTTCAAAATGCTAGAACAAACGATTTTTTGTTTCTTATGACGTGATATTTGACGAACTTGCATACTAAATTTCAACCCTTATTTTACCCCCTAGCTGGTCGAAATTTCAAAAATGCTAGAACAAATGTTTAATGATTTCTTATCAAGTGCTTAAATATAAAGTTTCATGGTTTTATCTTTTAAAATTAAGAAATCCTATACAAACTTTCAACCTCTATTTCAACCCCTTCATCCCTTCGTCGGTGGAGGAGATCAAGTCTCTCCTCTGACAACAAGTACTTCACTTTTCTATAACATTTCACATTATAACATATCACATTTCTATGCATTAAATAGAATTCGTTTATTCCAGATAGTGACCGTGGAACTGAATAGAGGTTGGAATAGCAGGCTTGGCTTCAGCGTCCAGAGCCACCCTGAGTCAGGGCAGAGCTACATCTCGGCCGTGTACAGCGACAGTGTGGCCGCGCGCGACGGCCGGCTGCGGCGTGGTGACGTCATACTGCAGGTTGGTTTTTTTTATTACCTTACGTGGCAGACGAGCAAGCGGCACACCTGCTCATGGATTTAGCAATCCCAGGGGTGGACACAGCTAAGCCGCTGCCTACCGTGATGAGATTACTCTCTTTAAGCCTCGTTTGAAGAGGGACATGTCATAGCGCAGGGGAACAGGAAGATCATTCCACAGCTTACATGTCCGTGGAAGAAATGATCGCTGGAAACGCACCGTACTAGACGGGAACGAACATTGTGTTTCTACAGAAAATACATCGTATGCAGTGTGATTTAGGAAATTTTCAATAATTACTCTCACGAACGGTTTCTTTAATGACTTAGCTAGAGCATATAAATAATTTATCAACACAAAAAATATGGGTAGCATCTCAATCACACGTTTGTTTTTAAATAAAACCAATCAATTATGTTATAATAATTGAAATTAATTTTAATATTTTTTTTTATTCCATACGATGGCAGACGAGCGAATGGCCCACCTGAAATGGTAACCATCG
The DNA here is from genome assembly GCA_036419045.1 of Scirpophaga incertulas. Classification (NCBI taxonomy): domain Eukaryota; kingdom Metazoa; phylum Arthropoda; class Insecta; order Lepidoptera; family Crambidae; genus Scirpophaga; species Scirpophaga incertulas. The sequence goes on along the minus strand of CM071627.1, from coordinate 8,330,290 downwards.
CTCATGGACATCTGCAGTGCCCGGGGCACAGCTGAGCCGCTGCCTACCTGGATAGAAATACTCTTTTTAAGCCTCGTTTGAAGTTGACATATCGTAGCGCTCAGGAAACATCGCAGCTGAGAGCTCATTCCAGAGTTTGCATGGAAGGAATGAACGCTGAAACCGAACTGTACTAGTCAAGATCGGTTCCAGGTGATATGGATGAACTCTACTGCGGTGGCGGGTGGTGCCATGTTAAAAAGGTGACGAAGGCACCATTGCAAATAATTCCTCAGAGCACTCTCCGTTAAAGAGCCTATAAAGAACACACAGAGAGCCAAAGTCTCTCCGCTGCTCCAAGGTCTCTGTTGAGGCCGTAATAATAATAATAATTGAACCATGTTCCATTCGGTTTTCCAATCTGACTGAAATACATTCCACACTTTCAGATTATAAAGACATCTGATTTTTAGAACATTTACACTGTATTAAAGTCTTTTAAGAAAATGCATGTTTTTATTTGCAGGTCAACGATGAAAATGTCACATCAATGAAAACTCCGGAAGTCATCGATTTACTACGAATCCTTCGAGGATCGATCTGCATCACAGTTCTGAGGCCACCTAACGCGGAATGAGGCAACGGATCGTCTAAAATGGCTTAGACTATCTAGGTAATGTTTGAGACCTTCTCCTTAAACATTACCTAGAAAGTACGTATACAATATGATTCGACAATATATTTTACGTACTCTATTATTATTATTATTGATATATTATCTCGGTGATCCAGAAAATCACTATAGCTGCTCATATTATCACAAAACAGAATTTGTGAAATCTCATGCAAAATTCTGCTATCATTGCATACAATTAAGGTTCTAAATCTACTGTAACTACTATCTTAATAAAACTGTCATTTTATATTAGTGTCATTGATCTGCGTCGACCATTACATTCTATCATAGTAGATCTAAATAACAAATAAACTATATAATCATTATGAATAACAGTACAGAATTTTCCAATATTTTCCGATAATTGTGTTGTATTATTAAATTAGATAGGAAAAAGTGAATCGTAATGATGTGACTTTGAAGATATAATTAATGAATGATACTGAATCAAAGATTGCGTCTTTTATTAATTTAATGTGCTAACTAAATAAAACCACTATTATTATTTTAAACACACATTTATTATAGTTAACTCCTAACAAACACATTTCGATCGATTTTCACTTCAAACTTTATTAAAATATCTTATAATAAGTACCGTCGAGTTTCGTATCTTCGCCTGTGATACCTAATTTCGCCTAGTTTGACATAAGTCGTAATAGATATAAAGTATAAAAGCGCAAGCCTTAAATAAATCCACTAAATACAAAGTATTTTTTACGCGTGGCAAGATTTTTTGAACGATCTGCTTCTATCTTCACACAATTGACGACCAGTGAGGTTTTTCTGCGACACTGACCGCATGTTTTTTTTCAGCCAGTGATTTTACTTTTGTTTTAAGTAGTGATAAAGACCAGGTAAGATGAAACTTTATATATGACTATAGCCTATAACTATACCATTTCCAATTGAAATTGTAATTTTATAGCTAACTTACGTTTAAAGCTTATATTTTTATAAGATGTTCATGAGAGTACTTAGTGGCCATCTTCTTGCCGAACTTCGCCTACCCATAGGGTTGTCAAATTTGTTTTGAAATATTCACAGGGGATGATATTACTTCACTTGTGTCTAAACTAAAATATATTATTTAACATTTCATTTTTATTAAAATAACATAACATATTATCTCGCCGCTTTCTCCGAAAGGGTAGGCATATGTTAAGTCTCCATGTAACAATGTGGTGGCGGGCCTGTTGCACCGGGCACAATATGAGGCAAGCTATATTCAGAAAGATACCATATTGAGGAAAGTTAAAGTAGTAAGCTTCTTATATCTTAAAAGTCTATTCAGACTAATTACTATAATGGTTGCATTTCAAGTAGGTGACTCTAGATATTTTATACTTAAATAATAGCATCCTCAGTTTTTGACAGATAAATAAGTTGTTATTTTATTTTCTATTACCCTAGCTGTCATGGCGAAACGAAAACCGATGCCGGAAAACCGTAAAAAACGGGCCTATACTGTTAATCATTCCAAAGATTTGATAGACATCGCTGTGAAAGCACTGAAAGAGAAAACGATGTCGTCTTATGAGGCCGAAAAGATGTTTGGCATCCCTCGTAGGACATTGTTGGACAGGTTGCACAACAAGCACCCTAAGACTCCTGGATGCCCAACTCGGCTTACCGAAGAAGAAGAAGCAAATATCTGTAAGGTGTTAGTTGCAGCCGCCGATTTTGGCAGTCCTCTGACTCTTCTAGACTTGCGGATAGTTGTGCACAGGTAGCTAACGCTTTAAAATATGTATATTATGTGACTGTATTTTATTTTTTTGGGTTAATAATGCATGTATATATGGTCTCCTTTTAGATCCTTATTGCCTTAATTAGTTTTACGAAGGCTCATGCTATACTCTAGCAATCATATTATTTTCACAAATTAATTTATGTTACATTATCAATTAAATTTAGATATCAACTCTATCAATTCTTATGATATTTATTTCTGTAATTTGATTTATTTTTTACTTCTTTATGGTAGTATTTATAATTTCAGATATCTGGAGGCAAATGGAAAGCTTATTATTTTTAATAACAAATTACCTGGCAAAAAGTGGGTTTACTCTTTTTTTAAGAGAAATAAATCAAAATTGACTAAAAGAGACGTACAAAATATTAAAAGAAGCCGTGCGGAAAAAAACATGTAACGAAATAAACGAGTATTTCAAAAATCTAAAAAAATCTTTAGATGGCGTCCCTGCGGAAAACATTATTAATTATGACGAGACGAACTTTTCAGACAATCCTGGAGTCCAGAAATGTATATTTAGAAGAGGCGTCAAGTATCCAGAACGGGTGATGAACGTAACGAAAGGAGCCATATCTGTAATGTTCGCTATAACTGCAGGTGGAGAATGTCTTCCATTATATGTAGTGTACAAAGCGGAGCATTTGTATACCCAATGGACCCTTAATGGACCAAAAGGATGCAGGTTTAATAGATCAAAATCGGGATGGTTTGACAGCATTTTATTTCAAGATTGGTTTAAAAATATCATTTTGCCGTGGGCTAGTAGAACGAAAATCGGGACAAAACTCTTGATTGGTGATAACTTAGCGTCTCATATTAATCACCAAATTGTGAATGATTGTGAGCAAAATGATATAAGATTCGTATTTTTACCACCGAACTCATCACATTTAACTCAACCGTTAGATGTTTGTTATTTTGGCCCGTTGAAAAAAATTTGGAGAGAAATTCTTTTAAACTACAAAATTAAAAACCCGAGAGAAGCAACAATCCACAAAGGTCATTTTCCAGATTTACTAAAAAAATTAGTTGAGTCACTTAAAGACAAAACACCTAACATAATTAGTGCATTTAAAGCAACTGGAATCTCTCCATTGAATCCCGACAAAGTAATCAGAAAACTACCCGAAACAGAACAGCCATCAACTAACTATGCAACTATCGACAATACTCTGTTAGATGGTTAAAAGAGACACGCTCTCCAGACCCAAATAAAAAAAATAAGAAGTAAGAAATTAAATATCCCACCAGGTCAATCAGTCACCTCAGATGATTTCAAAAAAATCACACCTCAGCCGTGTAAAGAAAAGAGAGTCAAGCAAAAGAATATACAAAAAAATAAAATAAAAAATACAAAAAAGCAGATGAATTTAAACTCGTTATTGCAGCCACCGTTAACAATGAAATGTCCCGACAGCCTAAACCAATTATGTATTAGTTATCACTTATTTAATCCAACACATAGAAATCCCTGAGGAATTAAGTGTGCGTAGTTTTGCTGAAACATTAAGGACTGATGAAGGAAATGTACCATTCATTGGAGAATTGCCAGAATGCCTGAAAAGTAATAAAGCTAAAGTAATAGTTACTTCTGATATTACTATTCAAGCAAAGCCATCTCATAGTAAGCAGAAAAAGATACATTTCAAAAAGAAAGAAACTAAAATAACACGATCGGCTCTACACATGAAACTATTTCCATTAAAACAAGAAATAGTGACTGAACAAAAAAATGAAGATCATATACAAGAACTACAAGAAGAACAGAAAGAAAATAATTATATGCGTAAAAGTAGAAAGAGAAACATAAAATATGAAGACACCAATATATCAAAAAAAGTAAGCAAAAAACGCAAACCTTTAAAACGAAGAAATAGAAGATCTTATAGTTCTGAATCTAGCTCAACACATTCTGAAACTGAAAAATATACTGTTGATACGGATGACTCCGAATATGGGACAATGGAAGATTACATTACAGCGTTTTTACAAGTAAATGAAGAAGATGATTTTGAACCATTAATACCTTTTGGAATATCTGATATTGAATATCTCACAGAGGATGAAAAGAAGTTAAAAACAGGCACCTGGGTTTTGGCAAAGTTTGTCACTAAAAAAGTGAAAAACATTTTGTGGGCAAAGTCATCACAATTAAAGGTACTACTCCCGAAGTTAAATTCGTGAGAAAAGTTAAGGAATCAAAATGTAATTCGGGAGTAGTTTACTTACCCGAGGGTCGATGACATCTGCACCATTAGACATCTGGATGACATACTTTTAATATTGCCAGATCCAAATATTTCTCGGCGAGGGCAAATAATATTTAATAATATTAATTTGAGTAAATACAATTTACAATAAATTGTATTTACTCTTTTACCTTTTTAAATACACTGGACAACAAATAAACCGGGCCACCAGCTACTTTGTTGGAATTGTGATTCGATTATCAAACAAAGTATATAATTTACAACTATAAAAGTTGTACCCACAGAAAGTCGTTTTAATGTTGAAATGACCACAAATTTATCCCAAAGTACCGCCAATTCATTTTAATACTCAAACAACAAACACGAAGTAAACAATTTGCTATTTTTCAAAATGAGTTCCCGATTAGAGTTTTGTACAATTAGGGTAGTCGGAGATTTCTCATGATTTCTTTAGTTGATGTCTGTCGTTCACTACAGATCTTTTACCAAATACCGAGACTAAAACCTGTTTTTTTTAATATCATGAAGTGCACTTTCTGTTCGTGTAACTTTGAAAGTTGAAAGTTTTATTCTTTTTAAGAAAATCGGATCTAAGTTCTAAGGTGACTGTAAACGACCCGGTTTATTTGTTGTCCAGTGTAGTGTTTTTTAAAATATTTTTTTTTTTTTTTTTTAAATATTGATAAACGCAAAGAGAACCAGTTTTGTTTAAAGAATAAACATTTTTTAAATAATTAATATTTTTTTCTTATAAACCATTTTTCAATTCCTTTCTGTTTTTTACAAGCTGGTTAGGTTTTGGCAGCCCTAGCATCATTATAGAAAATGTATGTAAACAGCTCCTGACTGTTGCCAAACTTCGCCTACAACACATTTTTTTAAAAATGGGCCTACTCTAGTGTTATTAATGTCCATATTATATTAAAGCCCTCAATGGAGATAAGACTTAACAATTGAAAGTCACACTAAAGCTTATTATTCGTGGTAAACATGTCATAGGCGAAGATTGAAAAAATACCCAAACATCGCCTATTGCCTTTGAGGTCATTATTACCATGTTCATCAATGAAATTAAAAGCTTGGTCTATAATGTTACTCAGGTACTGAAAAACTCGCCTGGACTTAAATTCCTCATTTGAGAGATTTTTATAAAAAGGTATCAAAATCTAGGCGAAGATACGGAACTTGACGGTACATAAATTTTATAAACTCTATTTATACGTAGAAATCGTTATACTCATTCTAAGAAATATCTACCTTATATTTTACGAAATATTTATCAATGCGTATATATTTGATTATATTTTTCAATCATTTTATCCTAACCATATGATAATTTTCTTTATGTATCTTACATAATATATGCAAACAATGAAATTTATATATGGGTTTGAATTTAAAATCTGTTTGTGTGGATGAATGTATTAAAATAATTATTGGTTCAACCGGTAACAAATAATAGATAATAGGAGTGTATATAAAAAATATTCATCTTAGTGGATTCATTTTACCATCCGAGTATATATGTAGTATTCACGCATAAATAAATAATAATAATCATATAATAATGAAATGAAATTAAAAATATACAGTAGTGAAAATAAAAATAATAAAGTAAGTGAAGTTTATTATTTCATTTTACAATAAACGGAAAAAATCGAGGATATGAATTTAACAGTACTATTATAAATTTCGATCAAACAAACGATACTCGACAATAAATTGATGAAAACCGCAATTTATACCAATATTTAGACAAAGTCTAAATATCTTATGAAAATATTAATCACAGAACAATATAATAATTGGATATCTAAAATCAAACGGTTCACTGCATTATTAGATTTATTTGTATAATAAAATCAAATACGTAGCGGAATAATGTAAAATTAATACATAATTGATACGAAAGAATAACTAGTAACTTACATTATCTATGTACTCGGTAAAATTAATACTTTTCCAAAGTTCCTTACATATAGCGGCCCACTCTATCTCGTCTTATTATTGTATGCAATATATAAAACGTATTTTGTAAAAATTATAAAAAGTTACCTAAATAATATTAGTAAGGCGGAATTGATCTCGTTAATTATCTCCAATGGGGTTAATATAAACAGATTTTTTTTATTTTATTATAATATTTAACAATACATCCAACATTGTAATATTTAACATCCTGCCCGACCAATTAACTTTATATACAATACAAATAGCAACGAACACAAAATAATTATACATTATGGATTTCTTTAATAAGGCTACACTTATGACAATTATATTTATACAACTTATTCGTAATTTCTCCAATAAAAACGTAGCTATATCTTTTTTTAAATAACAATTTTTATTATAACCTTTAACGTTAAGTGCTCCAATAACACGACTACGATTTCATAAAATGATTTAACATTATGATCTGTCAAAATTCAATGCTTAAATTCCAACAATACAAAATGTCGGTTATATCCAACGCATGGGCATATCACCCAAACAAGGACTGATCGCTGTGTATCGAATAACGTGTGATAACAAATCTCAAACCGAGCCCGTACCTTTAAAATCGCTCTATTTATTTATAAAATTTTTGTATTCCGTGTGCAGTTCAAGAGAATTGCGTATCTTTGTAAATTTTGTGACCGTGCACATAAAATATAGACTACAATGTGTTATAAAAATGTCACTAAACAACACATGTACATATATTACATGTGACATAAGATTAATGATGGTACAAACTAGATATATACCAGAAAGTAATAAATATAATCGATTACTTAAAAACTGTTTACTCTTTCACAATAATTAATAAATACAAGTAAAAGGGTGATTGTAGGTAATTATAACAAAACCTAAAAATCATTACTCTAGCAATCAAATGTCATCGCGTCTGAAATTTATTTTGTTAAATTAACTGTGTGAGTGGCTTAGAAACACTACTATGCGTTACACATTAATTATGTATATTTATGTAGGTATATCTCACAAATTGATAGTGTTTCACTATTCTGAATTTCAATTTCTTTAAACATATATTGGGAGCACTTAATCCTGTTTGGGTGATATCTCGACTATCCAACGACAAAGACTTTAACATATCATATTTCGATGGTCGTTCTAAAATGAAAAATTCATTTAACTAACATATAATTTACCACCTTAACCATTATTAATATGTAATTATAAAAATACTGCAAATAAAACATTTTGTGGTTTTAGAATGTAATTAGTACAGATATTACCATTCCACAGGATTTATGTAAATAGTTTAATGTAAAAGACTATATGGTATTAAAGTTGCTGATATGTCTGGACTATATAAGTCTAGTTTTTCGAGCTAGATAAAGTTACTTGTCAAAGTTTACTATGCTAAGGTTAACAGGAAAAGAACTAATGTACAAATTTGTTACTACTATACCTATAGTTGTAACAAAGTTGTACGTGAGTTTTTTGAGATTTAACCAAAATCGGTACAGTGCGATAGTATCCCAGCCACTCTATATGGCATTTAAAGTTGTTCATAGCACAAGGATAAAATGATCAAAATAAAATAAGCTCTGCACGTACGAATCGCAAAATTATTAGCACTACATAATAACAAAACTCGTGAATAACTGTGTTACTACTATTGGTAACAAAGTTGTAATGAGTTCTTAAATCTCTAATAAAGTACGACAAAATCTCAGAAATCCTATAACGCAGGATGACATTCTTAACTTACTTCTGTACGTACAAACCCCATGATTACAAGCTTACTTAACTAAACTAGTTACTGTTCCAGCTTGAAAAACTAGTTAGATTCGGTAGCAGTAGAATACATCCGTTGCACATAAATTACAATGTGGATATACGTAGAAAGAGTAGAAAGAAGAGAGTCAAATAGAGTACTAACAACATAATATCTGATCAAACGTTTTCAAATTTTTGAATGCTATTCCCATATCTGCTGCAAAGTATGACAACGCGTTTTTCAAAATTTCAAATATCGAATTGGATAATTCAATCCTAAACAAATAAAATTGATTCGATTCAAATCGATTTGAATCGAATCAATTGAACTAATGTTCATTTTAAAGTCTTAATACTCAATATGCAAATAACGCATATTCTATTTGAAAATTACAACTATACTATATTTCTTCAATAAAACAGAAGTTTTATGTAATGCGTTTTCAGACTGTGTTCATAAAGTTACAGATATTAATATATAACATAATTCAGCCCTAACACATAGTATGAATTCAAACACTTGTATACACAATACCTTTAACATTTAAACCAACAAAAATTGTTACAACATCGCACTATTCTGCACTACACTTATTAGCTAATTCTAGTCAAAATTTAAACTCTAAATCAAACTATCACGTTGGTGGTTTACTATTTAAATATATTGAATCATAGAATGAAATTGTATGACTACCTGTAATTAAAAAGTTATAGTAATTATAGTTAAGAGAGTTATTTCGAATGTTGAGAGTTTAAAGTACACGCGATAGTTCGTTTTCCAATAAGTAGTTTTTCGTTAACACTTAAAAGATTTTATCGACAAATCAATTGAAGACATCTATTTTATTATTATGAATTTTAGCATAAGATAGTGTATGGTGTAGATTAGAATGAATAGTATCTTTACAGATATATGGTGTAACAGAAATATGTGGTGATGTATAAGAAAGTAGTCGATCAAACTGAAAATTAATCACCGTGGGTCCAACATATAAACTTTTTAGAACAAAACTTTTCTTTTAATACAGTAGCTTAAAATCAAGAGTTGGACGTAATGCATGGACAGTTTTCACGTTATCCGAGTTGTTACCGTAGAATAATTTATTTAATTCCAAGATCTGTACATCATTTTAAATGCCAACAATATTTCTGTTACACCTATATAAAATAACCTAAAACGAATCAAACAACTGATATTCTAAAAGTATTGTGATGGATTTATGTTAGTTATACTACGTATTGTAAACTAGGCATATTGTATAATGATTACTAAAAAAATATATAAATTACTTAATTATATATACCTATTATAGATGCAAATACACCGGGCCCACTCAGCTAAGAATAAGTAGTATTCTGATTTTTTAAATTAAATTGTGAGTGTAATTAAATATAATACATTCGAACGCCTACTATAACCATTCAAAATGAGTTTAAGTGATCGTATTGCAGTTAAAATACTACTATTTGCAATGCAAGGCGGTTCACATAAAAAAAATATAAACCAAAGTGTTTGCAGCATACCAACAAAATATGGCCTTGACTATTTAGAAGTATTCATATGACCTGTATTTATCTAAGAAATACTGAGAAAATTCAAACAGGAAATTAAAAAAATAGTATATCTACTTATTCTAAACTTCAACACCTTTTGTGATAACATTCGGTTATAGGTAACGTATACAAATATTAATTTTATTGAACGGAAGTCTAACCATTTTTTATCCTAGTTTTATGGCGTCTGTTCAATAGATGGCAGCACAAATATTTTTTGAGTTGATAAATAACGTACATATTGACAATGTATATCTTTGTAGCTTTACCATGAGTTAACTATTGTTTTTGATGTGTAGTAAACTGTCAATGGAATAACTAAAATTAGTACAATTCTACTTATGCTTAATCCAAGATATCTTAGTAAAATTTACTAATTAGTTCCACTACCTTCACATCGAATGTGTCTCATATTATAGACATCATAAACAAAACACACCCGTCGTTACTGTACTGGCAACTTTATGTCTGTCACGCATTTAAAGCAACATAATAGTATGTTTCGCCACCTTATAATTTCAACTTTGAACCAGAGCTAACTTCACTTAAGGAATGTTCGTTTAATTATGTAATTTTAGGTCATTACGTCTCCGACAAGGGCGCTGTACAAGGTTTCCAAATTTACGCTGTAGATATCGAATGCAAACGAAAGTAAACTCATGGCAACGACACTGATAATTGTCCAAATCTTAACCAGTCTAAATTTACTTCAACAAATATGCACGCACAATATTGTCTATCATATTGTAAGTTTTACTAAACTTACATTGTTTCAATTTTGAACCAATAGTCAATGAATTGTGGATTAAAATATAGAAATAAAACATATTATTCGTGAAAGCAATAATTGAAATTCTAAAAATATATGTGCATTAGTAATTATAATCAATTCGCACATTTTTATAGTTTTAGCAAATGTGCAAAGATCTATACTTAACCGAAATTTATATATCGAGTTAAGTACAACTTATATTATTCACTTAGTACTAATTTTAATGTACAATCAGCAGCTCGTGAGGTTTAACTCAACTGTAAATATTTTCCAAATGACTTAACAATGAAAATATAAAATTCAAAATGAATGTATAAACAGAATTTAGTATTTCGTGTGTTGATAATTGTACCTTCGAATGGTTATCACAACAGTAGCATATATGTAATTAATCATTCATTATCATATGATAAAAAAATAAAACGGAATATTTATTTTCATAAAATTTACCTTTAATCAAACATAGTTCATACTTATACGCTAAAATGTGCAAACAGTTGAAAAATTCCTTAGTTTAAATATAAACGTGTATACACGTTTATATTTAAACTTAGGAATTTAACTCTATAGAGGACACGCGTTATGTAACTCTATAGTTACGTATTATCGCTTCATTCTACATTAATAGTTAAATTATGGCTTTAATTTAAAGCGTTGTGAATTTTAAATATTATTTCGAGTGTTAGATATGCTGCCGATATATCTATTGCTATGCTGGGTACTCACTGCACCCCGTGATACAAAAGATATAACTTATTTTTGTAACTTAAAATGCAACAAAATGTAGAGTTCTAGGAACAACATATGACTTGAAGTTAATGGAAATAATATACTGCGAGTCTTAAACATGTTCCAATTTTGTATTCAAAGTTATATTTACGTAGTGATTACCCAGCCTAGAATGTGTTAGTCCCTTATTTTATTACCTATGAAATATTTTGCTCAGGAGCAAAACACATATCTATATATTTCTATTTAATACTTTAGATTGAATAAGAAACAAAAACCAATAATATTAATTCATTTCTTTTGACATGACTTAAACTCAACACGAGATTCTTGCTTCGCGTTATGTAAAATTAAACATAACCTAACCTAGTCCTTATTAGTGGTACTATTATTTAAACATAAATATGTATACTATAATAGCTTATGTATTTAATGAACTGAAGCTGAAAAACAATTGCTAAAAATTACCATTTAAAATCTAACCTAAAATTAATTCTGGTAGGAGGTGGTAGAACAATTGTAGAGAATGAAGGAAGAATAGACATGTGTTGCACCTGAGAAAAATATATAAGAAACTTTAGTAGAACGCCTGCAACTATTTGGCGAAAGATGTTCGAGAACAATGATTTTTTAATGCAAAGGGGCACTTAGTCAATATTTATGGGTAACTTCTATGTACCTTGCAGTAGAACCTCTGAATAAAAATCAAATACAAAATCAAAAATGTATTCTTCGAGTAGGAATTTTACGATCACTATTGCACGTTAAAGATGCTACGCCATTAGTTCACAAGTCTACAGAAGGAAATCTTGTACTGGAGAGAACCAGTAAGGGCTATTTTTATCCCTGCATTTTTACAGACTTATCAATTAGAAGCTGACCTCAGATAAAAAGTCTGAATCCAACTATATATACGTATATAGGCTATAGTTTAATTGTCTTATTTACTAATGTCAAAATATTTGTCAACGTTGAGAACAACTATTGAGTGTTTAAAATTAAACCTAAATATTATGATCATTTAAGTTATCCTTAACAAAGATGTTAATAGTACTTGCGGGCTCAAGGTCAAGACTTGTGGTCATTTTCAATAAAACCTTTTTTCCTACTACGGTTCAGTAAGCATTACAAAAAAAAAACATTACAAAAATATTCGTACAAAAATACTTACTGGAGGGTTAATCTCACATAAGGAATAAATAAGTATAGGTTTTTGTTGAGCTTACAGATTTGCTGCAACTTACACCACATATGCTATAAGCAACGATGACCATATGAAGAAACGGCCTACTAAAAATAAATCTCATAACTGTTTAATAGAATACCATTTCTTTCACCTAAAACAGTTTTATATGCGTATTTGTACATAACCGAGAACGTAAAAGAATGAAATTTGTTATATTCATCTCACAATGACTAACAATGAAAACCCGCCCCTGTATTATATATGTCTCTTGGTATCAAATTTTAATTAACATTAATAGATAGGGCAGTTACATTGTTGATTCACGAAGATATCTGTCACATTAAATCTTAAAAAATCAGGAATGTAACTGCACATATGTCAGTTGCAATCAAAATTTGATAGCAAGTCACATAATTTGCCTACCTAGTTCTGTTGCGCCATGTTCAGCCCAGTTACAACAAGTTCATTATGCCTGTTTCCACCTTTTCATTAGAAAATCATTGTTTCAGAGTATATTTGTGTTTACGGTGCTCAATGTATAATAATATTATAAGGTCGTGTGCACATTGCTTGCTAGTCTTGCCTTAAGAGGTCCGGGCCGTCGCCGTATCATGCGTTTAAGAGTTTTGTAAAAATTACAAACGTTGGCATAAAGCGACACATATAAAATAAACATAAATATTGATTAAATAATTATTTAAAGTAGAGGCTATTTTATTTTATATTTAGTTTGTTGTATTCGTAACACCTACAACCACAAAGATTTTTTACCGCACTACAGCGGAGCCAAAATGGATTTATTTATTTATTAAATTTATATATATTTGGGAAACAAACAATAAACACTTTAGCTGAAAGCTATACACAAAAATTATTTATCGTACACCAGTGAAGTTTCTACTTAATTACCAAACAAATTTTAAAAGTAAATCGCAGAACATTTTAAGAAATAAAATAGTACTTAAAACAACAAACATGAAGCGCTATGGGTCACGGATAATAGCACGAATACTGCTGATAAACTTATCAATATTTAACAAAAAAAGATCGACAGATCCAAAATTATTGCTATAAAAAGAACATGATCGATCGAAAACAGTCCCTTCCACACCGCCTTCAGCGGACAACCCCAATCCATATCGGCAGAGGATACGCAGACCGCGTCATGTCCTTAGCGACCCCCCTAACCAACTCATGCAGGAACTTCTAGACCTGCAAGCTCCCTTGTCACCCCTTATTCGGCAGCCTTCTGCTTAGCCACGTGTAGGTTCCCGTCAATACAGGCCGGTCCCACTTTGGTAAACCGTGCCTTCTTCTAGCGCTTATGCCCTCCCCATGGGACAGTGCTAACCGTGCCTCTCCTGAGGTGCGGCTCTCTTCAATAACAATAACAGTAGGGTCATTAGGACCAAAGGCTTAGGCTGAGTTTAGTCGGTAGGTCTGTTGGGTCGAGCCGCTTCGATTCACCAGGAGTCCGACATAATCATCGCATCCCTGCTTGCCTGTTGCGTTGGTATCCATAACGGATTCTCAGCCTCCTCTCCTGAGGAAAAAAAAATCGAAAACAGTGTTCGTACAATAATTTATTCGACTGAGTGGGACGTGAAACAATGACATACTCCTAGAGTTCAGTCGAGGGCATCTAAATGAAACTTGACTTAGCAAAAATAGAGAATCCAAGTAATTGTTTATTAATTGAAATAAGAATAATAAATTCCTTTCCGTACGCCGACTGTCTAACGATATCAAAGTAGGAAGCATACAATCATTATAATGGTTATAGTGTTTGAAAGTAAGGAACTTTACGAACTTATAATTATGTTTGTAGGACTTAATCAATGTTAATGTTTCTTTATTGCGTTTGGTAGCAGACGAGCAAATGACCCACCTGATGGTTAGTGATAACCATTGCCCATGAACATCTGCAAAACCAACGGCTCAACTGAGTCGCTGTCTAACTGCAAAGCAATACAAGTCTGGTGTGACATAGGATATATATTTCTCTATTCAAACCATAGTGTCTTAAAGACCTTTTAGTTGGAGAGTCGTGTCAACCGGGCCGCTTTGCCTGACACGGAACATATCTATTCACACTTGGCTGCAGGTAAAAGGTAAAAGGAAAAAAGAATAGAACATATCGTAGCTCGAAGGATATGCCGCAGCTGGGAGCTCATTCCAGAGTTGACACTTACGCGGCACGAATGAATGCTGAAACGGACCTGTACCAAACCAGGCGATACGGATTAATTCAACTACGATGTTGGTGATATAGTAAATAAGTGACAATGGTAATGCCATTGCAAACAGTTCCTTAGAGATCTCCACTAACAGCTCCTACAGAATACAGTAAACCAAAGTCTCTTCGCTATTACGAGTATAATCTTTGTTGAAGCCTTAATATTTAAATAGGATTACAAATAATACGGAAAGCATTTTATTACAGAGGGGAATAAGGTATCAATTGAATTGTAATAATGACTCAAGGTAAAATTATATATGAAACTAGTTTCAAACCTCAGATTCTAACCTCGAAAAAAATGTTCAAGGTTTTTAAATCAAAACTTGTATTCAGAACAGAAAAGTATAAACTTAATATAGAGGGTTAGGAATCTATACACCGATTTCATAAAAAAACGTGATCTAATAATGACGAAAAATAAAATAATTCAGATAGTAATCCAGAGGTTATAGTATTTTAAACTTTTAACATCGTAAACCTGGTGAAATGCAAAGATGTCCCCTTTTTTTTTGTTCCGCTGAGGAAAATGCATTGAATTGCATACCTCGGCTGCGGAGAGCCAGCGGTTATGTGGAGCTCTCCTCCCCAGAAGCGGGAGGCCTACCCACTAAACCCTAAAGTAGGTAAATTATGAAAACTGAAGCAGTGCTCACGGTCGCGTTTGCTTTAAATCCCAAAATTAATTTTAAAGCTGGAAACACGATACACTATAATCACTACAACTTGCCAGTTCACATGGAGGCAACAATATTTGTAACATGACATGAACTGCGTCGCCAGAGAGTAAAATGCTCCGCATAAGAATAATGCTATCGTGAAATATTACTGTTAATTTATTCTTGCGTTAGCCCGTCAAAGACAACTATAACAACATCGCCCCAACACCTTTTTGTTCTTGTTCTTCAGAACTGTAGTGAAAGAAGTGTTTCATATCAATCAATACATAGTATAAAACAAAGTCGCTTTCGCTGTATGTCCGTATGTATGCTTAGATCTTTAAAACTACGCAACGGATTTTGACGCGGTTTTTTTTAATAGATAGATAGAGTGATTCTTAAGGAAGGTTTGTATGTATAATAAATGCATAATATAGTAGAGAAACACTGATAAATTTAAAGGTTTCTAATGTGATGTCGTAAATAAGCACGTTTTTTTGCGCTTATATTGCAAACGCTGGCTGAACCCTACGAGATAGACCAAAATAATGTACTACAGTATTGTACAACTTACAAAAATCCACAAAAAAGTCCGCGATGGTATATGTCTATCTCTTAGGGATAACCCACCATAACCATTTTTTCACTGCACCCGTGCGAAGCCGGGGCGGGTCGCTAGTTTTGTTATAATTTAGTACAGGTAGTAAACAAATATAAGTGAACGTGCGAATCGCGAGGAGCTTGCGGTATTCTGCGAAGAATCGCGATATTTTGGAACGAATGTCATCTGCACGGCAAAGCACATACATACATAATTACTTTGCACAACTCTCGCATTTCTCAAATTTCTATAGGAGAGCCTCCAAACTGCAACTCTTAATGATTCCTCTTTACATTTTACTTATCGTCTTAAACCTATCGATGGTGGAGGATATACAACCTACACCGTCGATGCAAAAAATCAGGCATTATACTGATTCTGCGTTATGTTCATTCTCTTCATAAAGTAGTTATAATATAAATTTTAAAGCATATTATTTAAAAATAGCGGCTTTACGCAGCGGAGTGTCGAGTAAAGTTAATCTACCTACACGGCGTCACATTAGCATGCGAAGATTACAAGTGCGCACGCGCAGAGCGTGACTGAGGAACGGTCCCGCATAGCACGCCGACCCGCCGTGCTATCACGACATGCCCGACCAAACATCTAAACATAGGCTCTGTTACTTGTACATCCAGCTCGTGTCAGTAAAATATAAAATGCTTAAGTACCTACAAGTTGCTGCCACGTACAAATACCCGGAGTTCGTGAAACCACAAACCACAAATACCTAGTATAATGTAAACGCGAGAGTTTTGTAAGTATGGGCGGATGATTGTTACTCTTTTACGTAAAAACTACTCAATTTATTATGATGAAACTTGACAATAATATAGCTTATACATTTATATAGGTTAACACATAGGCCTAAAGCGCACCCCGTCATTCGCCCCGATATGGGCTTGGAGGACACCAGGGGGTTTTAGTGGGTAGGCCGGTACCTCTGACCGGAGAGTCCCACACACGGCCGCGTCTAGCCAGCGCGGTGACAAGGTGCATAAGGTGCATTTCCCCGCAAAAAAAAAAGGTTAACACATGGGCCCCCGGACGTGTGGCGGTAGAATCGCGAAAGCGCACCCCGACATTCGCCCCGATATGGACTTGGATAACACCGGGGGGTTTTAGTGGGTAGGCCGGTCCCTCTGACCGAAGAGCCCCACACACGGCCGCGCCTAGCCAGCGCGGGAACAAGGTGCATAAGGAGCATTTCCTCTCGAAAAAAAGTTTAACACATAGGCATCAATATATAGATATACTAGGCATCAATATATAATATATAGATATTCATCAAGATATTGTGTGAATTGTCTAAAATATGATGATAAGTGTCAAGTAAGTAAGAAAAATAAATCTATCTGTGAGCTGTTCTGGCGTGCGCTGTCAAAACCTACGCAGGCGAAGTCAGGGCTAATCTATCTATACTAATATATAAAGCTGAAGAGTTTGTTTGTTTGTTTGTTTGAACGCGCTAATCTCCGAAACTACTGGTGCGATTTGAATAATTATTTTTTTGTTGGATAGTCCATTTATCGAGGAAGGCTATAGGCTAAATAACATTACGCTATGACCAATAGGAGCAAAGACAGAGCGGTAAATGTGTAAAAAACGGGGAAAATTATTCATTTTTGAAGGCTTTCTTTGCGTGCGCTGCGAAAACGGTTCAAGATACACAAAAAATATGTATGAAGGATTATTCCTCTATACATGATCTAAAAAAAAGTCCGCGACGGCATATGTCTATCTTTTAAGGTTTAGTCACAATGACCGTTTTTATGGTACCAAATTTGGTCGAAATAATTTGTTTAAGTTGTATCAACATAATAATATTAATCTTTATTCAAATATAAATATAAATATGTTGTTGGTTAACCAAAAATCTGCCGGAAGTCACTATTCCACGCGGACGAAGTCGCGGGCAAAAGCTAGTAAATAATAAGATGGACTTTGAAGTTCTCCCGGAGAGTGTAATAAACATGTATTTTGCGACGACCTGTGTAGTTAAATAATAATAAATAGATAAATATGAGTTAAATAATAATAATAAATAAATAATACAAGAGATGGCGACACCTTGAAACCGGTGTACTATCCACTCGACTATGGAAGTCGTCAAAGTAGTTGAGTGGTTAGTACACGCACCGGTTTCAAGGTGTCGGCATCTCTGAGGTCCCGGGTTCGATTCCCGGTGGGGACAGATGTTTGTGTGATGAATGAGAATATTTGTACCTTACTCATGGTTATTAATATATATTACTATGAAATATATTTATATATGTATGTTTATCCGTTACCCTAAATCCAATAACACAAGCCTTCAGAGCTTACTTTGGACTAGGCTAATTGGTGTAAGTGTGAGAAATATTTATTTCTTTATTTATATAATCATCTTAACCAAAATTAAAATAATATTTATTCAAAGTCAGTCAGACTTTGTAAAAAAAAAGCTCGTTTGACTGTGTATGGAGATATGCTGGTCCCTATGCTTATATATGAGAGTGAATGCTGGGTGTGACAAAAGACGAATAAAAGCAAGATTAATACTGTGGAAATGAGAGCTTTCAAGGAAGGGGAATGGCTGGAGTGATGATGAAGGATAAATTGCGAAACAGTGAGATACAGGAAAGTTATAAAAATGAACGGAAGACGACTGTCGTAACAAATTTATAAGGTAAATAGGAAAGACCAGACCAAATAGGTGGTAACTGAAAGAAGGTCAGGTCAAGAATAACCGTAACCTACGAGCGTGCATGACAGATAAATGTAAGTCGAGGAAGCTAGGAACTTATATTTGGATTAGTGATGTGCCGGATCGTCAAAAATTTAGAACCGCGGATACAGATCTGAATACGGATATTTGTTGTCAAGATCCGGAGATACGGATACGATTACGGATCTTAACTTTCTTACACAATCGGTGTCGGTGCACGCGATCTTGAGTTGAAACATGTTTCGACTTGCATTGCGCAGCGGGTCTTGTTTTTTGTTTTGTTTTACTTTACTGTGACACTGGGCAGCGTAGATAACGTTTGTGTTTGGTATTGCTACATGATTAAAAAAAATGTCTACAAAGAAGTTTAGTACTGTAATATGGAATTATTTTGTGATAATAAATGATGAATGTGCAAAGTGTAAAACTTGCAATGGAAGGTATTCTCCTAACGTTAAAGACTCTACTTCCTTAAAAAATCATTTACAAAGAAAACATCCTCAAGAATATGAATTATTCTTTAAAGAAGACTCTGCTAATAGATCCTTAAAAGATCCGCCAAAAAGTAACGGATAAGGAAGCGGATACGATTTTTTTTCTGCCTCGGATATCCGCGGATACGGATACGAATATCCGGCACATCACTAGTGTTTATTCAACATAACTTTTTACAGGCACTTATTGACTTCAAAACAATTTTGAAATAAGAGAGTACAAAGAAATATTTAACTAAGATATTTAATATGTATCGATTTTAAGACAAGGATGTTCTATACAAACAACAGACAGAATCTACCAAAATTCTCATCTACCCCAAACGTCAATGTATTACTGTAAAATCGTGACTTGCAAAACATACGACTAGATAACGAATTTATATAGTTTAACATGTTTAGTAGACAATTATTGGAAAAACCAAGGAAAATCAGTTCGGCATTGAAACTGCATTAAGCTAACGCACAACCATGATAATAGAATTTTCTCGACGATCCACAAACAATAGCCGTAACCAATCTGGAAATAAAATTAACTGTTCAATGTGTGGCGATCTGTTGCGATGACGTGCATAAAACCTGTGAAAATAAAAAGGAAAACGAGGCTATTTTTGGACAGCTATCATAACATTATCCGTTAAATGTTAAATTAAAACTACAAATTAAATACTCGTAAGTACGTGTTATTTTTGGGCCCGTTTCTTTACTAAATACTACACAGTTTCTAATTTCGCAAAAACTGTCTTCTCATTCTATGTTATTGCTTGCGCAACAAAAATTAACATACGTAGAGTTCAAATAATTATAGTGTCTGTAGTTTCGACTCTATATTGATGAGTCAGCCATCATCGCCTTTCAGGAGAGCTATTTTTGAATAACGAATGCGACTTCGAAATCACCGATGTGACTAATAATCACCGATTTACAATAATTCTTATTTTTTAATATCACTTGTGTGACTACCTTAGTCACTGATGTGATTTCATTAAGAGTGCCCTCACCCACTCGTAATCAAGTCATACTTTTGGAAATGTTATCTGTGTTTTGTTTGATTTTTCGGTCGAAATATATATATATATATAAACCATAATGGTTAAGCCGGCATTAACCGGCACCGGTACATTGGTACATTCTGCGTGGAACCGAACTCTTACATTTATGTGTGTACAAAAATTGGATTTTTAGGAATCCGTGACCACAAAGTCACCGCTGACTATTTAGTCAGCGATGATTTCGAAGTCGCATTCGTAATTCAAAAATAAGTCTCCAGGGCTTGTCACTCTAAGCGCAAAAAATCACACAAACCTAAAATTTTTGTCGCGCCTTGTCAAAACAGGTTGTATGTTTTCTTATAAGGGACACTTTAAAAAAGTGTACATATAACATAGAGTAAACATAATGATAGATTAAAACATTATTATTAAATTAAAACATTTGCCATTCCGTTACGGTGGGAACAGTAATATAGACAGTAAAATTACTAAGTACTTTTCATGTTACATTGGCAACACTGTCTGATTTTTGTGGGTGTTGCAAATTTGCTGAAAATCTCACAGGAACAATATATAATGTAGACATTAATATACAGGTGAGCTGTCTGCTTGTTTGTCTATATAGCACAAAAAAGACAGCAAAGGCTTAATAATAGAGCTCCGTTTTTACCCTTTGGGCGCGGAACCCTAAAAAACGATATGAAAGATAATTATAATTATTTGAATCAATTAATATTTAGTACAAGTTTCAGTGTCTAAACAAATAAATACCGTCAACTTTCTTTCGTTAGCACTGTTAAATTAATATGCATCTTAATCGTCCCACTTTTACACTACCACTTGCTCCGAATTAAAGAGACCGTTACATCCAAATTAAGTCGCTGTACCTATAGTTGTGGTGTCCATATTTTATTATTTTTGTTTACGAGAGTTACCTCATAGCGCTTAATAAAAAATCAACGAAATTGTTGCTTTTTGGGAATTTTTCAAAGAAATTCGCACTTTCCTTATTAATTTGATTCGATGTCTTCGATTTTTTTAAACTTTTAAACACGTGTCAATGGGCATTTAAAATAAGAACTAACATAAGTGGGAAGAATGGTTTGTTTTCAGAAAATTTCACACAATAAAATGCAAAGTAATGACGATAATTATAAGACCTAATTTAAGGTCTGCACAGTGAGAAAAAGATGGCGATATATAGGGTCAATAGTTATACTTTATACCCGAAAACGTATAAGGTAAAAGACACGAAATGACCCCACACCTATTCGGAAATTAAGATAGCTTTTCTGACAAGAGGTAAGAAACTCTAAAGATTTGCTCCTTGTAATACCAAGTGGCCCACCAAGTGATAAGATATAATCATCAATTATAGACATCTATAATGTCAAAGGCGCAGTTCAACCTATCTCGAAAGAAATACTTTGTGTAAACCTCTTTTGAAGTCGGATATAACTCTCAGTACAGATCGGTTCCAGGTGATTCAGTTGATCTGCAATGGTAGCGAAAGGTGAAATGGTAAAAGGATAATAGAGGCACCATTACATTACTCAGATCACTCTTCCTTAAAAAACCGACAAAAAAATCTAAGTCAGTTGAACAATCGACAATACGCGGAATACAACACCAAAATCCTCATTAATATAATAATAGTGACAATAAGTCCGTCTGTCAATTTGTCTGTATTTCTTTGTTATAATTTCCTTCCCCAGATATTAAACGATCTTCATACCAACTTCAATCAAAATTGGATCAATGATACCAGATACTTAACTCCATTTTCTTTCACTTTGCACTATTAATATCGATATTATGCACCTCTGGAACCGGCTACATATAGGAGTTAGACAAAACGTGGTTGACATTAAGCCAGACTTATCTACCTTTCAGTACAATAGGACTTTAGAACCTGGACGTTGCGATGTTTATTAAATATTTAAAAGCGCAAAGTACATTTGCGCATCCTTCTCCTCTTTAACGTGTTGAAGATCACTGGAGGAAGCTTTGGACGATGTTTCTCTACTGTCGCCATATAGTCAGAATCCGCCAGAAATGCATGCTCAAATCAATATCCACACACGAATAGATTTGCTAAATAACCTCATATTAAGATCCCAATCTATATTTAAATCAATACGTAACATTAATGTAAAAAGATTCAGATTATTTATTTATATACCAGTAAGTCAATGAGTGGTGACAGCGTACATAAAAAAAGTAATTTTACCCTTTGAACCACAATACAAAAAGTAAGCACTGCTACCATCCGCTGCTTTAAAATAACAAAAAGAAAAACCAGTTCTGTTGTCTCGTATTTAAGTATACTCTCTACTTTTTTTTCCTCTGGAAAGGAGAGGCTAGGAATCCTCATGAATACCGCAGCAATCAAATGCTACCGTGATTATGTCGGACTCCAAACCGATTGAGTCGACTTATCGATTAAACACAGCCTCATTGACCATCACAGCCTGACGACTTGGATGGAAGTCCTCCCAGCAACTTTTAATGTGGGGAACCTAGCACCGGTGGCATATGGCCACCCGTCACGGTCGCCAGCCGTCAAGCTCCGCTGCCCCCCAGACTTACACTGAATCATAACATCAACGAACTTTACGCTACTGGCGCTATGAGAAAAAAACGCTCTCCTTTGTGGCTCATATAATAATATAATAGAGCAAGTACAATAGCCAAAAATAATAGAGGAAGAGTGTGTAGAACTTTTTTATCCGGAATTCACTTTTCAGCTTTCGCTATATAATTATTAGGAACATTTGCAAGTTCTTATCATTTTTAACACTATTATATTATTGAATATTAAAATTTTCTAGATTTCTATACTGGCTTCAGCCAAAATATAATCCAAAAACATATATCATTTATATGGGTATCATCTTGCTTTGTATTTGTAAACGATTTGAAATTTCTTGCAACCAATTCGAACGGACTTCACCCACAACAACTATCGTTAATATCAAAATGCCATCAAAATTTTCCAATAACTGCATTAATTTTCCTTTTTTCCAACAATCCTTTTATCCATTTTCGTCGCGTTATTTTGTCTGGAATTTAAATATGCAGTACTGTTACAATAATTGCTTGTACCTAAGACGTGAAGAATCACATAATTTATTCTCGTTACATATTTTATAAAAACGTACCTACTGTTAAAAGTTATTTAATAATTTCACGTTTTAAAAAGGTTTCTTCCTGATTATAACTACTAAATTGTAAAGGTGATTAAAGTTTGAGAGTTAGAATGTTATTTATTTCCCTGAGTAGGATAACCGTAGGAAGATCCAGTCTATGCCCTTTTAAGGCGTCATCTGACTTTTGTCACTCATTATTACGCAGATCTGGAGACCTATTTTTGAATTACGAATGCGATTTCGAAATCACCGCTGACTAAATAGTCAGCGGTGACTTTGAGGTCACGGATTCCTAAACATCCAATTTTTGAAAGTCGATCGCAGAGCTGCCAACATAGATAAAGTACACACATAAATGTAAGAGTTCGGTTCCACGCAGAATGTACCGCAGCCGTATGTATATATATTCTCCAAACAAAACACAGATAACATTTCCACAAGCATGACTTGATTACGAGTGGGTGAGGGCACTCGTAATGAAATCACACCTGTGACTAAGGTAGTCACATCAGTGATATTCAAAAATAAGAATTATTGAAAATCGGTGATTATTAGTCACATCGGTGATTTCGAAGTCGCATTCGTAATTCAAAAATAGGTCTCCTGTTCAAATGATCAAAGATCAAAATATGATGTTATGATCTTAACAATATATTTAAATTTTAATTCCTAAACGGATACTTTATCCTTGTCGCTAACCGCTTTATTCTACTGCCCGGTCATTAAACATCTTATTGTATCCGGTCATGATAAAAACACCATTACCTGGATAAAAAACGGTAAAATGTCACTGTCAATAACACTTGAACTCGGCACTACACAATTTTATTTTTGTTTACTAAACGTGACTCTCATCTAACATGCTCTCTCTCACTTTAAATACGAATTAAAACCTAGTATTGACGCATCTCCGCCGGCATTGATTGCGGCAATGCTGGCGGACGAGGGAGGTTGGAGGGCTGTGGCCTCCTTCTGTGAAGCAGTAATGCTCCAGAAGGAGGCCGCCGAGCGGGGTCGGGAGATGGCCGATCCCGCTCGAAGGAGGCGGCGCCGGGCTCGGTAGCACAGCTGCGGCGCCGCCGCGGGTCGCCGGCGGCGCGAGGAAGTCGCGACCGCTACGGCGACCCGGGATGGACCACGCCCCTTCCGTGGCCGGGGGCGTCGTCGGTGGAGGGGACCGGGGAGGTGGTAGCTTCCCCGAGGAGGGCTCCCCTCTAGAGAGGGGAGCGGAGGCTGGGGGTTCCCGGAAGTGGCCTTTGTGTTCCCAGGGGCTCCCTACATGCCTGAGGAAGGCCATCCCTGAGGTTTTTAGTGGGTAGGCCTCCCCCTTCTGGGGAGGAGAGCCCCACATAACCCGGCTCGCCACAGCCGGGGTATGCAATTTAATGCATTTTCCTCAGGGAACAAAAAAAAAAAAAAAAAAAAAAAAAAAAAAAAAAAAAAAAAAAAAAAAAAAAAGATTGACGCATACAAGATATCAAAACTGCATCTAAATTGAAACCTTTTAAAAAATAGTAAGTTGAGTTATGTATGTATGGAATGTTTGCTATAACATATTTCTACCAAATTTATTTACATATGTATGTATAAAATATGTACCTATGTCTATCCGTTACCCTAGATCCCATAGCACAAGCCTTACAGAGCTTGCTTTAGGCTAAGCTAATTGGTGTAAGTGTAATAAATATTTATTTTATTTTTTATTTATTTACAAAGTTCTAAGAATTTTGCTTATTCCATACTACTGTGTGCTTTATTTAACATATACATAAGCAAAAAACAACTTTATTAACTTAACACATGTTTATAGATGAAAAGGAAGTAATGAAATAATTTTGAAGGCAAGGAAATAAGTTATCACAAAATTATAGTCGATATGGTACATAAATGCAAAGAATAAAATATAAGATAGTTTTGATATGTTATATTAAAAAAAAAAACAAATTATATATTCAATTGTGACCACAAATTACACTTTAACCCTTAACTAGGCGCATCAAAAATATCACTCAATTAAGCGCATAGGGTATTGAGTGACCCCAAAGAAAAATTGGTAAAGGAATGTCAAAAATAAATAAAACTTAATGTTATTTATAGTGATTAATAAAGTTCCTTAATATAATCAACTTTAAGGAACAAAAACATAACTGGAACATTATACTTAATAAAAAAAATGTAACCTCGTTTATTGGCATGGATAAGATCAATTTACAAAAACAATTAATCAGTCTAATCAGCGAATATTTCTGTTTTGCATCCTACGCAGTAAGCCCTCGAGTGTTTCTGGCAAATAAATTTACGACACTTCAACCATTTTGTTGGCACTTTTTTGTCTTCCTTTCTAGGACATGATGAACAGCGCCCGCGCTTAGCTATCGATTGCTGGACCGTTTCATCCACATCATGAACTTCATGGAGACGTTCTCTCTCTCCTTCTTTGTTGTTGTTGGTGCAGCACATAGTTATATAGGACGTTTTTGGTGATTTTGCACAAGTGCTGCTGATAATTTCTTCAAAAAAATCCGTCTTGTATATGTCATACTCTTATCAGTATTCACATTGCGCATAACAAATGCGTTGATGCCAGATATGTTTATAAGATGAAAAAATACAGCCATTGGCCATCTTTTTCTTTCATTATAATTACTGCAAAGTTGGTCATTATTTTTGGAGCTCTAGCTGTTTCGTCGATGGCGTTATCGTTGTCCATGGTGGAAAGTAAAACTACAGCTTTCTTTGGCTTAGGGATATATGACACTATAGTCATTTGACTATGAAATACGAAAACTGAACTATGTGTAGGTCTATTTTTATTAGGTAAAAATATATTTTGGAATGTCAGTTCGTTTCAGACACTTCCTTCGGCCATTGCAATATCAGTCTTTCGTTAGACATTTCGAATCAGAATGAAACTGAAAAATAAGGTAAAAGGATCACTCACTCAGTGTAAAAATACACACATAGAAAGAAAAATAATAAACAATATACTAATATAAACTAAAAAAAAGCCCAAAAGTAAAAAATTACCTCCGCCAAAAAACGTAACGTAACTGGTCGCATGGGGTCAGCACACGTTGATGTTCTGGACGCGACTAATTTGAGCACCTCGCGAAGAATGAGGAACCTAGTAAGAGCATGAGCGCGCTCTAAACACTAAAACATTTTTTTTTTCAATTTCAAGTTGCCCTGACCCCATGCGCCTAATGAGGGTTAAAAATAAATATACATAACAATATAATTAAAAAAGATAATAGTATAGGTTTGAAATAACGGAAACGGGCACGGTTAAGCTGGACAGATTACCTTACCGTCACTAAATGTAAAAGAGGTTACAAGCATCTATATCCAAAAAAAGGTCGTATGCAACTCTGTCATTATGTAAGCGAAGTCCCTGCCGCTGGAGGGTTGTGGGCTGGGTGCCCATTGGCAGTCGTAAGTAACAACGCGAGCGCGTCGCTCGCCACACCTGTCGCGCCACAAATATAGGAAGTGTTAGTTTAGTGACTGTGTCAGTAGCGAATTCGTCCTTTGAACTTGTGTTTGATGAACCGTTAACAGAACTGTTTTCGTGTGGAAGCTAAAGGTAGGACTTGTGGTTGATTGCCCTTTTATTTTGTTAATTCTTCAATTTAAAATTGAAATGTATGTTACTGTAACTAGGAAATGATTTTTTTTAACTTCAAACATAAATGTTTAAATCTTAACCACTTTACAGAATTTCAATTAATTAGTACGAGTACATGTCAAACACTCGACGTGTTGTTGCACTTTACATTTGTAGGTACTACAAAAAACTCGCCATAAGAGCTATTTCAAGATAAACGTATAAAATCTGACTCATTGCTGTGTGTACAAGAAATAAGAACAAAAAATAATTATTGAAATAATTTATTTACAATTACAATCTACTTCAGGCCGAATTCAAACTCAAATTTCTCAATATATTTGATCATTACATATTAAATAAAATAATATTCAAACCATTTCATCGAATTTAATAATTGTCCCAACAGACCAGACTGAAAATTGTTTTCGATTATTGAGTGTTTCAAGTGTTTTCAATACATACTAATAATATACCAAAATTACTGGACCGATATAAATAAATAAATTTCATAGCCTAAAAATGGATATAGGTAAATTTTTAATGCGATAAACGACTGCAACGGGCTAATATTGGGGAGGTAAGTGGTATGACAAATTCGTCATTTTTAAAGCTAGATGTTTGATACTTAATTTTTAATCTTTTGATGACATTCAAAGTTTGTAATCCCTAAGGCGGTAAAAATAGATAGTTAAAGTTTTTGTTTATATAGGCTCAAAAACTACTCAAGCGATTTTGATGATATAAGTGTGATGGTGTACACTCGAAGAGGCCTATGTCCAGCAGTGGACGAAGAGGGCTGATGATGATGATGATGAAGTTTGATGGTGTAGCTATACGGATAGTTTGAAATCCATAAATGGACATAGGGAAATATTTACCACGGGAATAAATCCTGTGGGAATATCTGATAAAAACAACTGGACGGGTTTTCAATTTGGTATGAGGATAGTTGGGAACACGGGACCCTAAAATCATTTTTACCGGGGGAAAATATATAATTTCATTTGCAAAATGTAATATAACGCAGGCAAAGCTGCGGACGAAAAGCTGGTATATACCATATTAGATATAGAATATAAAAATCTATCAAAGATTTTGCAAGATTAATCAAGTAAAAATTGGACCACACGCATCAATTTATATGGTTATTGCAAATTGCCAGCATGATGTTACGATATAACAACGCTAAATGAATGCGTGAAAAATTTTTATTACTACAAAAAAGAGAGTTCTAATTCTGCCTTGCTGCGCGACTCCCACGTTTTGGTAGGTTTGACCTGCAGCACAAAAATAAGGGCCGTGTCGATTGCAATTACACTAATTTTGCTTTCATTATTCAACGATCAATTTCACCCAGTGTTAATCGATATTCAACAGTGTGATCTACCATTTACGTTGCAGTTACAATCAGCTTTCGAGTATAAACAAGCACTGCTAAAACACTGTAATGGCTTAAAATACAGTGTCACCGCATCTATTTGTCAGATGTCATAAGAGTCGAATAAAGGAACCACAATTATATATCTGGGAAGTGCCCAGACAGTAACAATAACCATCCCCTATTACTGAGACTTATAAAAGATTGTGAAAAGTTTTTACAGCCTTGCCTAACCTTTCGTCTAATAGAGATATGATAATATTTTATTTATGTATGTACTACATTAATTATTGTTGTATATTTGCATTAAAATTACATTATTAAATGTAAAATATCCAAATCGCCATTCATAATCAATAAAAAAGGAGAAAGAATACCTCCCTGATTTAACCTCTCTATGTATAATGTTGTTTTAAAACTGTAAATGAATACTTAATGATTGCCTTGTGTTGTCGCGAAACAAGGTAAACGTGAATTATTTAAAGGTTGAATAAACAAAGCCAAAGCTTCATTTGAAGTTAGAGCACAACTTGTCGAAAGCCACACCGAATGCAGTCCATAGTACACGCGGCAGGTAAATTACGCGCCAAGTAGATCGTGACAGATCGCGATTTATGGGTCAAACAATTTTACTTTTAGGTTCATCAACGTTTGTTTTGTACGGAAGAAAGTGAAGAATTACGCGAAAATAGCATCTAAAGTGATATCGATTTTAGTGACATGAGTACGTGTGTTTTGATCAGTTACGTATTAACTGGCTACATACTCTAGTGGTTCAGACCAACGGGTGTTGATCGGATGATCCTCTCGGTTTGAGAACCCGTTACATTAATCATAGTGATAGGATTTATGAGCCATCTGTCGTCGCCTTATTGTCTTACGATAATATATCATACTAACATTGTTATAATTGTCATAATAGCATTGTTACTTTGATAGTGCAGTTACAATGCTGCGTTGTGAAGATAATTTTCACATTGAATTTTAATAAAGAAACAATGTAACTACTCTATTTTGTAGTTTCAGTAAAATAGTTACTAGTAGCTAGCTAGGCTGAAGAGCAAGAGCATTTCTCTCTTGTCTAAAAAAGCAAGGTTATAGTATCGTATGATTGTATAAAAAAAATTTAAAAAAATAGGTTAAATTATTTCTTCCTAACGATAAACAAGTCTATAAAGTAAGAACTTGTTAATATAAAACAAAGCAAATTCAAACCATTAAAAATCATCATCATCCCATTCATCTTGCCCATTTCCCGTTATCTGGGGTCAGCGCAGTAGATCTCTAAACCAAAAAAGAATAAAAAGATACAACTTACCAAATAAACAAATAAATAAACCTTAAAATAAATGAATACTCAATCAAATTAAAATTAAATAGATAGTTTAGACCACCACCAACTTAGGCCCTGTTAAACTTCTGTATGTATATTTAACTATCACTAAATATATAAAAAGAAGGTGTTTATAAAAAACTCAAACTATCACGAAATATTTATAAATAAGTACAAGTAAAAAAATTTATGACAAAATTTCACATTGAATGGAACATAATAAGCAGTTACTTTTATAATGAAGACAGAAAAGTGAAGAAACAAATTTCATTACATCCAAACTACCAATTGTTTTGTAATAAGCGTAAGTCATGCGCTTTCAATTTTATTAACAACATCATATAATGTTACACTATATGTTTACCGCGATTTCGCTCGCTGTCGAATAAGAAACTAGTGTAACTAAGCTATTAAAATAAAGAAAAAGTGGATAACCCGGCTAATGTCCCCTCTTGGCTCTTTTACTTCCTCTATTCAAAACGCTTATACATTTATTATATATATTATGTTTCCTCTAGGTTAAGTTATATAACGATTACTTTCACTACTTGTTACAACTTGGTAACAACATATGATAATCTTATTTTACGATAAAACCACACAATATTCGTACAAATCAATTTTACAGAGATGACTTTGCGTCGCTTGAATCTTTCAGCTATCCAGAATTACTTGTATTAATACTCTACAAATCTACATAGACTTAAAAAAATTAATGAAAGACGAAGTGCAAAACAATCTCTACCAATAAGTAGATTAAAAAAAAACTATGCCCACACTAGGATTTTTATCCTTTTACATGGGTACAGTCACAAACATAGAGTCATACAAAATATTTGTCGGGCCGGAAATAAATCCGTGAATAGAAGCTGATCACTGGACCGCGGCGCCAAACGTCTAATCCATAATTAGACATTTTATTACTTAGGTGTAATATATAAATACTGCGATCTAAGTGAGGTTCAAACTGAAAATAAAAGATTACATTAGACATGTTTTATTTCCTTTACTAGGATATTAAAAATAGATACATCTTTTCTAAGAAACAACAAAGTAGTGCACTAAAGGCATCAAAGAAATCTCTACCACGAACTACTAACCCAAGCTGCGTAAGGCAATATTGTATTACATTATCAATGACCGTGCGAAGTAACGTGATGTGATACTTTTAAAACAAAATGCTAAAGGCATTGTCATTAAAAATTAGTTCCTGTGATCTTGGAAACTGATCGAAGCCATTGTGGATGACTTACGAGAATGAGAAATCGTGAGAGCGGTTGTTAACAATCAAGTACAAGATGATATGTAACGTAGAATGAAATAGTTTGTCATGTAGACCTTTTTAAGATGAGTAGGTATCACCCTGATTATATCAAGAAACAACAGATTGTAAGATTAAAACTGGTACCCGCGACTTTGTCTGCATATATGGTAGATTTTTTCCTACTTGACTGCGCGAGGTCCCCCCGCTGCAGAGCTCTGCTACGGAGCCTGCAGCGGATAATGGCCATACGGATCGTACGAGGCTACCGTACAATCTCGTACGAGGCGGCGACGGTTCTGGGACGCTCCCCCCCATTCGACATCCTGGCCGACATGTACGCGGCGACGTATGCGTCACGGCGTGTCGACCGGGGGAGCGATGGGGGAGCGCCCTGGAACCCGCGCGCGAAGTGCCTAAGCGGGAGTGGCACCGACGGATGTGGCGGCCTGGCGTGCGCAGCTCGAATTACGGATCTGCGCGCGCCAGCGGGCCGTCGTGCCGTACTCCCGCACCTCGACGCTTGGCTCCACGGGAAGGAGGAGGTCACCTACCGATTGACTCAGATACTCACCGGGCACGGCTGCTTCGGTGAGTATCTGTGTCGAATAGGACGGGAGGGATCGACACATTGCCACCACTGTGCATCCGACCTCGACTCGGCCCAGCACACGCTGTCGGAGTGCCCCGCGTGGGCCTCCGAGCGCCGAGTCTTGGTCGCAGAGATCGGGCGAGATCTGTCTCCGCCGGCATTGATTGCGGCAATGCTGGCGGACGAGGGAGGTTGGAGGGCTGTCGCCTCCTTCTGTGAAGCAGTAATGCTCCAGAAGGAGGCCGCTGAGCGGGGTCGGGAGATGGCCGATCCCGCTCGAAGGAGGCTGCGGCGCCGCCGCGGGTCGCCGGCGGGCGCGAGGAAGTCGCGACCGCTACGGCGACCCGGGATGGACCACGCCCCTTCCGTGGCCGGGGGGCGTCGTCGGTGGAGGAGACCGGGGGAGGTAGTGTAACCACCCCCGAGGAGGGCTCCCCTGTATCGACGGGGGAGCGGAGGCTGGGGGTTCCCGGAAGTAGCTTGGTAAGTTCCCGGGGGCTCCCTTCATGCCATCCCTGAGATTTTTAGTGGGTAGGCCTCCCCCTTCTGGGGAGGAGAGCCCCACATAACCGCCGGCTCGCCACAGCCGGGGTATGCAATTTAATGCATTTTCCTCAGGGGAACACAAAAAAAATATATATTTTTTCCTACTTACTAGACACTTGTCGCCATATTTTGGATAATTCAGACAATCCCTACTAATATTATAAACGCGTGTAAGTATGGATGGATAAACAATCAACAAAATTAAAAATTGACTCAAACATTGTCAGAGGCTCACTCGCCCAGTAATATTACGTGACGCCAATAAAAAAAAAACAATAGAAATAAAAACTTCGGATCGCGCACAGAATTAGCCACAATTGCGCAATTGTATCAAAGTGGAAAGTGCTAAGAAATAACGAATCAACTTGCGTGTGCGCCGATGATTGACCTGCAAAAGCTTTAGATTTAGGTGGAGCACGTTATTAGTGTGTCGGAAGTCATGAAAACACACGTAAATGACTATGGTACCGATTATACGTGATAGCAGCAAAATCATTTGACGGATGTGTTACGAGTTATATTACTCATAATTGGAATGAATAGTAGGGCAAAACCAATTCAGTCGACCAAACGAATCTCGAATACAGAATAATTATGCAATCATATAGTGGGTTATGGTCCCATGAGGTGAGGTATCTCTTTGGGGTATTCTGCGATTCATCTATTTATTTTAGAAACCTTGGAAGAATAATTAAATATTCCAATATCATAAAAACTAGACTAACCTTGTCTAATTTTTATGATATTGTTATGTTATGTTTGATACTGTATTTTTAATCTGTAGATTTTGTATCTGTATACAAGAGATGTTACAGATTAAAAATACAGTAAAAAGGTGATGTATACTTTCAAGGTACTAGATCGAATGTTCGCAAACTATCTTATTCCATAGACCACTTCCACATTGTGATTCCAAAGTGAAGATTAAATCTATAAAAAAAATATATTGATAAGCTTCTTTGCCTATATTGATAGGAAAAAAGTTAGGCAAACATTTTTTTTATTCTTTATTTTATGGCCATACACCTCATGATTAAGTCGGCCATAAGCCAACATTTCAGCTCTTCACTATCGAAACCAAATTAATTTTCTTGCTACCCGTAACCAACGAACGTGCGTGAAAGTAATTATTGAAAGTTGAGGAAGCTAGTCGAAGCAAGTGAAAAACTGTGATCTTCTGCCTCCATGGGAATGAGGCGTGAGTATAATACAGTATAATATGTATGTATGTATAATTATACGTAAGATACGTGAAGTTAGACCAGTCAATATCAGTATTGGCAAAAGAAGATCAATGTGTTGTTTTTTATTTTTATTTGTTGGGTTAATTAGTTGACGTTCATAGTGATCTGGCATACATTAATTTGCTATAATTATTTTTTATATATAAATTAACTAATAGCTGCTAACATTTTGTTCTAATATATTATAAACAATTTAGAATTTGTTTACATAAAAAACCTTGCAATAATTTGCCTTAAGTATACTTTTTAACTGTCGACATTAAAGCTGAACTACATGACTTTCCAACGATATTCAGCCTCTACTCAATTAGGTTCCAAACAAGCTTCTAACACAGACATTATTATTAAGAGTCCGTACACTGATCGCATAGTATTACCAATAAACCTCGATATAGTATTAGCATAGATAGACAGCATCAATAATATATTTATCCATCGTACTTTGACAATTCATTGCTACAATTCTATCATATCGTGTACCTACGATAGTAATTGAATAAAACTTCCGACCAACCCTTCAGAACTGTGAGTTCAGTTTTTTCACTCCGTATTTTTCCCTTCTTCAAACAAACGTATTACAGCTGAAATAAGTTGTGTAAATTTAAGCTGCAGGACGAAGCGGAACTAAAGAAATTGGCCCTGTCTCTCCATTTTCTAATTAAGGTCATCAGACAGCTGGGTCAAGCCAATAAAGGTATATCTTTGTACTACTCAAATTTCAATTGATTTTGTAGTTTCAGTCGGATAAAATTAGTTTAGACGGTGATCTGCTTATTTATAAGTCATCATTGTAATAAGAATTAAATCCAGGTTCATACTCCATGTCCTTTCAAACTTAATGTTATCGGAATAGAGTTAAAATTCAAAAAATTGTTAAAGGCGGTTTTCGTGTTTGCAAAAACAAAAAAACATGATAAGCAGACCGGAAATGTTTGCGGGATGACTGAGTTGGAGTCCCGGGGAGGCACGGTCGGGTGAGCCGACACGGTGCGCGCACGCAGCCGGACCCAGGGCTGCTAGATCGTATATTTGGATACAAAATATGTATAATCGAACGGTGTATTGTATCCATTACGTATAGTCTAACTTCGCACATATTTAGTTACAAAAAAAACTTTTGTAATAAAAAAAATAAAATTTTGTCAGCTTTTGTCACATGCAATGAAACTGTAAGCAGTACGAAATTTTTCAAATTTAAAAAACGAAATGTAATCTCAAGCGTTTAAGTACAGGAAGTATGTAGTGTACTATGTAGTGTTATGTATAACATGATTAAATTTCATATAATTACAGACACTAAAATGTGTAATGGATATTTATCTACTAGCAGCCCTGGCCGGACCAAACACCACTCCTATAGGTAAACGAACCTGTCGGTTGCTGTTACGTACCTATTTCTAAAAATTATGGTATTTTTCTAAAATGTTGTTTTAAACAATATCATTATTTTTTAGTAACTTATTTGTCAAAAATTGCGCAGTTAAATATTTATTAATACAGTATTTTAGCTACTTAATAAACTAATGACAATGTCACAAAAAGGTTTAATATAATGCTCCAAGTGCATCGCCTTATGTAAGTTAATAAAAACGCTATAATACCAGAACCACACGCTAATTGGCTCAAACAAAACACACTTTCCATTGTTAGTACGAGTAAATGATCACGACGTAACATTATTCGCTCAAAGTGATAAAAATTGCGAATGAAAGATTGATTTATAATGAGCTTGTAACAATAGGGATCGGCAGCCATGTTCAGTAGTGTAAAGAAAGATGTGTTCCCCAATTCACTTTCAGCTTGACTAGTAATTAATCAATTTTAGCATATTTAGAAAGAAAACCGTGGTAACTGCCATCGAGAAACTACTACTGGTACTACTGGAACATGTACGGTAACGAAAAAAATGCCGAAAATTTATTTTCATTGGATCTATTTCAAAAGTGACGATTGCATTTACGTGGATAAAAATTACATATATGGAAAATATTTTTTAAAAATGTACTTGCTATGTGAATGTAAAGTTGTTTAATTAGTTTTATTTTTAGACAGGTCCACAGTATAATGAAATGGATGTTATGTTACACAAATAGCAAAAAATACATATATATCTTAAAGTAATGAAAGTATTACACAAATTAAAAACGATGTAATTAAAAACAGAACGAGTTAATTTGGTTCTATTAAGTGTCAGGCTTTGACCTACCGTACTGGAAAAGATGCCCTACAATTACTTAACTAGGAAGGTAGTCTCCGGGTTCTCGCGCGTAAAAACTTGCCCACCCATTTGCGGCGGCGCAGTATTTCTGTTAGTCACCTTCGCATATACTTTGAAAGTTAAAAAATTGTTTGAATTATCCAATTATCCAACCATCTCCAATGTCGACTGTAGATAGTCGGCAAACGCATTCTAGAGTGCCTACCATGAAGTTACAATAGTTACCTGCTGATATTGTCTATAAAAAATTTTGTATAGAGACTTGTACAGCGCCCCTAGTGAAATCGTAAATAAACTAAAAGCGGTACCAGGAATACGTTAACATCTATCGAAAACGCTCTCGTTATCTACTATCGATTGGCTTATTTTGTATGGAAATCAGTATCATGAGTTCATATTTTGACAGCTACTCAATCGTGTGTACTTCGTAAATTTACGTTAGCTACTGTAGATCCGTCACTCACTTATATTGTGAGCGTGAGGCGCAACTAAAACAACAATTCGAAAATACAATAATGTGCTGAAGATAGCAATTTAATTTAAAGGGATGACTGGATGAAGTTATTTTGGAATATGAAATCTATATATCTAACGCAGTCAAATGATCGCTTGGAAATCCAAATAAAGCGTCAAAACTATATCTCAATGATCTTAACATTCAGATGCGTTCAAGTAGATTCACAGAACTAAAAAAACAAAGACAGCCCAATTGCTGTATTATTGTTTAATCGTTAAATAACCTTTATAATCAGGATTGCAGTCACCAAAATCCACAATACGTGCTAAATGTGACTTTCTTCAAACGACAATTGTATTTATTTATACGACCATTCCGAATTGGACAAAAAAACGATAGTACAGTTGAAACGCCAATTAAGGAAGGTAGATATCGACTGACGGAAACGCTACCAATTCTTTCTCTAATGGCGGTGAAGTCGCGGTGACAATTACTTTTATTATCATTACACCAAATTTTACGGCTTCTTAATTTTACGTGATATCACTTCATCATTATCACAACACCAGCGAAGTCATAATATGTTATTTTAAGTATAGCTCTAAGCAAACTGAAAGTCAAATTTAATTTCGTAAATCATTATTTATTTATCTCTCTTTTTGACGTAGTTCTCTTTGTTTTCTAAGTATTTCGTACACGGACACATGGTCTATTCTTATGTTTATGTTGTTAGGTTTGGTTCCTAATCTTGTAAACTAAATTGAGTTACACAATATTATAATACTGTTTATTTTAATACAATTTTTTCACCAAGTAAATTAATAACAGTTGTTTATTGATTATTATATGTTTCACTTCAACAGAGAAATTGATTTCTTCGGTACCTAGGGGTTAAAAAGTAAATGTTTAAAACAATGATAAATTGTTTTCCGCAAAACTATTAAATTTACATTTACCAGACGAAGAAAAATTTGTAAAAATTGAAAAATCAAAGTAACTAAAACAGATCTTGCAATATTGAAATTATATAAATATTGTGTGTGGATCATAGTTTTAGATCTATGCTTTTTCCTAAAGAAGGTAGCGCTATTTTGCCAGTTTTCCCAGTTTTGCCACAAAATAACGTTTTTGTCTACGTACTATCTCCACTATGTGATTTTGTAAATCAAAATCTGATTGAAAAAAATACTGAAAAATTTTTACTTTTTGTAAAATAGTTTGTTGTTTGTCCAGGTAATTAAATTAACTATTTTCTCTCGCATTTGGAATTAAAATTATAGTTGACAACTCGAGTCATAAAGCCAGATACATTCCCTTGGATAAAAATACAAAAACCATAAACTCTACCAGTAAAATTACGTCACACGAATTTCGCCTCCCCCCCCTCCCCTCCTCCCGTCCTTGTCACAGCTAGTCACATTTGTGAGACTGCCCCCCCCCCCCTAGTGTGACTTCACAAATTTTGAAATTGTAGAAATTATTGAATGATAAAAGCGGTTTCGAAATCAGTTTTATTTTCATTTTAATAAAATTAACATCAAATCAATTAACAAAACAAAAAACGATTATCTACTTATATTAAATAAGTATATGGTCATTTCATGATTTTCTTATTATATTTTTCAAAATCACCTACTATAATCAATTAGAAAAATAGTACGTTTCGGGAGTACCCCTATTAATAGATAGAAGAAGATACTATTCCTTTCTTTATTTATGAGAGTATACAGACTTTACAATAAAAGTTAATATTTACAGCACTTTTCATACTAATAGTAATAATTTAAAGTTTGTGTTTTAACAGTTAGCTTATTTGATTTAATAGATTTTGTAATGTGACGTCACGAAATTTAAGATCCCTCCCACCCCCTTGTCACACAATGTCACACTTCGTCAACCCCCTCCCTCCCCCTAACCGTGTGACGTAATTTATGGATGGCCCCAAATATATACCCTCCTGTTGTTTAATCACTCGTCGAGCGTCGGAGACACTCAACACTGGTCTAGCATGTATAAATATATCCAGCCACTTAGATTAAATCAATAATCTAAGTCCAGCCATATGCATTATATTTTTAATATTACTATATATTATAGGTATTAACAATATTTTGTTAATACTCCAATACTTTGATGCTCCTACCGTAAAAGAAATAATCGTGAGACAAGCTGCATACAGCTGCGAAGAAATTCCAAGCTAGCCAACTTAGATATAGCACACCGTATGCCGAAAAAAAGTACGCAACTGCGTGGTGGATGCTGTCATTGCATATATTTTAAAGAAAAATAATCATGTTTACGTTTTCGGTGAACCGTTTATGTCTATGTTTAAAAGTTACTAAAAGTTTGCTTGTCTTTGTTATAATATAAACATTTAGATAGCATGAAAAAAAGTCTTTAAAATTTCCATATGAATTGACAAATTACTTTCAATATAGTAAAATAATTTATAAAAACGGATATTTGTAACAAATTATTAATACAGAATTAATTATTACCATAGCTGATAAGCGTCTCCAAAAAGGGCTGAAACCTTACCTAAGCTAGGGCGAATAGGTCCAAACTAACCACGAATCCTACACACCCAAATGTTGATGTAGGATTGACTGCATTTAACTCATGCCTATATCCAAAGATATCCGGATCTCACGGTTAGTCACATGTCTGTCTCTTTCGACCATACGGCGCACAGTAGCAATGCTTTTGTAAGCGTGTTGATCGCAGCGGTCCTTGGGCGTCCGTTACAACACCTAAAATCATTGTTCATATTTTTTTTAAATGATGCCACAATGTGCGTACTATTAACAGTCAGGCAAAGCAAATTGTATTGTAAAGCCAAAATTTTAAAATTACGACATTTTCAATTGTAGTATTAACTTCTTAAATATTTTTTATTTAAATAAAGTTTTGATGTGAACTATATAATCTTAAATCGTAATAAAACTAGACATCGTTTTGCTGTTGCCATTAAAAGCAGTCGGTGAGCTAATTGTCGCATTTGTCTTTTATTTGGCGACGAAAGTTTTTACGCCGTTACATAATCTCGGTTGTAGCCCAGTTCTTTAATTGTCACTTGCAATTTTATTACATTTACGTAATAATGGCGACAATTAATGTATCTGCAAATAAACAGTTCATGTTTTGATAAAATCCGGATTTGGGTGAAAATGTTAGTTCTAAGAAAGAAGAAATATTTTTTATTGGTGTAGATTTACAGAGAAAACCAATGGGTTTCGAATGAGTGATTTTTCTGAATCATAGTACTGGTTTTAATACAACATTTTTGAAGCGTCAACTACGAGCGACATAAGAGTTGTCTCAAGATCAACATGTCAAAACTGATGCTTTGCACTGTGTACATCCGACGCTCATTCGTCGGAAAATATCGTGAGGAAACCTGATGAAGTCGAACAAGCCGAACTGGGCTAACATTTGACTAAAGCCTAACCACTCTAATGTTACTAGTCAGGGCTAACTCGTATCCCTCGGCGGGGAAGTATATGAGCCTTGAAGGTGATGATGATGAAACAATCTATATATCTATACATATAATAAGACAGTAAAAATATTTTGTCTGTACATTTAGTATTTTTGACTGAAATGGATAGAGGGGCACTTAAATAGATTATTAGAAAGCAAAAAAATTTTTTTGGAATTTTTTGTCTGTCTGTCTGTATGTATGTTCACGTTTATCTCCGAAAGTACTGCACCGATTTGCTTGAAACTTTCACTATTTGCTTTGTTTTAACTCATAATTATATCTAAACTTTGTTTCATCAAAATCGGTTCATTAAAAAAAAAGTTATCGTCATTTTAATGAACTCAAATAAATAAAACTGGAGTGTCATCTGTGAAAATTGAAGACGGTGAAATTTTAATCAAAAGTACTGTGAAAATAGTATTTGTGGAAAAGCTCATTGTTTTGTGCCATACTATACATACATACATACTAATATTATAAATGTGAAAGTAACTCTGTCTGTCTGTCTGTCTGTTCCGCTTTCACACCAAAACTACTGAACCGATTTAAATGAAATTTGGTACACTGATAGTCTGGAGCCTGAGAAAGGACATAGGCTACTTTTTCATGCAAAAAAGGTTGTAAAGGGTTGTAAAAGGTTGAAAGGAGGGATTATTGGTTGTATGGAATATTGTTAAAACTACTGAACCGATTTAAATGAAATTTGGTACACAGATAGTCTAGAGGCCGAGAAAGGACAGAGGCTACCTTTTAAAGCAGAAAAGGGTTGTAAAAGGTTGAAAGGAGGGGGTGAAAGGTTGTATGGCAGTATTGTTAAAACATATCCTTCCTGTGGGAAATTCGAATATAACGCGGGCGAAGCCGCGGGCGGAAAGCTATATAGCAATACGTGTAAAACAACGAGCAATTTCAAATAAATTCGTCTCACTCGATTTTTAAACTATTAGTTGCATGTATTTCATAAAAATATGTTTATAACCTCCATTAAACCCACATTGATGTTAATCGCCAATGAAAAGAACACGGAGGCTGCGGTTTAAAACAATTTCTAACAACAAATCGTAGTCGTGAGAAATATTTGTTATGTTAATGTTCCGTAACATTTATAGTCGCATTAACCGATTTTATCGTAACTTGAAAGATGGTATAGCCGGTAACCACTAACCAAGAAACCTCTTTGCAATATGCTGTGTAAGCATCAATGTACTGCAATCCAATAATGATTTCTGAACAGAAATAGCCGCTTCCATTAGAACTTGCCCGACTACATCTGACGAACTCATTACGAGCCAATGATTTCGCAAAGGAATTCGCGCATTATAAAATTTAAATCTTGGATTGGAATTAACACCATTTTCAAGAAACATTACACAAGCAAGAGGTAGATATGGCACTAGCACGTCGAAACGGTGGTGTTCAAATTCGTGCAACTTGAAATATGCGAGTTTTATAGATCCTTATCAAAATTTTGCTCTCTAAAATAATGCACCCCTGTTTACGATTGTGGATTTCTATTTTTTGTCGCGCCCAACATAAACCCCGTCGAATCTGCCGTAGACCCCTAAGAGCCTAGACCTCTCAGCACTAGCTTTTCTTTAGTGGAATAATAGTGGTATGTGAATTGATAATCAACAAACGAAAATCACAGCAAGGGCAATGGTGAAAACTAGTAACGTAAAAGTTAGGTTGAAGATCATGTGTAGCGAAGGGTGGCGACCAAAGACTTTCTCTGTCTGTTTGGCCCCCATTACTGCAGTTCCTACTTCACGGTTACTTCACAAACAATATTTATTACTATAACTTTTTTCATACTAATACCGCGGTGAAAATATTATAATGAATAAGTATCTAAATTATATTAATTTCGAATAAATTAAGTGTAACGCTCATTTTTAATTGTACACCAAAAAACGTTGCTTTAATATTATTATATGGAGTATTTACCTCTATGGATGTGAAACATGGACGATAATCAGAGGGACAGAGAATGGGTAGATATTTTTGTGATGTGCTGTTAAAAGCGGATGGAAAATGTACGCTGGGCGGTTATGGAATCTAAAGAAGAGGTGCTAGAAAGAGTTGGAGAAGAACAGCAGTTAATAAAAATTATAGAAGGAGATTGTTTGGCCATTTGATAAGACATGACGAATTTAGTAAAAACTTAAAACTTTAAAAGGAAGCGGAACTAATATAAATGAACGGTTATAAATAGCTTACATGGACGAAATTAAAGAGAAGATCAACGTCGTGTTTTATTGGAATTGAAGCTACACCGACAAATCCTACTACTATTATAAAGGCGAAAGTTTGTAAGTATGGATGTATGGATGTTTGTTACTCTTTCACGTAAAAACTACTGAATGGATTTGAATGAAACTTTACCACAATATAGCTTATACATCAGAATAACACAATTTTTGAGGATTCTAATGTGAGGTCGTAAAAAAAACACATTTTTTTGCGCTTACATTGCAAACGCTGTTAAATGTAATTTATAGGAGCATACTGCAGTAGCTACCTATAGGCCTATGATTAGGGCTCTGCAGTGCTTAGTTACCGTATTTCTTACTTATTACTAGACTAGACGGGACGAACCTGAAGTCCACGCGAACGAAGTCGCGGGCAAAAGCTAGTGATATTATAGATCACATCTAAACGCATTTGTTTTTATCTTCGATAATGTTTAGCAAGTACGATAAATACGAATTTATCCTACGGAATCACGGAATAGGTAGGTAAAACTAAAGTTAAGTCACGTATTGGCCGAGAAAGTGTCATTAAACAGCACGAGTTGTCAGCGTAGGAAGAAAAGCTTGTGAGTAATTCTAGGCGGTCATTAGAAATGATTTGTGATTACCCTAAGATCTAAAATATAGGTTGTAGAATTGTAGACCCGCTTATAATAGTACTGGATATATTTTATGCGCAGTACAGCAACATTTTTTAGTTTAGCGCAGTGGTCGAGTAATCGGCTTTTACGTAACGGGTCGCGGGTTCAATTCCTGCTGGACATATATGTTGTATGACCTACAAAAATTTGTTCCGGTCTGGGTGTTTGTGCATGTGACATTTCTAAGTTTGTGACTGCACCCACGACACAGGATATTAATAGGGCGACGTTTTTTTTTAAATAATTATATAACTACTAGCTTTTGCCCGCGACTTCGTTCGCGTGGACTTCAGGTTCCTAAAACCTCAAAAATTGTAGCCTATGTGTTATTCTGATGTATAAGCTATATTGTGGTAAAGTTTCATTCAAATCCATTCAGTAGTTTATACGTGAAAGAGTAACAAACATCCATACTTACAAACTTTCGCCTTTATAATAGTAGTAGGATTATTTTAATATTAAATATTCTTTTTTTCAACGCGTATGTTATATATTTATGTATTAAACATTAAATACCTCTCTCGGCTGTTCTTCATGTGTTGAAGCTGATAATAATTAAAAATTACATAATTATAAATAGATAGATTCAATGAAGTCTTTTGATGATGATCAAGACGTTTAGGTCCCAAGTTAGATGTGTAATAGTCAAAACTTATTGGC
The DNA here is from genome assembly GCA_036419045.1 of Scirpophaga incertulas. Taxonomy (NCBI): domain Eukaryota; kingdom Metazoa; phylum Arthropoda; class Insecta; order Lepidoptera; family Crambidae; genus Scirpophaga; species Scirpophaga incertulas. The sequence continues at coordinate 8,287,194 of CM071627.1, read as the reverse complement.
TAATATATAATGAGTTAATAATTTGCCTTTTCATTAAAAGCATTTATATTATTAAAGCACATTATAATAAATAAAAAAAATATATATTAAGGGGATAAAGCAGTATCTTATGCCAAAAATGGGATATTGACTTGAGCGTGATGAAGAATTCTGAATGGAGAAAGATTATCAATTTCTGTCGGAAATCAAAATTACTTTGCTGAGTTCCAGTTTGAAACCAGATATGACGGTGAAATGACGAAGTACCATAACTTTAGATCTTATTTCGGATCGTACAGGTTAAGATCGACGAACACGTAAAGCTAAGTAAAATGATTTCGCCGAACTGAAATTTATATCAGTTATATTGGTATAAAAACTTCTTATATCAGCTATTCTTATTAAATCTGTAACTATATAAATTTCCTATTAAGTTGACCCGTGAGTGACAAAATAGTATTTATCGTGTAATAAAGATAAATAAATAATAACGGTACACGGTTCTTAGACAAAGTATTATTCGCGTTCGATACATTATCGAAATCTAACAATAGCATTGCTTCCAAATAATGATATCATTTCCATGATTCAAAATATTGTAAATAATGGTGTCATTCCCATATATTTTATTGTAACCAAAGAAAAACGTATGCCATTAAAAGTATTTGTGTTACATTGGCTTCAACCAGTGGGCGCCTGGGAAAGTATCATTCCATTCGTTATCGAAATGAGAATTGACCTACCGACTAAACTCAACCTGAAACTTGGTCATAAGGACCAAGGGCTTGGACACAGAATATAACTTATCATATTATTAATTTAAAATCAGGAGTAAGGTCAGTCGCCGATAGCACAGCGACACAAGGCATAATAGTCATTGGCCTTCGTCACCGTTTCGCTACGTGCGCACTTTGTTTCTGCGCGAGCGCCAGTTTAGGGTTGCGGCCTGTGAGTGAAATTGATGAAACGCTAGAAAGTTTTCTGTAATTTAATTAAGTTGATACATATATTACGATATAACTACGACTCGAAGAGCCATATTAATATATATGTTAAAATGATTATTAGGTACTCTCACTACAACAAATTATACTAACTGAATTTTCATTTTATCACTTAGTTTATCCTTACTAATAATATAAATGTGAAAGTAACTCTGCCTGTCTTTCGCGTTTTCACGCCAAGAATTTTAAACTGATATAAATTAAATTGTCGGATAGTCTAGAAGGAAAGGTAGACTAATTTTGAAAGCGAAAAAAAGGATGAGGAGTTTTGAAACTACTGAATCGATTTTGATAAAAGTTCATATAGGGATATTTTAAGACTTCAAGAAAGAACACAGGGAAATTTTTACCATGGTAAAATATACTTTTTAACACCTTTACTCGTAAAGCTGATGTAATTCCACCGGTTTTAAATATGTAAAGCAGGTCATAAAAAATGCGTGAATAAAAATGGAACTACACGAAAAGTACCAGCATTAGAAAAAAAAATATCAACATTGGTTCAACCAAACGAATGTTCTGAGGTAATAAACATTAAAAAATACAATCGAATTAAGAACCATGACCTTTTTTAAAGACGTTTAATACATTCTTTTGCATTCTATTAACTCTAGAGCATACAAATATAAATTTTGATAGCCCTGGGTCAATGGTAGTGCTCCATAAAATTTTTACGTCAACGACATCCAGTACACGCACATACGTGCCGTGCATCCGCCAGGGCGGAGGTCATTTTTAATTGTTTTTACGTAATTGTCAATTGTTCACTTTTAGAGCATTGCGTGTGAATGAACCCCTGTTGTTGAATCATTCTTTTGTTTCAGTTCATAATGCAACTTTTATGAGTCTCTAGATATTGGGCTTCCCCAAGTAGAAGAGTACTGGGCCTTCTCTCTGAAAGGTTTCTCGCAATTAGTAAAGAATCAGAACATTTTATAAAAAACGAAATATATTATAAAATAATGTTGTACTTTTAATTTTACTTGTAACGGAATATCGTCGACACAAACAGCTGCGTTTAGGTACGTTTTGAAGAACTACTACTTCTTGTTATATAACATATATCTTGTTATATACATTATAAATTAATATAGTTATAATCCATATAATGTAGTTATGGGTCTCAAAGTTCTGAAAGGGAAAAAAAGTTGTGCAAGGCAAAAAAATTGTGACAGAATAAAAAAATTAAGACAAACTAAACTCAAATCCAATTCTCTGCTTAAAAACAGTTGAAAGAAATGGCGATGTATTGGCATGGCTCAATGGCACCATGCCTTTCTAACTGTACTCAAGTAGAGATTGAGATTCAGTACAGAACAAACAAACAGACCGCTTAGTATATTTTATAAAGATCGTTCCAAACCTGTAGGGTTATTTTGAAACGTCGGAAACCCACTTTCGTTCGGATTCGAAAACTTTCCGAAGGCGAGTTATTTTGAAATGTCGGACCGAGAGATTTTGACATTAGGATTCGAAACGAATAACATTAGCTTACGGAAACTATTCCGTGAGGTTTTTGCTGTCGGAAACTTTTGTCGAATCTCGAGTTTTGGCCAAAAGACTGTATTTTCAACGTTTTTCGGCCTTTTGTAACATGTTTAGAGTTAAGTTAATAAATTGCATAAGATAAAAAAAGATTGATTAAGGAATGATTTAAATGTGAATGTAAAATAGAATGTACTTAATAAGTTTGTTTATTTTGTTCATGTAAATCTTATACCTTATTAACTGATTATTTACTGTTAAAATCACGATAGTTTTACTAGGAAGTCGTGAATAACATGGTCAAAGTTATGAAAAAAAGACACTTATGAAAACCCAAACCACTGCGGTCTTCGTTAGAGAGCCACTGGGACATTTTTTTTTTTCCCTGAGGAAAATGCACTAAATTGCATACCCCGACTGTGGCGAGCCGGCGGTTATGTGTACTGTTTACTTATTTTAAATATTTTATATTGAACATTTTGCAATTAATTATGTAAATTAAGATAGTAATTATGCAAATTGAGTTTCAAAATATTAAATTATCACATTATTTATATGTGCCGAAACTAAAATATGGTGCGTGTCATTATCTACTAAAGCTACCATTTTCAATCATACTTTGTAAACGTAAAGGTAAATGCATGTTACTCTATGGTTGACTTTCCGAACGGAAAGTTTCCGTGGCCGTTTCCGACGGTGTTTTAGAATAGCATATTTCGAGTCGAACGGATTCGATTCGGATTGAAGGTCACTCGGATTCGAAAAGTTTCCGACGTTTCAAAATAACCCAACTGTAATCCTAAAATATTACACGGCGCGCTCAAGTTGCGTCGACTCTCTTGTTTCGACCCTAACGGCTCCGGAACGGTCGCCGGCGTCGTTAGCAGGCAAGGTGTCAAAACTTCTGTGCGTACGCCTTCCATAAAACACACTAATTGCAAAGCTGAACATAGCCATCTGAGGCTTCAGCATAGGTCCGTCCAAAAAAAAAGGAATCCTATAAAAACTTGTAAACTATGTAGATCCTGTGCAACAGCGCCGTAAAGATTGCATTAACTATTTCTCAGTCCAAGTAGGTGAACCAAAGACAATAGTTCTGCTTTTGTTAGCAAATGCTTAGTTGCACGCGCTAATTCTTATAGATAGAGTCATCTGATATGAAAACTAAGTAATACACCGTCGAAGTGCATTCGGTTTTAGAATAAACAATATTACTAAGACACAACCTACACCTATCTTATGATGTGTTCCAAAATGATGTTCTACTGCTAAACAAAAAACTATCTCAAAGTGTATATATACTCTACCAATTTCACTTAAGATTACACATTTTTTGATATAAGTATTGTGTTAAAAAAAAGTCTCAATCTCTTGACTTTTTCGGAAAAACTTAAGAGTTTTCCAACTTCTAAAATGCGAACGTAAATATCTAGGTACCTAAATATTTCATTATATTTAGGTACCTTAGCCTTCATATGTATTCAAAAAAGTCATCAAACTTCAAGACACTATTTAGAATAGTCAAACAATGACGATGGCAAACAAATCGTAAAAAATCTATGATTTGACACCTGTCTCTTTGCAGGTGCACGCGAAACCACCGGCACGTGAACGGGACTAAAGGAAGGTGACACTTTCTCCGGTAGAGCACGCGCCTGAGCTCAGGTGAAACCGTGCGAAGAAAGCAAGAGGAAAATGTTCATTGTAGGGAAAAAGAATAAAGCTCTATGTGTAAGGTGATCCAGCATGCCCCAGGCTAGGGCCAGGCCGGCGAAGGTCCGGTTAAAGATAATATGGCTGCTCATCGTGCTGCACGGGGCAGCAGCCAATCGGCCACCCCGATTTCTGATAGACGGTCAATCGGAGATAGTCGTGAGGTTAAAAGAAGGTGCCGAAACTCCTGTTGGTAAGTTCTTTTTATTTTAGACTAACTTGATTACAGATACAGTCGTTATGAAATGGTTAAATGCTACTTCATCTTGTTTAGTATTATTCAAAGTCATTTAGTGACTGCATATTTACTGATTTCAACTTTTTAAAGATCGTAAATATGTATATGAAATTATTTATATACCATGAATATAACATCCCACATGAGTGCTACTCAGCTCTCTAATTAACCCCCTTGTCTCACACCGATTCCAACCGAATACGTTCGAATATACTTTGCAATACCACTATCTGAACAATGGTATTATTCTAATTTTGAGAGATTATCCAACGAATTTATAACCAAACTATGGATATTGAAACTTTAAAAGAATGTTTTTAACGTTTAATAAAACAAAAGACAGTATAAAGTAATCTAAGTACAAGTTTTGACAAACGCTAGCAATAATCGCGATTTATCTTTCGAGTAATTAACAAATAATAATAAAATAAATAACAATAAATAAATGTTTTACAGTTTTAATATTGGATAAAAATCTGATAAAATGCCATATTTATTGCAGAGTTTAATGATAAAGTACTGTTCATAATAACTCCAAAGAATACAATTACCTATGTTCCATAATTACCAAAACTGCAATAATAAGAATATAACACAATAAAAAGTATAAAGAATATTCAATGCGTACATCGCAATTTAGTTAATTTCGTGACATAGGTATTAAAGTTGATCAGAGGGTTCACTCTACGCCGACCGGATATCGCTGGTGCAAGGGGTCGCCGTAATGGGGTTTCCAAGACGACTAACACCCAACAAAAGGAAGCCTTATAGTTCCCCGTAGCTATACTAATCGCTTATCCATATCGTGTAACTGACGGTAATAGCGACTTTACTTTTAAGTCCAATATAAAATAGGTAAGCCACTTAATGTATTTCAAAGCGATAAATAGAAGAATGTTTGCGTATAACATCACGGAGGACATTTTTGAAATCACCTAATACCGTTAATCGCATTATGTATTTTAATGATTTATACATTTTTGGGGAAAACGAAATCTCGACCACTGTGGTAGATCATCACCTTTACAGAGGAACAAATCTAGTATATTTCTCTACATCATCGAGAATATCCCCATCTTTTTCTGACGCTCCTACGGTTAATTAAATTATCGTGAGGTATAGACGTGCACCAAGCCGCCTCGGTTTAGCCGGACATCATCTCTGCGGCACTCGGATGCGGGTTATTTTGGATGGACTTCCCACTCCTTGTGACGAGTCGGTCTCCCTCATTCTGCTACAAACCGGAAGAAATGATATACCCTTGCATTTAAGTAATTAAAAAATTAGGTTGAAAAATATTCTTGCTGGCTATTAAAATTTTAAAACTAAGAAAGTAAATACGATTACTTAAATCTCGCAACAAGCTTTTACATCACATAAATTGTGTCAAATGTATTAAATTTGAAATGACGTTACAAGTTAACAGTAAAAGTTTTAGTGTAAAAGTTTATTTTTTTCTTTTAAGCCCATTTAAATAAAAGCTTGTTTTTAAAGATTTTTTTCTACCTTAATTTTATTTATACCTTTTAACTAGTTTTTCTAGTTATTCTTGGCAAGCCCTTTCATTTGATACCCATATTGTAGGAATGAATAAAAAAAAAATATCCGCCATTTTAGGTGTTCCGCCATATTGTATTAACAGTGACGTCCCATTTTTTTTCTATTTATTTTTGGCAAGCCTTTTTATTTGATACCCGTATTGTAGGAGTGCATTAAAAATAATTGGTCCGCCATGTTCGATTTAGAATGACGTCACACAGTTAGTCATGCATTGTCATCCAAACCTAAACGTGTATACAAAATTTCAACTCAATCGATTTAGGCAAGTGCTTTAAAATTGAGTTGTAAGATTTGACCCGAACATACAAACATACATTGCAAGTTAAATAAAAGCTTGTCCAATTTTCCGAGTAACGAAGTAACGAGTTTTGCCAGCCTGTTCATGGAGTCGTTAACATTTGTACTTGATTTCAAGCTAAATTTCATAATTATTGACAATACATTGAATATACATTCAATTATTTCTTTAAATAATCTGCTTGTAACTACAAATTACAAAGACGCAATAACATTGCTTTTACGAATAAAATGTATTCTTTGAAATATTAACTAGGATTAAAAAAAGATTATTCCATGACAAATAAACAATAAATTTGGGTCATCTTCAGGCAAAAGCGCCATCTATATTCTATTCTCAGACTAGTTAGAGATACCTACCTAGACCTACTCCGTATTTCTATTGCCAACAATTTTTTTTTATTGACTACAAAGCTATATAAAGCTACAAATAACTTTTTGTTTTCTCTTAATATTGAATTTGGTTTGACGTCCATAAGTAATTACCTTTATAAGTAAAAGCCTATATAGAATAAAGAATTTTAATTTGATTTGTTTTGAATCAGAGTTCCAAATTTTCACATATTTGATTAGCCCCAGCCCCGACTGGCTTGTACATGATTTTAAAGTGTCGTCTCTGAGGTTCGAGTTTGAGCCTCGGTGGAGGTAAATATTTGTATGATGAATACACTAATGTATGACTTATTCAGATATTTAATGTATTAGTCAGTGCTGTTAAAATATTTATTTATGTATGATTAAAATATGTCTATATGTTAGTTGTCTATATGTTGTTGTCTAGACTCCATAACACGTCAGGCATACACTGAACTGGGCGATTTTGTTGGAGTTTAAAAATATTAAATTAATAATATATAATTAGATCTTATTATATTAGATCTTTAACCACGAAAATATATTTAAAAAGAACGTTCGTGAAACTTTTTAAATAGTAGTAATTATATTAGTTCACTCAGTTATCATCGCTATTACGTATTTTATAATTTATAAAATAGGAATTTGTATGTATGTATCGATTTTTATACGTGTGTAGTAAGGCGCTATATGAAACGTAGATTTTTTGTATATTTAATATTAATATAATTCCAAATTATTATGTCTCCATATAAATTGTTTCAGCTTTGCTCATTACTTAACTAGTAGAGAACAAAATTGTTAAGTTCGCTCGAAATATGTGTCTATATTTATGGACATGAATGACCAAAAAATAACTTATTTTGGTTTATTTTCAGGAAGCCTTATATACCGCCTCAGAGCCGTCGACCCGGATGGAGATACTCTAAAATTCGGGATAAGAGATCAGCTGGGTAGTGATATTTTAAGAATAGAAGCCATTTCATCCAACGAAGCTAATATTTATTTAGTTAAGGAATTAGATAGAGAGGTAAGTTAATAAATGAATCTTAAAATGTTGAAATGGTAAATAATAAATGCATTAACTCTGACATATTTGAATTTTTACATATTTGCGTTTTGTGGAGTTGCTAATATGGTAAAATATTTATTTCTTTTCAATTCATTTTGTTCTTTTTTATTTTTTACAGGTACGCGACGAATACTCTTTTGTTTTAACACTCACAGATGGACATTTAGGAGAGGGTAATTTTGTGACACAAAGTTTTTTGCTGTTAGTAGAAGATGTAAATGACAACGAACCAACATTCAGGCCATATCCCTCTGCTATAACCGTCAAAGAAAACTCTCCACCTGGTATTATTGCTACGGTAGAAGCAACAGATCTCGACGAAGGAGCATATGGACAAGTATATAAGCATATTTCCATAAGTCACCATTGTTTCATAGTTCTTGTATATTATTTGATGGTTGATGGATAGACATAAAATTTTTGTGTAATCTGTATCATCCCCAAATAGCTTTTAATATATTTGATACGCTACGACGCTATGTCGTTTCAAGAGTTTGTGAAAGCCTTATTAGTATGTTGTCGATAATAACATAACATCTTTTTCTTAGGCACGAATATGTTAATTTAATTTCGAACCGGATTATTTACAAGCTGTCAGTTCAATACGGACCATTAGAACTATTTATTGTCAATGTCAAAATCATATGCCACTTATAACAGTCAATGTCATTGACATAACACAAGGTTCAAAATAACGATTTTGTAATAAAAGTAACTTAACCGCGATTATATTTAAGGTATTGTACCACCTTCAAGAGCTTGATGGAGATGTAGAAAACTTTTCTATACAAACTATTAACGGGAAAGGAGTGGTCAAGCTCACAAACAGCTTAGATTACGAGCGCAAGTCATTGTACCAGTTACGAGTTTTAGCAGTAGACAGAGCAAATCAAGGAAGGGTAAATACTGGTACTGCAGCGATATTGGTAAAGGTCCAAGATGTTGAAGACCAACCCCCGGAGTTTGTAGTCGTCAGCCCAGTTACTAGGATAAGTGAAGATGCACCGGTGGGAACGGCCGTTTTGCAAGGTAAACATTCGATTACCATCCACTGTAGTCCTATATAACTCGTATAATTTAATATTCACTGAATACTTCTATGGAATAACTAACTCTCTGTACACATACTGTATGTTATTATAAAAATATAATGAACTAGAATACTTTCACAACCAATTCAGTACAAAAAAGGATTGCTCATAATAATTCAAATATAAAAACTAAATATACACAACGGATTGACCCAAAAGAAAATTGATGTTGCCACCTAACAAAATTCTTCCACATTAATCTGAGTGTTTTGAACTAATTAAAAATATTTTATTAAGTTGATGGTTTTATTTCAGTGCGGGCGATTGATGGTGACCGAGGTGTCAATAACAGAATCTCATACAGCATCATATCTGGGGGTGAAGAACACTTTGATATTGATAGCAGTTCTGGCATTGTCTATACAGTCAATCAGCTCGACCGGGAAGATCCTAATAACAGCAATGGTGCCTACATTCTGGAGATATTGGTTAGTTTTGTAATTACTTAGTATTGTCATCTTAAGCCACATGTGTCTCCACTGAGGGCATTAGCCTTCACTAGTTAAGTAAGGGTAAAAAGACCTTAATACCTACCTAGTCTAGTACAGATTAAGTTGATTTCACATAAACCATTGAGATATACAGATTACATTTTATTAAATTTTGGTAAAAACAGAAGGACTGAATTATTCCAATTGAATTAAAAATGTATTCTATTCTAAATTCAAAGATCTTTATTATTATAAAAACATTCTTAATATTATAATAATTGACACAGCAGCTAATGTGTGTGCGTGCTAATCAGTAGTAACTATTGCCAATGGGCCTTATTAATAATAAAATGTTTTATATCCATTAAATCATGTAAAAAATATGACACATGAAGTAACTAAAATGTCATCAATATATTATTGATTAACACTATTATTGTATTTAACAATTAAAATAGCAGCTTATTGGCTAACTAATCGGAGAAAACTACTTACGAGATATATAATTGTGTACAAAATACTGCTGCCAATATGTGTAAAGTATTAAAATCTTTGTCTATTATACAGGCTACAGAAGAATCTAGAACAGTTTCACCAATGCCCAGTGCTACTACAGAGGTGACAATCATTGTAACAGATGTGAATGATGAAACTCCACGATTCAGAAGTGAGAGATATGTTGGGGAAGTGTTGGAAAATGCTCAACAAAACACACCTATAACATTTCTCCAAGATGCTCTACCAGAAGTTTTCGATTATGACCAGGTATTGATATGTTATTTTTACTGTGATTTACTTAAATTCGTTATAATGCAATATCAGGCAAGTAATATATTTTTATTCATTTATTCTTCATTTCTGCCAGCATAGTAGAAGACAACCCATTATCTCACTGGGAAAGCTCTATGTCTAGCAAATAAGTGTCATTTGCCTCCATAAATGTTTTATTTATTGATGTGATAATAAATGAAACAATTATAAAAATAAAGAAACTAAATTATTTGTTTTATTATGTGGCTAGACACAAATGTCTCACAAAATATTTATAACTATTATTATTATTGAATCACTGATAAAGAAACTACTAATTTCTACTTATTTGTTTTAGGGTAAAAATGGAACATTTGAGCTATATTTAGAAGGAGACAATGGTGTTTTTGATGTAACCCCATTCAAAGGAATCAATGAAGCATCCTTTCTAATAAGAGTAAATGATCCATCATTTCTGGATTATGAACAAATCACAGTCATGAATTTTAGTCTAGTCGCCAAAGAAGTTGTTGCCAAAGACCCAAAAATGAGGTAAGGACTCAAATTGTAAAAATCATACATATAAATTTGTGTATTATTATTACAGAAATATAATGTCAATTGAAATACATATTACACAAATATGTTTGATAAAAAAATCATCTATATGAACTATTATTTCAGTGTAGTGCCCATTGTAGTACATATTAAAGATGAAAACGATAATTTTCCTGAATTCACTGAATCTCTTTATAAGGTATCTATATCAGAGAATTGTGGTGTAGGTACCACTGTAGCTTGGGTACAGGCACATGACCTGGATTCTGATAATTATGGAACCAGGGGAGTCAGGTACACAAGTCTTGGAGGAAGTATAGCCAATTTGTAAGTAATGTTTATAAATCTAAAAATACCTATATCTGATGCTATTCATTGTTAGCTGCTTATCATTGATATTTAAAGAATTTGTAATATTTATAAAATTTTTCCACAATTTTAATTAAATTGCTTTCATCTAAAATTTTCAATAAAGAATATTTAAATTATTATTTTGAAAATTGTAATGTCAACTTTCTCATTTACAGACTAAATCTCAATCCTATATCAGGTGTTATAACTGTAAAGCATGCAGGTGGGGATAGTTTTGACCGAGAGCTGATATCACGACATTACCTCACAGTGGAAGCTCGCGATGACCTAGGAAGAGGCAACCGTAACACGGCCCAGCTCATCATAGACATTGACGATGTGAATGACAATGCACCTATGTTCCTAGCCAACAAATACGAAGCACGATTACTAGAGAATGAAAAGCAGTTTGAGACTCCATTGATACTTGAAGCCAGGGATCTCGATTTGAATGGTATACCATTCAAATTCTCTAATCTAACTTTTTTGCCGTAATTCTTGTATTACACAACAATTAAAATATTCGGAAGACATTATTTGAAAACATCAGAAACTAAATAATTTCTTTATTGAGCTAAGTACCGCCTTCATTGCAAAAATCATTTTATATTATTTATTATTAACTAAATCCTCAGTACATGATCAACCTAATTTGCGTTTAAAAAAATCTATTATATAGAGTATTTTATTGCTGGCGAACTTATGCTTAAATTCTATATAAAACAAATATTACATGGACCTTAAGTCCTGTCTAAGACCTACAAATGACTCGAAATGGAAGCTAAAAGTTACAAATCACCCAGTCAGCTGTTCCTACAAAAGAAATGCAAGCTAGTTGCAGATGCTATTGTAGGTACTCAATGAATTGAAACATAGTATTTCTAATATGCTTTGCCATAGTCACATAAAAATAGTCATGTATTTGTTTTGTCAATAATATGAAGATACATTACTGAAAATGTAAAGATTATGCTATGATATAGTTTACTTCAGTAAAGTTTATTACTTATATATATATAATATATACAACAAAATCTTACTACATAATCACATATACTTGAAAAATGTATAAAAAATTAGTATCTGTGTATGTGTGTTATACAATATGTGTATAATATGTTACAGGCACAAAAAATAGTCACATAGAATATTCCATAGTAGGTGGAGACTACCGCAAAAATTTCTCAATCGATCCAAACCTTGGTATTATAACACCTGTTGGAATATTAGATTTCGAACAAATACCTGGCGACAATGGAAACATACGACCAATACACTTAACTGTAAGTTATAATTGTTTTAAGAGCCTGTTCTTATTTTTTAATACAGTATCATATTAATGGCGAAGGAAAACATTGTAAATATTTTAATTAAAAGAGTTGTGGAAACATGTATTACTCGAGAAATACCAACATTTCTTCAACTTCCTCGTTGGGCCGGTTCGAGATTGGGGCGTAAACCTGAATGACCGACACGGAATAGCGGTTGGTCATTCTGAGTATTAGGTATGCGCTACCCTATATATATATATATATAATATATACAACAAAATCTTACTACATAATCACATATACTTGAAAAATGTATAAAAAAATTGTATCTGTGTATGTGTGTTATACAATATTGTATAATATGTTACAGGCACAAAAAATAGTCACATAGAATATTCCATAGTAGGTGGAGACTACCGCAAAAATTTCTCAATCGATCCAAACCTTGGTATTATAACACCTGTTGGAATATTAGATTTCGAACAAATACCTGGCGACAATGGAAACATACGACCAATACACTTAACTGTAAGTTATAATTGTTTTAAGAGCCTGTTCTTATTTTTTAATACAGTATCATATTAATGGCGAAGGAAAACATTGTAAATATTTTAATTAAAAGAGTTGTGGAAACATGTATTACTCGAGAAATACCAACATTTCTTCAACTTCCTCGTTGGGCCGGTTCGAGATTGGGGCGTAAACCTGAATGACCGGCGGTTGGTCATTCTGAGTATTAGGTATGCGCTACCCTATATATATATATATATTATATATATATATAATATATATATATATATATATATATATATCAAAAATATTATAAACAAGTTATGAAAAAAAGTGTTTATTTATGGCATTGTAGGTGAGAGCTCGTGATTTTGGCGTTCCATCCCTCTCGTCGACTGTACCCGTCACAATTTACGTCCAAGATGTTAACGACCACGCACCAATGTTCCAGCAGATGTTGTACAAGCGATCAATTCCGGAGGATATGCCGGGAGGCACCAGTGTACTGGAGGTAGTATGAAAACGATTATGATATATATATATATACTAGCTGGCCCAACAGACGTTGTCCTGTCAAATGTCTCAAATGTCACGTTGTCTCACGTTGTCTCAAATGTTTTTAAATAAATAATTTAGCTGAAAAACAATATCTATATGACCGTATTGTGAATCTAAACCATTCTCAAGCCCCCTGGAATACACACAAAAAATTTCATCAAAATTGGTCCAGTCGTTTAGGAGGAGTTCAGTCACATACACACGCACACAAGAAATATATATATTAAGATACATATGATCCTAGTATTCTATAATAAATTCTCTCCATCATCTACCTATATCCTTTTTTTGACGTGACAACGTCTTAAATTAGGTTGCGGCTGGGAGTCACTTATGAAAAAGTGTAACGCTCGGTAACGTTACGATGAGTCACCGAACGAGAGAGAGGCCCGCCGAATGCCTTGCGTCTCTCTCCCACTCAACTATGTTTGTTATACTTTTATATGATTTCAATTTGTATTTTATTAATTGGCTTGTGTTTGATTTTATATGTATATTATATTTGTATGCACGTGCATGCATATTTATATTTATAAAAATAAATTGTGTTTTATTTCATGTAAAATCTTCGCAAATTATTGGCAAATACAAAACCCTTGGGATGTAGCAGAATACCAGCGCTTGCTCACATCCTTTTGTGAGCAATTCCAATCACTGAGCTATATACGACCCTTTTGCACTTCTGCTGCACTGGGTTGTTTGTTTTAAGAAAATATTATTTTTCGTTTCTTTGTGTTCCTTTATTTGTGTGTGATGAAGATGTTTCGTAAATAAAATTTTGACGTGACGTCTATTAAATTGGTACGGCGTGGAGTCATTCTCGGAAACACCGTAACGGCCGAATCTGACGCCACACGGAGTCCACGCCTACTTTACCCCCACCCCTAGAGCGCCCGAAGGCATACTCGGAAACGGCGTTACGGCCGATCTGACGCCACACGGCAACGTAATAGAAATATAAATGTTATACATTACTTTATTTTAAATAATTTCATTGCACCCAGAAATAAATACCATGTAATAGACGTTGTCACGTTCAAATATTTTTTTTTTTTTTTTGTTTCCCTGAGGAAAATGCTTTAAATTGCATACCCCGGCTGTGGCGAGCCGGCGGTTATGTGGGGCTCTCCTCCCCAGAAGGGGGAGGGCTACCCACTAAAAACCTCAGGGATGGCCTTCCTCAGGCATGTAGGGAGCCCCCGGGAACATCAAGCCCCTTCCGGGAATCTACCTATATCCTATAATAAAAATCATGTTTGTATACGAAAATATTGACAAACACAAGAATGCCCTCCCAAAGGTAAGTGGTTTTAGTCGCCTATTGTGTTGTAGAGTGTAATATTGGAGACTTACCCGCCTACCGCCTCACTGGTTAATCAATTTTTCGCCAAAATCCTGCATAAGCGCTAGGTGGTTTTTATTGATGTTTTGGGTAATTATAAAGTTGATAACTCCATTTATGCACTACGTTCATATCATATATATATATATATATATACTACAATCATATTCGATGCATAACGGCCTTATCATGAGGCGACTAAGTGCAGAAGATCTAAAGCAAAACTACCTGAAACATGAAAAAGCTATACCTAAACTAACTACAATCAAATACGAGTCTTGATGCTTTACATTAAAGCTTAAGTTTTATTGAAATATTTGACACCTAAAACTGCACTTCTCTATTAATATTATTAATCTAAGCCGTTATTAAATTATAAATAACAATAATGACTTGTAATAAAATATTACAATACAACGAAGTTTGTACCACAGTTTCAGTCATTTCAGTTTCGTGCCTATCTTAGTCTTCAAACCGGAACACAGAAATTCTATCACTGCTTTACGGGAGTGAGAGAGTAAGTGAGATATATTTAACACGGAAGTACCTCTGGTAAAAGTAGTGAGTACGTTACAGATTTATTCCTTGATTGTTGCAAAACCAAGTCTGGTTGCAATGAAAAAGTGTGGTTATATTGAAATTTGAGCGGTATTATCGAATCGTAAGTTAGAAATTGCTGCGCAACAGTCTGGAATAATATGCTCACGACACGCATTCTAGTTCATTGAAGTTTTGTGTTGCTCTACTTTATCTGTCGTAGTTGACTGTAGTCATATATTATTAGGTAAACCATTTACTTGTTTGTTAACTTTCAAACATAATTTCCAGCTGAAAGCGCGCGACGCCGACGGCTCGTCTCCAAACAACCGTGTGGTATACCGCATCCAACGCGGCGCCAGCGACAAATTCGTCATCGACAGTCGCTCTGGTGTTATCTCTGTAGCGAATGGGTCGACGCTCGATCCCGACAGGACTAATCCGAAGAGCACGAGATACACCCTCACTGTGGTAAGCCTTACAATTAATGATGGAGAAAACGTATCTTGGTTGAGATTGGATCATTTGTTTCCGAAATCTACAAACATTCGAATCAGTAAAGTGGTTCGTTTGTATCATTTGAACCGATTAAATCGGTTCAGAGTACCTGATATAAATATTCTGACAGCTGATATATGATACAAATACACTGATATAAAAATATTTATTCATTTGTATCACTGACTCTCATGCAATTGAGCGACGTGATCCGAAGCGCTCTGACTCTGAACTATTTACTTATCTCAATCGTGCGAGCACCGCGTCCCAAATGAAACGAAGATGCAATTGAGCGAATGATTCATTTGAAGCGCTCTTACAGATTTGAATCAGTGAATCACTTGGAAGAGACGACTCACTGAGTCGTTTCTGTAAAGATTGACACATCTCTACTTACAATATACTCTCCCTTGCTATGACATGTCAATGTATGTTAAATACACAATTCGCAAAATACACCCTCTAGTAACTCGTTGACTCAGAAGATATAACCTCACAAAGGTTCGTCGTTGAGCTACGTGATAACTGATCCTTGTAGCAAGTCACTCGTACTTACAAGATACACAAACGCTGTAGTAGATAGTTACCACATAATTTATAGTGAATGTTTTTCGATGCAAAAGATACACGTTGATAACTCTCGAGACACTACAACATACTAGGAGGTAGACTCTGTACCAGGGTCGTCTGCATGGGTACCTCCGTCTTACCTATTTCCGCCGCCAAACAGCAGGGTTCGCTTTGCTGTGTTCCGGCGTGAAGGGTAAGATAGGCAGTGAAATTACTGGGTACTGTGACTTTACATCTTATGTCACAAGTTGGCAACGTACACTGTGGTTCTTATGAGGTTTGCAGATTTGCTGCGAATCTCGTGGGAACCACATGTACTATAGGCGACTGTTACCACTTACCATCAGGTGGGCAGTCTGCTTGTTTGTCAACTTCAGCAATAAAAAAAAAAAAAAAAAAAAACACTATTCACAGTGCTAAGTCATTGATTCAATTCGTAAGGTATTATTTTGATTCGTCCATCGCTAGAGTTTTTCAAACATTCTATACTAGCATGTTATTTACTTGTTGTATTTTGCACACAGATTGCTTTAGATGGTGGCATAGGTGATCAGCAATTGAGCGCTGCGGTCCTGGTTAACATCACCATAGTTGATGTGAACAACAAGCCGCCGATTCTGAAGGAAATGTCCACTGTCACCGTTAAAGAAAATACTGAGGTACCGAAACAAGCAATCAAAGATAATTGTTAAAGTAAATAAATTAAAACTGAAATACATTATCATGATGCACATTTCTAATTAATGATGGAAAAAACGTATCTTTGTTGAGATTGGATCATTTGTATCCGGTTCAGTACAAAGATTCGAATCAGTAAAGTGCCTCATTGTATTAGTGGTTCAGACTCACTGATACAAATACACTGATCTAAATATTAATATTGATTCATTTGTATCAGTGACTCTGAGTCAATCGTGTAAGATCGAGATGCAATTGAGCGACGTGATCCGAAGCGCTCCGACTCTGAACTATTTACTTATCTCAATCGTGCGAGCGCCGCGTGCCGATTGAAACCGAGATGCAATTGAGCGAATGATTCGTTTGAAGCGCTGTTAGGGATTTGAATCAGTGAATCACTTGTATGAAACGACTCACTGAGTCGTTTCTGTAAAGATTGACACATCTGTTTCTTATACCATTTTTCTGAAATATTTTTTCGAGACATTTCACTCTGAAGTGCTTAACATGTCTAGTACTGAGTATTCTAAAACTAATGTGACAACACAGGTGGGTACTCAAATATATCGCGTACAAGCGTACGATCCTGACGAACAACCAGTGTTACGATACGCCATAGACAAGGAGGCGAGTATCGCAAGGAACGAAGATGGTGTACTAATACCGCCTACGGAATACGACTACTTATCTCTGTGGGACTTGAACTCTGTGGACGGGACGCTCAAAATTGTCAGGTGATATATTTTTGTGTTAGTTTACATGTCATTCATTTATTGTTCTCAAAACTCACAGTGAAAAACTTTATTTTTTTACAAGAGCTTATACTGTTAAAAGGAAACTTGATATGTACTTTTTTCTATCCAAATTTTCCGCGCAATTTTCTTTGTTTTTAATCATACATTTATAAAACAGTTTATTGAAATCGTAACATTTTCCTTAAGTTTGTCGTGTGTCATTACTTTCCAGAGTTTGTTCCTTATTGCCGAATGGTGTAATAATTAGAGATAGGATAATCGGATGCATATTTACCTAAAGTTAATTTTTGGCTCACAAATTATGGAAGCGGCTTTTTAAAATACATTTTGTAAAATAAAAATCCAGGGAAAATACGGGACTGCAAATTTAACGTAGTGCTATTGTTTGAAAATTACTAAATTAGCACGTGGTATTTATTTTCAAAAGACCGAGACTCCGGGTTCATTTCTACAACTATGCATACGTATTTACATGAAGTTTAGTTTCAGTTCCCCGTACGATTTATGAATGTACGATTTATTACATGAAGAGTGTTATACGAAAGTAGTGAGCTAGTTTGACTAAAACAATAATCAATTAAATAATTGAATAAAAAAACAGAAATGGTGAAAAATTTTATTTAACAAAACAATAAAAAGCCGTTTCCATACTTTGTCTTAAACTAACTTTAGGTAAATATGCATCTGATTATCCGATCTATAGTAATAATACAGGCTGTATTTTTTTGTCATAATTAAGAAATTCGATTACTAGCTAGAAATATTTATTTTTTAAAATCCAATGATGCAGTTTTAGTTTTCATTCGGATCCGAGACATTGTTACTTTTCGCTATCTTGAAAAAATTGTCTGTGTTCTTTTTATTTCTGCAACAAAGCATTATCTGTGTTTGATTTGAAAGCTAAGATATGGCAGTGAAATTACTGGTAAATCCTATCCGTCGTTCCTACTGTGGTTTTGTGGAGAATGCAGACTTGTAGCGAAACACACGCACCTATAAACACTTCACTATACTATTATGTTCAAGACTAAAAGTTTAATTTCATCACAGCCACCAATCAATCTCAGCTAGCAGATTTGACCAGGAGACGTATTTTTGAATCATTACACGTGAATTTGGAATTCGAATACGAATACAAATCGTTCGCGAAATTATTGTCTACTGCTTGCAATTTTATCGATTTTTGAATCACTCGAATTAAGTGTTTTTATTAAAAATAAATTCTTAATTAAATTCCGTTTCACGCAAAAAAATTCAAAATCACAACAACAAAAACAAAAATCCGGCGATGACTCACACGTGAAACGGATCACTGTCAAGATCACGTCAGCGTTGGATATTCTATTAGTAGAAATAAAAAACGAGTGGGTTGAACCACTGATGAAATGAAAGTTCAGAAATGGTGAATTCGGTAATTCGTATACGAATCTCACGATTTCGAACGCGGATTGGTTTTCTATTGTTTCAAAAATTCGTCTCCTGATCCATCCCAAACGTGGCTGTAATATTCCGTGCACGCTGTACAAAAAAATGACGTAAGATTTCTAGAGAGATCTGAAGTGAGCTCTAGTTCTTTTCGCAGGTTATTAGATCGAGAGAGAGTGGAAATTATAAAATTAGTGATAGTCGTAGAAGACATGGCCGCAATAGAAGACGGCCCACGTCAGACCGCTTCAGCTACCCTCACGGTATTAGTGGAAGATGTGAACGATAACAATCCCAAATTCCGCAAACCTTTCTACCGCACCTCTATACCCGAGAACTCGAAGAACGGGGCGTACATCGCGACTGTTGTAGCCGACGACGCTGACAAGAATCGCACTATCACATATTTTGTTGGGGGTGAGTTGAGTACAATACACAGTGACAGACAAATTAAGGTACTCGTCGAATTGATTGGACACCCCATACAAAGTTTTTAGCTGTTGAAACTAATGGGCTGGTATCAATAAAGTTAAGTCCGACTTAGTTAATCCATGTTTATTTTTGTCTTTCTTTAATATTGACTAAAAGACGAAACAAGACAACAATGTAGATTAATTAAACAAGACTTAAATCATGTGTATGATGTTATTTTGAAATAAAAGAGATCTGAGAGATCATTTATAATGAACTAGGTTTCTGCCCGCGGCTTCGTCCGCGTGGATTTTGGGATTGGGTCTATAGAGGGTTGAGAGTCATAGTTTTTGCCCACGGCTACATATGCGCGGAAGTCGGTTTATGGCGCGAAGGTTTTGTCGCGCTTCCTCTAGCTACTACCGTTTTTCCGAGATAAAAAATACCGCAGAACCTTGCTCAAGAATCACTCTATCTATTGATGAAAACCGCATGAAAATCTGTGCAGTAGTTTTTGAGCGAAGCCTTTATTGCACATCCCGTGGGATCTGTCGATTTTTCCGGGATAAAAAGCACCCTAGTATTTAATCCGGACTTTTATTTTTACGTCTGCAAAATTTCAAAGCAATCGGTTCAGTAGTTACGTCGTGAAAGCGGAACAAACAAACAAACTCACTTTCCAATTTATAATATTATTATATTAGTAAGGATACTAATGTTTTATTTAAATTCTCATCCAATTTACATTAGAACATATCTCAACAAGCTAGTGAACCGACAGTGAGAAAGAGATAAAAAATAATTAATACCAACATCAACATGAACATTACATAGCAGCCAACTTAAATATATTAGTATGCATAAACATTGCCATATTAAATAACAGTTTGTTAATAAAGCACTTTATTGTTGGTTGTATTGTTAGTTCGACTTATTATATCTAGATGGGGTTACTATATTAACAAATTTAATTAAGAAATTTGTATGGCAATGACTTAAAACATATCATCCCTACATGCAGAATAAAAACTATTTGTCATCTCTTGATTTATGGATCTACCGGTGTCGGCTAACTATATACATTTTTTACTGCAATTTATTGGTTTTCCAAATTTAAAATAAGATTTATAGTATGTTAATAGAAGAATAATATGTCAGTTACATACAAGTTACGTTTAATAAAGTATTTAGCATACAAAATACGTTTAACTTAAGTATATCCAATACCAGAAGCCAATAACTTTCTGGATTGGTATCTAAAGGTAAAGCGTATGTGTGCTATCAACCATGATCTAAAATATTTGTTTTACAATAATACTAGCTGGCCCAACAGACGTTGTCCTGTCAAATGTCTCAAATGTCACGTTGTCTCACGTTGTCTCAAATGTTTTTAAATAAATAATTTAGCTGAAAAACAATATCTATATGACCGTATTGTGAATCTAAACCATCCTCAAGCCCCCTGGAATACACACAAAAATTTCATCAAAATTGGTCCAGTCGTTTAGGAGGAGTTCAGTCACATACACACGCACACAAGAAATATATATATATTAAGATGTATCATTCCCCAGGGCCAGAGGAACTACTAGCTTTGGTACACATGGACAAAAGTTCTGGCGAGGTTGTTGTGTCGAACAAAATAGACCACGAACAGTTCCCTTGGATCAACTTGACGATCAAAGCTTTAGACAGCGGTGTACCATCGCGATATTCGGTCGCCGATATGTTTATACAGGTACTATAGAGCTACGAAATAGTTATTTATGCAACTGTTGTATAATCAGGGGTATTAAAACACGAATGTGGGTTTATCACACGAGGCGTAGCCAAATGTGATAATAGTATCATATGAGTGTTTTTAATACCTAATAATAACAGTTGCATACAAGACTTTATGTACAATCATGATGTGAATCCTCTATAAAAGATTGCCAATATTCGAATGAAAAAATCGGGTGGGGCTGTGCCGGGGCACACGGCCGTTGGTTTTAACGTGAAACGTCTATGTTAGGGAATCGCTTTTAAAGTAAAAGATTGAAATAAAAACAAGATTGACGGTGTTTTAAGTATTTTAATAAAAAACTCAATGTCACAACAGCGAGCTGACTATATAAGTGAAATATTCGCACATTTTTGTTTCTAAGACTAATAGTTTTTTAATTATTAAGGTACGATGATATAGACCTTTTCGTTACGGTCCACTTTTTAAACTTGGTACCCGTATGTTTCGGCGCGATTTTAAAGACGTTTCACGTCAAAATGGCGGGAAATAACACGATAAGATGAGAATCCGAAATTACGAGTTAGTCTACAATTTATTGTTCTTTTTTCAAAATTTTTGCGATCTGGTGGTGAAAATGTTCTTCTTTTGAAATTCATAATATCACGCGTTTGGATGATATAATGATCATAATATCATTGAGTGTTTTAATGTTGGCAATAAGCTAATTGTTATAGGTTTTTTTTATAGAGGATTAATAGCATGATAGTATAAAAGATATTTACACTCTCATATTTTTTAAATTTATATACATAATGGCATTTATAAACCGATACCGACGCCTTGAGCGTATTGTTCTCATCAACATTTTATTTTGTGGACCATGCTAAATAATTAATTGGGAAATTAATAACCGCAGAGACATTCTAATTTAAAGTTACCAAACTATTGAAAACGTATTTCGTCAATTTTCATCGAAATAAACATAAAAGAAAACATCAAAATTTCGTTACTTAATTCCAATTTTTAATTTACCACGCGTAATGTATTTCGACGCCACGAACCGCTATGGGACTCGCAAGGATGCTAGTATTTATTGTTGTTATTTTTTTAAAAGCTGTAAATTAATTTCATTTATTATCCACAATGTATAATTATATAACGGGCTTATATTATTAATTACTATGTAACACGGGCTTCGGTATCGGTTTCGTTACACCGTGTATAATTCCTATCCCCGAGAGTATAGACAAAGGTGTAAATAGACCCCCACTCTTTTCAATTGTTTATAAATACCATAGTAATAGGGGGCGGACGGTTCCCTCTATCTGGGCATTTCACAGAGCTGTAATTGCTTTAAATCCCCTTAGTCGTCTCTCACGACTTCCGCGGGAGGAAAGGGAGCAGTGATTCGTGTATTCTTATATCGTCATCGTACAGATACACCACATATAACTTTAGGCTGCTTAATTTTGAAACAATTCTCAATAATGATTACATCGGTAATTGACGACGTTAACATTTCCATTCAAGTATTGTTATTTAAGTATCGTTTAAAAAATATTAACTGATCAATAGAAATAATAAAAAACTGACCAATTAACTATCATAATATATCGATCGTTAATCTTTATACACTGATTCAGGCCGAGCGACGAATACAGCACAGCGCACACGTACGTTAGATACGTACCAACATAACGAACGCTTGATTTTTATGACTTATAGAATACAGCGCAACAATTTCTTTATGTAAAAGTACACTCGCAACGATAATAAACAAATAATTTTGATTACCTGTTTACAGATTAAAGATTAGCCTTTATTAGTTTCCTTTTTCAGTTATATTTATGTTATTTGTAATGAATTAGCGATTAAACATTTAATGGCACCCAACTGACTATTATATTTATTGGCAAATAAATAATTTTAAAGCTGATAAACTTAGAATGAAAATCCATTTTATTGATAAATTTTAAACAATAATAACAGTTTACTTGTTTTAGAAGCTATAATATAAAAGTATCGCAAGTCTATGAAAGAAAACTCCTAAAATTCCCAAACATAACTCCGATCTCACATATTCTATTCAGGTACTGGATGAAAACGACAACAACCCTGTATTTGAAACGTCGCCGTTTGAGTACAGAGTATTGGAATCCGTCGAACCCGGTACTGTGCTAACATATGTGGTGGCCAAAGACGCCGACTCTGGCGAATATGGCAAGATTACTTATCTACTCGATCGTATGTCGACTCAGGTAATTGTTTAAGCTGTATCCATACATAAACTCTTTATTGAACAAAAACAAATACAACTATATATACTAATAGGTAACAAGCTAACTAGTCCAGGCTTATCTCTCAGAGAGATTTCTTCCAACCAACGCTAGATGTTTTGTGAGAATCACACAGCACAGGATTAAATAATATTTATATAAATTACGTACTACAGTAATTTTCATGGTTTAAAAGACAAAATATGTACATTCACTTTTGCTTGCTTGCTTCAATTGGCTTGTTTTACTGATGCTTCCCTAATTTCCAAACAAAAGTAGTCAGTAAACAACTTATCACAATTTTTCATGACAAGTTGTTAAACAACAAACTATTATTGCGTCACTATTTTTATGAGTCCATTTGAACAGCATTAAAATCACGTATAGATGCGCATTGTTTTGACGCAATTCTAACCCAAACTACTTTACGGGTAGCAGCTTATTTTGTTTTCATAATAACTTAATTAAATACAACTTAAGAAGGCCTAGAAAAGTAAACTGATAATCTGACAATGTGAATAAATTACCAATAATAAATTTGGTAAAGATTCATGTGGGAATTGAAAGTTTGGTATATATGAGTACATTATAAGTTAATGGTAAAACAGTTATATAATATTCAGACCTAAATTCCAGAACTGTCAATTTAATAAAGCAAATATTTATCTCACTAATTAGTAGATTGGATCTTCATCTAACTCAAGATACCGCTTAATAACGCCCTAGTTGTATTCCTTTGCTTGAATGAGGCTTTTGAAATTTATTCATATTACAGATAGTAAAAGTGCACTCCAACATATGATACATCTCTGTTGCCAGAAGGCAACAGAGATGTATCAACAGCTTATAAAATACTTGAGATAATTTATGAGCTTATTTCTAAAATTATTTGTTTGCGATTTCAATGGATTCCTTCACATATTGGAATAGGCTATTTGACAAGTTTTTAAAATCCATTTTATATTATTTAGTAGAGTCTAAGGAACCCAGTAAAAGTTGTTATTTTTAATTCTGGTATATATTAGCTGAAAAACATCGAATTAAAAATTCAATATTTGAATAGTCTGCCAAAACGCTACTTTGACAATATGGCGCTGCAGTGAGGTCGGTGACGTCACTTGCCTGTATTCTGATCTGTGACAACTGACATATATATTTGTTTGTTGTAAACAAAAAACGAAAGTGCGATTGGATTTACTTTTTATCAGTGATTTATGTAACAAAATGAGTTACAAATGGTGTGTAGTTTCAAAATGTACAAATACGTTGTTATAAACTCCGGAAAAACTATTTGTAAGTGTTCCAAAGAATATCGAAGTGCGCCGAAAGTGGTTGCAACTTTCTCGGAGGGATCATAATGACAGCGAATAGTACAAATATTTTCTTTTGTGAAGACCATTTCGATGTAAGTAAACATAATATTTATATTTTGTAATAATTAATTACATTCAGAATGTTAATATTTTCGTTATTGATTTGAGGTTATAATACTTCTAATGTTTTTAACAGAATGTCTCTTGCAACTCACTTCGAATATTACCGCTGTTTTCCATAATATTTGTTAAAATTTGTAGCTACAGAGTCCTATGATTTTAATAAGGAGTACACTAAAAGATCCCGACTAAAACTTGTTTGTTCCTTACAGATGGAAAATGAAATGGCAAATTATTATCACTACAAAATGGGTTTCAGTCAGAAAATAATTTTAAATATAAAGTTGTGCCTTCATTGCCAGCCAGATCGTATTAAAAAAATGTGTAATGCTGGTACTTCCCGATCTGCATTTGTCAAACGGCAAAGAATGACGACGTAACGTGAACAAATTATCGTTTATGTTCACGGAATCGTGCCAAACAAACTTAATTATTTGTTAAAGACGTTGAAATTTTGTCTTTGGTAGGTTGTGAAAAAGAAAATGTGTTTGGCATTAAGATTTTGATTGTTGTATTGGAAATTGTAGTGCAAGGGTTTTTGTAATGTTTTGAATTGTTTTTATCTTGTATTTAAATAGAGATGTAATGAAGAACAAAATGTGTATGTAAATTTCATCCCCGACAACATTATTTATAACCTATATAAGTTCTTGTGGAAGTTCATCATTATTTCACTTTCTTATGATATAATTTAAGTTACCAGTAAAGTGTAGTTATACTTACTTTGCTGTTTTTACATTTTTTTAGCTCCGAAATATAAATGTCAGAATTATTTTTGACAAATAATCCGACCATGATTGCGTCGACTTGCGGCAGGTTTCTGCTGTCTGCTTTTACAAAATCGTTGTCCATGGTTGAAAGTACTTGTAAAATAGTGCAAATAAACAAAAAAAAACAATGAATAGTAAAGAAAATCTTAATATAACGGAGATAACCTACCACAACTAGGCGCAACACAAGTAGGCAAACGAAGTTTACAAGCAAGTGACGTCATGATAAACGCGACCAATCAGAAGCGTTTTGTGTCACATGACAAACGTTTAAAAAATGCAATTTTTATTTACGGATTTTAAAATAAATTAATCATTATTTTTAACTTACGTTAATAAATAATCATTTTTTAACTCTTAATTTATACTGTTAACAGTAATTGACACTTTATTTTTCGCATTGTCAAAAAGCCTATTACTGGGAACGAAGAGGCTGACCGAATAGCAAAACTGGCAATAACGAAAGGTGAACATAGATATGTTAAATCATTTTATTCGAAAATTACATCAAAATACAAGCATATTTGTTTTGATAAATGGTGTGAATATTTCGATAAACGGTCAAAAGAAAAAGGCATTTGGTATAAAAGTATCCAGTGTCAGCCTCTACGTCACCCATGGTTTTACAATCTTAAATTAAGTAGAGAATATATAGCATTATTAAATAGATTACGTTCTGGACATTATCCATCCAACAAGTTTGGATATTTAATGAAAAACATAGAATCTCCTAACTGTGAAATTTATGGTACTATGGAAGATGTCCAACACTTGTTGATGCTAGGAGAGATTTATTCAACAGATTAAAAATTAATATTATGGATGTTGGTATGTTCCACAATATTCTGGCCCAGCCAACTTCCAAAGAGGCCCATATGTTATACAATGTACTGTGCCCGCCGCGACTACCTTGAGATTAACTGTGATTGTATATGTTCCAATAGGACTGACATATCCATTTGGATAAAAGTCCTTTTAAAATAAAGAGAAAAAAATTATTCATATTAAACTACTAAGGGTTACTGACAATTAAATATTGTTGATTCATTCAATGTTTCAGGGCAAATTCCTTATAAACGCAGACACGGGCGCCCTGACAGTGTCAGACTGGTTGGACCGCGAGACACAAGCTTCGTACAACTTAGTCGTAGAGGCTTGGGACAACTATCAGTTCGGGTACCTCAGCGGAGAGAGTCGAAATGCCTTCAAACAGATTGTGTGAGTCAACTTCCTTGTATATATTATTGTTTATTGATTTTGTTGATACAATGAAATCTTACAGAGTACGAATTATCTTTAAAACCATTTTTATCTTATTAATATGTAATTTTAAGTTATCATTAGAGATCGGATAATCGGATGCATATTTACCTAAAGTTAATTTTTGGCTCACAAATTATGGAAGCGGCTTTTTAAAATACATTTTGTTAAATAAAAATCCCGGGAAAATACGGGACTGCAAATTTAACGTAGTGATATTGTTTGAAAATTACTAAATTAGCACGTGGTATTTATTTTCAAAAGACCGAGACTCCGGGTTCATTTATACAACTATGCATACGTATTTACATGAAGTTTAGTTTCAGTACCCCGTGCGATTTATGAATGTACGATTTATTACATGAAGAGTGTTATACGAAAGTAGTGAGCTAGTTTGACTAAAACAATAATCAATTAAATAATTGAATAAAAAAACAGAAATGGTGAAAAATTTTATTTAACAAAACAATAAAAAGCCGTTTCCATACTTTGTCTTAAACTAACTTTAGGTAAATATGCATCCGATTATCCGATCTCTAGTTATCATACTTTGCATAACTCCTAATATGTAATTACTAGCTGTATCGGCGACTTAGTCCGCGTGGAATAGTTATTTTGAGCATCATATTTATTTTTGCAAACAACCACCTCGGCTGTTACCCACGACTTCGTCCGTGGCAATTTCTGTTATTATCTTATAAAATAACATAATTATATTAAAGTACTTCTGCGTAAATTATATTTTTAGTTTTATTTTCTTGTGTGTTGAATGCGACAAATCCAAATTTAATTACCATAAAAACGATTCTAGTGAGTTAACCTTAAGAGATAGACATATACTGGCGCAGACATTTTTTAGATCATTTCAAGAAGAATAATTCTTTCATACATATTTTTTTGGTATCTTGAACCGTTTTCGCAGCGCACGCAACGGAAGCCCTCAAAGATGAATAATTTTCCCCGTTTTTTCCACATTTTCCATTATTTCTTCGCTCCTATTAGTCGCAGCGTGATGTTATGTAGCCTAAAGCCTTCCTCGACAAATGGTTTATTCAATAAATAATTTTTCAATTCAAACCAGGAGTTCCTGAGATTCGCGAGCGCGTTCAAACAAACAAACTCTTCTGCTTTGTAATATTAGTATAGATATTTTGTTGCGGAAATCACAATAGAATTAAAGAATTCGTCGATTTCAAATGGAATGTAAGGACAACAATTTGCGTGGATTTACTTTACCATTGCAGCTGTGATTTATGGATAAAACATATGGTTACCAACTTTATTACAGTTCCTTTTTGTTATTTGTATAATTCATTATTCTATTTCATTCTCCAAGGATATGTCCAGATCAGTCAGTCCTGCCCTACTAGCATCTGCCGTCTTTCTGCAATCTTCAATCCACCTTTTGGTACAATTTTGGCTTTTCTCGACATATGCTTGGACACTAGCACTTATGGACCCTAGCGCTCGAACTTAATGTTCACAGTTGTTCCATCATATAAAGAATTCCAATGTCTTTTAGGTAACCAAATATCAGTAGCCAAGTTCCGATAACATATCAACACCGGCAACACGCACGAATCAAACACTCGTCTTGAAACACAACGAAGATGGGCCGAAATATATCGCGTGACTTCCCAAACGAGTTCAATCCTTCGATTAGATTTTGTTTGTAAACCTACTTGTCCAATCGAGGGCAGCTGCATATGAAATACATAAACCCTTTTCGTTTATCTTGTGATAATGTTGCATTATTTCAATTAATCTATTTAATTATTACATCTTTATATATAGGTTACGAGCATTATCTACTATATAAAAATAAGTCGGGTTTTCCTTCTTGACGCTATAACTCCAGAACGCACGAACCGATTTCCACGGTTTTGCATTCGTTGGAAAGGTCTCGGGCTCCGTGAGGTTTATAGCAAAGAAAATTCAGGAAAAAATCCTTATCTATAAAATAAGTAGGAACAAAAAACTGCCACTTTACAAATCTTTTTGACAGGACGAAGTCTATCGGGTCCGTTAGTTTCATCTAAAAACGTTCACCACACACAAGATGACAAAGGTTTTGTCATTGTTTTCCCTTATACGTAAGCACATACAAGCATAAGATTATTACCTCTTTCTGTTCTTGTATATTTAGTTTTATGTTGACCTTGGTAAATACCTGTTAAGGTCTATGTTGAATAAAGATTATTTTGATTAGAATTGGCATAACAGTTACTGTTTGAATCGAAATCGTGATCTGTATGAAACTATTTCTCCCAAATCCAACAGTTTCCAAGTTGTTACCTGTTTTACGCCAATCCTTGTTTATTGGTCAAGCATGTTTCCTTATGGTCGCTTATGTTATTTCAGTATTCACGTGGAAGACGTGAACGACAACCCTCCAATACTACATACTCCCGAAGGCTGTAGTACAATAAGCGAGTTCCACAACCATCGCGAGCCCATAACAGCGGTGTCCGCGACGGACGCAGACGACAATACCTCGCCTAACGGACGAGTGCAATTTCATCTGGTCGGTGGAAAGGGGAATGGTAAGATTCCAAAATATTTTTACATTTATGAGTTGCTTGGCTTTCGTACCTTACCTGATTACAATTCATTTTCTAAGGAAAATTAATAACCAAAGCAATTTTTATTTTATTACTTTGCATTTGAGAAAAAATAATTTAAAATCACGTGAATGACGTGAGAGTTACTGAGGAGTGTAGATTTGTATTTGCCAAAGTCGATGATACTGTTTATATGGCCAAGTGGTTTTCGGGACCCAGGTCTAAATTTTGGATATGTTGTTCTCGTGTTCGAGCTGAGCAAAAAATGTAATGGTCGCAAAAAATGTTTACGACTCATTTCCCCGCTAGGGGGCTCTGAAGTCTGTATTAGAAAATCGTGGTTTTCGGCAGAATCAGCTGATTTTTGGATATGTAATGGCCGCAAAAAAGTTAATATCATCATCATAGTATCTACTTGGAAAATAATTGTATTGTGAAGCGTTATCAATTATGTCATTAATGTCTTCTGGCATATCAAATGTCAACCCAATATCAAATGTTAACATAATGTTAATATATAACATCCTTTGTTAATTGCAGAATGAGTTAAATCTTTAAACTCTATTCTATGTTACGGCTATATAATTGTTTTTTTTTTTGTCAATACAGTATATTTTTAAACAGTTCATCCCAAATTGACTTCTACTAGTAACAAACAAAATAATCTGGTTTCGAATCATTATGAACGTTGCGTATTTCCTGAAATATCAGATGCGACATAGTTACGAAATGTAAATTAAAATATAATTAACAGAATATTGATTGAGCTGCGAGATGTTTTAATGCAATATGTTTCAATATAAACTCTTCATTTATATGAAATGTTTTTATATTTTTTATCTACTGTCATGCTATTAATCCTCTGTAAAATAACCTATAACAATTAGCTTATTGCCAACATTAAAACACTCAATGATATTATGATCATTATATCATCCAAACGCGTGATATTATGAATTTTAAAAAAAGAACATTCTCATGCAATGACATTTTCACCACCAGATCGCAAAAATTTTGAAAAAAGAACAATAAATTGTAGACTAATTCGTAATTTCGGATTCTCGTCTTATCGTGTTATTTCCCGCCATTTTTTCACTCGAATATTGGAAATCTTTTATAGAGGATTCACATCATGATTGTAGATAAAGTCTTGTATGCAACTGTTATAATTAGGTATTAAAACACTCATGTGATACTATTCCAAACCCACATTCGTGTTTTAATACCCCTGATTATACAACAGTTGCATAAATAACTATAGTATATCCAAGAAGTATAAGTTAATATACATATATAAATATGTAACTAAAAATAATAAATATTATTGTACTAAGTATTTTCACTAAAATAATGGATAGCCGACTCAATCAGGCATAATAATTTTACAAAACTCCGACAATTAGATCTTACCCTACGATATATTAATAATCAACACTCACACGCACGAAATAGCACAATACATATATACTCGTCATTTATACACAGAACTGTTTCGCTTCGAGCAAGTTGGCGGCGACGCAAACACGGGTCGCTTGTTCGCTCGTCAACCTCTCAAAGATCGCTTTGGAAACTACACTCTTATAGTGGAAGCACGAGATTTGGGAACCCCTTCGAACAAAGTTCGCGACGAACTGAGAATATGCGTGACTGACTACAACGATCACGCACCCGTGTTCGTCCATCCGCCACAGAATGTCACCATCAAAGTTCCCGAGGTAAAGTATGAACCTGTTTAACAATTGCATTAAAACATAAGAGTGATTTTATGAAACGAGCCTAAGGCGTGTTTAGACACTTGCACGTTGTAATAATTCTCAAATGTGATTTTGTTAAGTAATTAGTAGAGATCGGATAATCGGATGCATATTTACCTAAAGTTAGTTTAAGACAAAGTATGGAAACGGCTTTTTATTGTTTTGTTAAATAAAAATCCCGGGGTTGCGGAATTGGATAGCCGGATGTTTATTTATTTACCTAATTTAGTTTTTGACAAAATATGGAACTGTCTTTTTATTATATTTCCATAAATAAAAATCCCGGAATTCCGGTACTGTAGAACATTTTGGTAATGCAAAACTAGTCGGTAATATGAGCTTATAATATCCTATTTAAAATGGGGCGTAAATATTACCTCGGTTACTACAGTTTTAATCACTATCTATCACTATGGGTTGGTCATTGAAATCTGACTGATTTCTTAATGTCTGTGCTGAACATGATTGTGTTGTGTCAGATTTCAGTGACTGTTCTAAATCTAAGCCGCTAGCTTCTGTTTCATTTAAATAATTGTAATATATTATAATATTTTTTTCGAGATTATCTGTTGTTAGTCTATTTCTTTTAACATTTAGGATCCACTTATAGTTAGAAAATGATATTTCCACATCAACTGACGTAAGTGGCGCAAATTTATAAATACAAGCGCTACTCTCTTGAGTAAGTTTTTCGCTTATTTCCCTCAGAGCATCTAAATCAGGGTTTCTATCCATAATCTGCTCCATTTGCACAGTGACGAATGTCTTATACAACAGCAGGAATCCGGTCGCTAGTAGTCTGTACTTGCTCACAACTGCCGTCTCACTCACACTCATTAAAACGGAAGTTAACTCAGAGTGAGATACTAGACCATACTTACGCCCGGGCACCATTTCTGTTTTTTTATTCAATTATTTAATTGATTATTGTTTTAGTCAAACTAGCTCACTACTTTCGTATAACACTCTTCATGTATTAAATCGTACATTCATAAATCGCACGGGGAACTGAAACTAAACTTCATGTAAATACGTATGCATAGTTGTATAAATGAAGCCGGAGTCTCGGTCTTTTGAAAATAAATACCACGTGCTAATTTAGTAATTTTCAAACAATATCACTACGTTAAATTTGCAGTCCCGTGTTTTCCCGGGATTTTTATTTAACAAAATGTATTTTAAAAAGCCGCTTCCATAATTTGTGAGCCAAAAATTAACTTTAGGTAAATATGCATCCGATTATCCGATCTCTAGTAATTAGTAAATGTCGATCTACGTGACGTATCGACTGAATTTGAAATTAGAATAAGGACCTACTTAAATAGTATTTATTTTACACAATGTTCGAAATTTAATAGTAAATTGCTTTATAAGGGTTGTTAGACGCCCGAGCGCAGCGAGAGTGAGAGAGAATGAAATGAAAAGTAGAGTGCTACACACGTATAAAAGGAACAAACCCTACTCGGACTATAGTCTAACAACCTCGTAGGGATTGATTCCTTTTCACCCTTATAAAGCAATCTACTATATATTCCTTGCATCTCGCCACTTCATAGAGTCGGAATATGTATTTAAATATCATTCTTTTGAAATTTTCGGCAAAAGATTTTCGAGTTTGTATTTGCTTCGTTCGTGACTGAATCTGGAGCCGAAATTACAGAATCGCTTCATTGTTTTTCTTAAATACCTAAACGCACAATCAAGATTTCGGTACAGCGTAACAGATTCCGCTCCCGCCAAAATTATCTTTTTCACAGGTATTTTTAAATTTGGAACACATCGCGTTACCCTTTTACTGGCCTTTCAGCCAAATACTTTTATTATCATTGTACCAAAAATAACGTAACGTAAACCTAATTCGGTTCTATTTTTAAAATTTTACTTACCGCCCTAAGGAGGGAAGTAAATAGTATGAGAATTTTCCGCCCGCTGGTGGGAACTAGCGTTTTCTCCCCAATACTCAGATCAAGGAAACGCTCCTTTCCGAGCATGAGGAATGAAAAATTTATTACATTATCAAATGTAATATCGTAAGAACATTACAATTTTTACTTGCTTATAGATTAGAAAATGGATAAAATTCTATTGATTGCTGTAACGCTAGTAACATTTTGATTGTTTTTAGAGGATTTATGTATGTAGACAAGCAAACAAATAATTGTGCCCGTCATGAGAATGTGCACGTATTGAGGTTAAACATTCCTCGAGATAATCATCTCAAGGATGCTGAGTAAGCTAGCAATACGCACGCGCAAATTAGTATATAAGCCTTACTTTTAGTTAAATAAATCAGTTATTATAATGGAGGCCATAATAGACGATATCAGACTATAACCTGAGTCTCATTATGTCCATTGCCTAAACATTGGCAAATTGGTGACCCCGAGAAACGCAACACAATGTAAACACTGGCAAATGACATGGACAAAAAGTGGGCCTCAATCATGTGCAGAGATGTTCATCAATTTACAATTTATTATATTTTTTTTAAATCCCCCGTTTTTCTGTAAATGATGTTTGAAAGTACCTAGATATTCAAGTAAACACATCCCAAAACGTGGTTAAAACGTTTTAATTAAGTATATAAAATGATAATTTATTTCAATCTTATTGAAAAATGGTTATATAGTTAACAAAAGAAATGTAATTTAGTAATTATAAATTCATGAAGTTTGAGACATGTTGTGTTACTGACCACCCTGAATGTACCTGTAATGTGTCTGTGATCAATCGTCCGCTGTCAATGCGACTTTGACAGCATGTCTTGCGCAAATTGATAAAAAGAAAAAAAAAAAGAAGAAAATAGATTCAATCAATTTGCTAGTATTAAATTATTTAAATTATTAATTACAAAAAACGGGAGATATTAAAAATGTAATCTTTATCCAGATGATCATACAATAATTTATACTCTTCTCTGGTAAAGTTTCGTCGCTGCACATTACTCAGGCCCACGTTCCATGCAAATTTTGAGCATCACCTTTCCAAGCAGAATGCGACGATTGGCACGACCGTGGTAGAAATGAGGGCGATAGACGCGGACATAGGACCCAACGGCGCGGTCCGGTACCGCGTGAGGCAAGACGCAGGTGGCGCTTGGCGGACGTTTAGCGTCCACGCCACCTCTGGCGCGCTGAGGACCATCGCTGCGCTTGACCGGGACAAGCAGACTACTTATCAGGTAGTACCTACAGCAGTTAGCTGCGCTTGTTGTAGGGAATCTTCTTTAAACTAATATAACTATTTGTTGATATAACTTTCACATTCATCAAACTCTTTCTCAAATTGTTCGTCTGTCAATAGTCAAGTCACTAATTCAACCGTCTAATGCCCGGTCTCTGAATACCTTAGCTAAACTCTCAATAACTAATGATTCAACAAAGTTATCAAAGAGATAAACGTCTCATAACTGTCGGTGAGTTTCTGAATGCAGGACCGTGCTTTCAACAGCTATGAAATAGTTAAGTAGTTCTAAATTATGTTACTAGATGGGTCTGTTCACAAAATACGAAATAAAAATTGACTTTGTTATATTAATTCATCAATAATTACAATTTAAACATTTATTTTGTAATATTTCTTCATCCGCGATAATAATTTAATAATGATAACATTTTTGTTATCGATAGTAAGTATTAAAACACTATTTTATAATATTTCGATAGTATTGCCTGAATATATATACCCATAAATCGATAAAATAAAAAGATTATAGATGAAAAAAAATGGCATGATTTCGCACGGATTTTGAATTCTTTGTGTTTGATGTTTTACCGCGGTACGACCGGAAAAGTACCGCGACACATTTGTAGTGTCGCGGTACTTTATTTTCCTTTCTACGTGGATTCGAGTAAGCGCAGCAAAAATTTTACTGAGCGGGAGAAGATGCTTCTTATTCGTATTTAATATTGTAGAACTCATTGTCTTTTTTAAATATAATAATTTAAAATGTAGCTACCACTATTTTATTTCACATAAAATTACCACGTTATAACCTTGAGATTCTTGTTTGACACATAAACCACAGAGACATAAACGTCAAATAAAGTTATGGGACCGATAAACGGCACTAACTGGTCAGTTAGGTTAATCTAAGTTTAAACGGAGTTTATCTAATTCTACGGTGTTCAGAAACGATTTGTTGGGAGTTATCGAACTGATAGTGTTATTGAACAGATAAACCATTGACAAAATGTACTCAGAAACCGGGCATTAATCTTTCAACCCTTCTAACTTTTCGTAAAAGTCTACTTTAATGCCATCGATATCTTTTGCTTTCTCAATTTCATTAGCAGATCCACTAAATACTCTACGTAAATTTGCTCTCTTACGTTTCAAACTCTCGAGTTCCAGTGAAGTAGATCCATCCGATTTTTTCACGGTCGCCATTCTGTAAACTAATTTTCCTCTACAGTGAAAATACGCTGGTAAAACTAATAAATGATTTATTGTAAATCTTAACTAAAACATTTTCTGTAAGTTCTAGCATATAATTTCAAGTAATAACAAAATCTATGATCTCCATAGCAACGTCACAATAATTCGAAATTCAATAAAGTAGTATGTAAAAAGTTATTGACAGTTGTACTGTGTACTAAAGGAGACGTTTTTTTTGGGCCCCATTTTTTTATTATTCTTGTACACTTACTGTGTGATGTTTTTCTGATAGATCTCCCCTCTAAGGCAAAGTTTCCAAAAAGAAAAAAAATATAAAAACCTGCGAGCTTTTAAAAAATAAAGTCTCGAATATTGGTTCTTTCATAAAGCTTTTTTTTATATTTATAGTAGGCCAGTCATCTAAAATATGTTAGGTCACAAAAAATTGCAAGGTCCTGATTTTTTGTGATGTTGTTAGGATAGATACCAATAGTGTAAATCTAGATTTGCAACCTCGAAAGACCTGTGCTAACTTCGTGGTGCTCGAAGCACCTCGAAATTTTCGAATATTTTCAGTTTTTGGCTTACAACTTCTAAAATATGCATTTTGCAGCAAAGTCATCTATGAAACTAAATGTTAAAATTAAGACAAAATAAGCTACAAAATGAGTATAACCCCAGCTCTTGTATGTTTAACAGATCTCAAGATATGACATTTCGAAAATGGGCAATTACCCACCGTTTCCGACCCACTCTGCGTCTTATACCATTAATTATGTGGGAACTTCCTTTTGAAGTTGACATAGCAGTTAAATCTCTTTTCATCGTTGCTTATTCCGTCGATCGCTCTTATACAAAAAATTCTTGTTGCAGAGCCTTTTATTGAATATTTCATAGCTGATATGCAGCAAGCAATTCATACTCCGGCACGAACCAGCCATCATATCTAGTCTATTGACATCAAATAAATGTGTTTGTCAAATCAAAAGAGTGGGATTGCTGTTTTGATATTGTTTCTCTACAAAGAAAGTGGCGCCCTCATCTGATTTATATTGAAAAGTATCTTGACAGTTTGTGATCCAATCATTATCACGATATCTAACAAGTTACGCACTCCTATTGGTCAATTGCAGTTTGGTTGCGTTTCGGACATGATTTTTCCGAAACGCTTGACCAATAAAATCTGACTTCACTTCGGTGTTATCTAACTGTGAGCCACAGTTACAGACGTTTATAAAACAAACTGAAATGTAGATGCTCGGGAACTCTTATTATCAAATATACTGCAATCGCAACTAATGTACTAAACATTAATGAACAAAAAGAATTTATACTTAATTTTTCATATATATCCCGTATTGATAATTTCACGAACTTCTTTATGTATATTAACAATTTATCTAATTTATTGTTCTAGTTGCGAATAGAAGCGTACGATCTCGGCCTACCGACGCCGCTCAGCTCCGACCTGGACTTGACGATTTACGTACAAAACGTGGACAGTTACCGGCCGCGCTTTCCGCACAAAACGTTCAATGTTAACGCAACCGAAAACGCGTCGAATTTCGCCATTTACCTCCCCAGTGTAATAGAGAGAGATGCCATAGACAGAGGGGACGAGCCAGTGTTGCCAGTATGCTACTACATTGTGCACGGTGACGTCGATAATGTGTTTAAGCTAGAACGGAGTACGCACAAGTAAGAATAATATTTTGCAGTTGTCGATTTTAATTATGTGTTTCAATTCTAATAAAATAATTACATGCTAATTAATCAAATACTATTAGGAAACACATTCACGATTTTATTTAGCTCTAGTCCAGTCTGACGATATTGTTTTGTATAAGTTGTACAGCTGGTTCTACCGTTGAAACTTAAAGGAGACCTTTTTTTTTGTGGGCCCCAATTTTTATTATTTTTCTACACTTACTGTGTGATGTTTTTCTGATAGATCTCCCCTCTAAGACAAAGTTTCCAAAAAGAAAAAATATATAAAAACCTGCGAACTTTTAAAAAATAATATTTAAAGTCTCGAATATTGGTTTCTTTCATAAAGCTTTTTTTTATATTTATAGGTTTTAATGAAGGCGTCAAGCTATTTATATTATTTTTTCCGAAACTATTAATAAAGTCTGATAGTAAATATATGCTCTTACTGCAGATTTATTCCCTAAAATGAAACCGTAGATGCTGGCTGTATTGGGTAGTTGCTTTGCATTTTTATTAAATAATGATAGTTACCTCCTATCATCGTAATGTCATTGTCAGTGTGACAGTGGCATCCTTGTGACAATCAAAATCGAAGTTGCCAATATAAAAAAGCTTTGGGTTGCTGTTTTATTGATCTTAACTTCAAAACCTTTTCTTTTTTTTACAATGTTTTGCAGGTTTTAAAAAAATATCTTGTTACGGGTAAAGGTTCCTTATTTTTTGTGCTTTCCATAAAATATTATTTTATTACTGTAGGCTGAGAGGGGCCCAACCTCCGTACAAAAATGGAACATCTCCTTTTCACTACTAACTCTGGTAACACTGAACGTTTTTTAGGTTGACAACACTAAGACCTCTTGATCGCGAGCATAGAGCTAACTATAGCCTAACTATTCTCGCTACTGAGGACTGCATCGATTCTCCCAATTACCAGCCCGATGTAGACTCTGTAAGCACTTTACGAGTGCACTTAAAAGTAACCGATGTCAATGATAACGCTCCTGTGTTTGTGAGGAGTATTTTCACCGGCGGTATCACTACAGAAGCGGATTTTGGGATCGAGTTCATGCATCTCAAGGTATGTACGGATCACAAATCATTAAATACGAAAATTATTTAAATGTTTAATTTCTTACTCACTAATATGCATATTATTGTCGTTTATTAAGTACTAGCTTTCTGCCCGCGACTTCGCCCGCGTGGATTTCGGGATTGGGTCTATAGAGGGTTAAGGGTCATAGCTTTTGCCCACGGCTACATATGCGCGGAAGTCGGTTAATGGCGCGAAGGTTTTATCACGTTTCCGAGATAAAAAATACCGCAAAACCTTGCTCAAGAATCACTCTATCTATTGATGAAAACCGCATGAAAAGCTGTGCAGTAGTTTTTGAGCGAAGCCTTTGTTGCGCATCCCGTGGGATCTGTCGATTTTTCCGGGATAAGAAGTATTTTAATATTTAATCCGGACTTTTATCTTTACGTCTGCAAAATTTTAAACCAATCGGTTCAGTAGTTACGGCGTGAAAGCAGAACAAACAAACAAACTCACTTTCCGATTTATAATATTAGTAAGGAAGGATTCAAGAGACTCGATTAAACTAAAATCAAAATAATCTTTGACTTTGATCGCACCCATGTTTTGAATCGTCCACTCTAATAATAACATACTTCTTTTTATAAGTTTTTAAATTATATTTTTTTTAAATTCTATATATAATAAGATACTTTTTTAAGTGAGAAATATTGTAAAAGCAACAGTACACCTGCGCCTATTACTTGTGAAGATACATCGCCATGTTTGCGCGCTGTCGCGGGTCGCTCAAAAACGCTCCAATACTGAAAACACTGCAATCGTGACGTCATAACTAAGTAAACTCGTCAAATTTGTATGAGCGTATAAACAAATTTTAAAAGAACTTTGTTATTTGTACGTTTATAGGTATACTTTCTATATATAAAAATGATACATTCAATGTGAGAATGCTAGAAATGTGTTCGTTTCTTTAAAATTACGAAAATAATAATTGCTCATTTTTTAGAAATCTAAAAACAATATAAATTAATAATTAAACTGAAATTTCTATATTGACATACTTTCATGAGATAGAAATTGCTCAAATCAGATAATTATAGTATAAAAACGGCCATAATCAGTTGTAGTCGTCTACCCTATTAGCCTAGCCCAAAGTAAGCTCTGTAAGGCTTGTGTTATGGGCTAGGGTAACGGATAGACATACATATATAAATATTTTTGATAGAAACGACCATGACTAGGGTACAAATGCTCGCTCGTGATGAATTCACGTTAACATCTGCCCCCACCGGGACTCGAACCCGGGACCTCAGAGATGGCGACACCTTGAAACCGATGTACCAACCACTCGACTGCGGAGGTCATATACTATATATACTATTATACATTATAAAATACATTTGAAAACAGGCCGAAGATCTGGACGAAGGAGATAACGCGAAAATATCGTACTACCTCATAGGCGAAGTTAAAGAAACCCTAGCCGAAGGCTTGGACAATCTCGCCGTCTCCCCGTTTCTAGTCAATATGGACACCGGAGCCGTTTCGCTTAATTTCGACCCACAGAAAGGGATGAAGGGATACTTCGACTTTAAGGTTTGTACCTTACCAAACAATTGAATGAACACAAAATGAATGAACTATCACACATTTGACACTAGCTGGTGCCCGCGACTTCGTGTGCGCAGCTTATATGAGCTTAGCTTATTATATTTCGAGTAGCTTATATTAGCATGGCATATATCTATGTGTTATTCTGATGGTGAAGTTATTGTAAAATCCATTTAGTAGTTTTTACGTGAAAATAAAAATAAATAACAAACATCCAACTATACAAACTTTCGCGCTTATAATATTAGTAGCCTTTTCTTTTCGTGGATGTCACGAGAGAAGTAGGACGGAGTTCACCACATTTTTTAAAAGTCCGACATTCTATCTATTATTAAAACTTAAAATTTCTTAAGAAAGCTTTACATACCTGTTGTTGGCATACACATAACTCAAAAATTCTAAATTCAAAATCATTTATTCAGTCTAGGCTGTTACAAACATTTGTGAAAGTAAAAAAGCTACGCCATCGCCATAATGTATTTATCTTTCACATATATTTCTTAGAGATTTTGTATTTTATCTGCATATACACGGACAGCGTGTATTTTGAATAAATAAAACCAAAGTAAGCCAATAGTACTAAATATTGAAAATATTTAAATTGAGAATAACTTTTGTATGACATCCAACTTACCGCACACATACAGCTAGTAATGGTCGTTATTTCAGTAACAAATAATATAATGAATTATTTTTCCGTAATGAATAATACGTTATTTAATAACGGCTTATAATGTTATCATGCTATTGCTATTGACAAAATGATCGCCTAGTCGCATTGTTGTTGTTGCTACTTGCGTGTGTGCGGCACGGAGCGAGCGAGCACGACTGTGCTACAGCTACAAGTGCGAGCGAGAGAAAGCAACCGTTGTGTAGGCGTAGGCGCTCGCTCTGTTGCCTGACTGCCTATTCTTATAATATTAACCTTTCTCATAAGGAAATAAAGTTCCTATTTGTTTATTTCTTACAGTAATTTTACTAATCCCAAATTCACAATTTTGTACCTTCGCTCGTATGACAATTAGACTCATTTTTATTTCCAGTGTGATTTGAAATAACAATTAGGTAAACTGTTGCCGGCTTGCTGGTGCCTAAGCTGTTGTAATTTTTTTAGTCGCGCATTATTTGCTGTTGTGCGACCGCGCGTAAGCAAATTAAATTATTTGTTGCAATAAATAAATATTGAATGTAAATAACAAATTATGTACAGATCAATGAACTTTTAATTACGCCAGAAAATTATATTGATTAGGTAATTAGTTTTAAATTATTTAAATTACTGCCTAATATTCTGACAGTCCTAAGCCATATCATTGTTAAGAATAACTAAGCTAAACTACGATTTTTAATTCGAGTCAGTAAAATGACAAGTGCAACTGTCACTGATACAAAAAAGGGTGACCCACTACAACCCACTACAATAGTGATGTTCGGCAATCAATAGATTTAGACATTTAGTCATGCTTTATTTTATTAGGTATCAAAGCGTTTTTTTATTGTAAATATGTAATACATACCATATTAAATAATATGATTTGTGACACATGACACTGGAAATGTCATTTTACTGACTCGAATTAAAAATCGAACTTTAGCTATAATAACATAACAATAACAATCGTACTCAACGACATTTGTCAAAATAGCAATATAACAGGATAACAGACAACAGTTTACAATGACAGTTATAGGAAAATAACATAACAGTGTTATTCCTTATTACAAAACAGTCGTTATTGCCATCACTGCATACAGCTACGAAGATATGAATTTATGATTATTAAAGATTTTTTGGACTTTCATTAGGTGCTAGCCAACGACACTGGCGGCCTCTGCGACGAAGCTCACGTGTTTATCTACTTATTGCGCGAGGACCAACGTGTGCGTTTCGTATTACGCGCGCACCCGTCGGAAATCCGCGACAGAATTCATGTATTTCGCGACAAACTAGCTCAAGTAGCGGCTTCGGTTGTCAACATAGACGATTTGCGTGTACACGAAAACAAAGACGGCTCCGTCGACAACACAAAAACTGATTTGTACCTGCATCTGGTGAACGGGGAGGACCATTCAGTAATGGAGGTGGAGCAAGTGCTAAAAATTGTCGATAGGAATATCGAGGAGCTGGATGATTTGTTCAAGGTACAAATATTTGTCATTATTTGTAACTTTTCTATCTTTCTACTAATGTTGAGTGAATGTATAAATACAACAAAAAAGCGTCAATTTGCAGTATTAATACATCGCCTCGGTATTTTTAAGCTTAATACTGTGTATGTCTATGACTACAAATAATAGTTTGCTGTATAATGAGAAAAGTTTCAAGTAAAGTTTTTGGATTAGTTTTTCAATTTAAATATACTAAACCTATGCAATCAAAACATGCGCGATATGGTCAAAATATTACATAGAATAAAATAACTATCATAATTAGAGATCGGATAATCGGATGCATATTTACCTAAAGTTAATTTTTGGCTCACAAATTATGGAAGCGGCTTTTTAAAATACATTTTGTTAATAAAAATCCCGGGAAAATACGGGACTGCAAATTTAACGTAGTGATATCGTTTGAAAATTACTAAATTAGCACGTGGTATTTATTTTCAAAAGACCGAGACTCCGGGTTCATTTATACAACTATGCATACGCATTTACATGAAGTTTAGTTTCAGTTCCCCGTGCGATTTATGAATGTACGATTTATTACATGAAGAGTGTTATACGAAAGTAGTGAGCTAGTTTGACTAAAACAATAATCAATTAAATAACTGAATAAAAAAACAGAAATGGTGAAAAATGTTATTTAACAAAAACAATAAAAATCCGTTTCCATACTTTGTCTTAAACTAACTTTAGGTAAATATGCATCCGATTATCCGATCTCTAATCATAATCCATGTAAAAATTGTTATTTATGCAACTATCAGGGGGTAATTAAAACACGAAGGGTTTACTACGAATTACGAATAAAACGTGGGTATACTATTATCACATGAGTGTTTTAATACCTAATTATAACAGTTGCATACAAGACTTTATCTATCTATATTAACTTGTACGTCTATACTATAGTTATTTATGCAACTGTTGTATAATCAGGGGTATTCAAACACGAATGTGGGTTTATCACACGAGACGTAGCCGAGTGTGATAATAGTACCACGTGAGTATTTTAATACCTAATTATAACAGTTGAATACAAGACTTTATCTACAATCATGATGTGAATCCTCTATAAAAGAAGTCCAATATTCGAGTGAAAAAATTGCGGGAAATAACACGATAAGACGTGAATCCGAAATTACGAATTAGTCTACAATTTATTGTTCTTTTTTCAAAATTTTTGCGATCTTTGGTGAAAATTTCATTGCATGAGAATGTTCTTTTTTTGAAATTCATAATATCACGCGTTCGTATGATATAATGATCATAATATCATTGAGTATTTTAATGTTGGCAATAAGCTAATTGTTACAGGTTCTTTTATAGAGGATTAATAGCATGATAGTAGATAAAAGATATAAGCTTCGATGTACGATAGAAAAAAGTGGCAATTTCATATGTAATCTATTGCGTAAACCGCCAAGAAAAAAGATGCTCTGTTTTACAGGATTTCAACGTATTAGATACGCAACCAGCAGAATATCAGCCGCTTCGCGCTGAATCAGTATCGGCCCGTCAAGCGGCTTTTTGGCTGGCGTGGTGCGCTTTATTGCTAGCGGCGTTATTGGCACTAGCGCTTTTAGCTTGTGGG
The DNA here is from genome assembly GCA_036419045.1 of Scirpophaga incertulas. NCBI lineage: Eukaryota > Metazoa > Arthropoda > Insecta > Lepidoptera > Crambidae > Scirpophaga > Scirpophaga incertulas. Next base: position 8,243,488 of record CM071627.1, on the reverse strand, counting down.
GCACAAAGAGCCTCGTATGCTAGGAGATTACGCGCTGCCACCGCTACCGCTACTGCCACTGCCCGCGGTGAGTATTGCCCTCTCAATTCATGAAACTACAAATATTTATGGTATTAGATATGTATAATTATACGCGTAGATAATCAGTTATTTAATATATAACTAATCTGTAAAAGTTTTCTCAATCAGTGTTTGGTTGCGGCTCAAAAGTGCTAGTAGCCAAGCCATAAAATCAGTATCTATACTCCGTTTGTCTAACTAAATGTAAACAAATCATAAAAAGGTTTCTTTTATAGGTCCACTTTTTATTCCGAGATAAAATGTAACCAAAACAAATTATTGGTTCATTTAAACATAATAATTACTATTATATCTTTCTATATATAACTACCTCGTTTAATTTTAAACAGTAAATATTATTTATTTAGTTTAAAAATAATAAATAACTTAGACTATAATAGTTTCACACAAGTATTGCAAGGTGTGACTACTGTAAAGAACCTAAAAAGACTGGTGTTCAAAACATTTCTTGTAAATTCATAGTTAAAATAACCCTACTAAATTAAAAAGTAAACCTGCACGATAGAGCGGCAACACGTTTAACTGTAATTTCAATTATCCGGGTTACCAGACGCCATTCGTTTCGTGTCATTGTCATTTCACGGTTCGCTTAACGCTTTACTTTCGTCGCATTTTTGAGTTTCTTTACTGTTTTCTTATTTTGTTATTGTTTGTATTTTGTTGTTGTAATATTTTAATTGTTATAATGGGTGATTCCAAGCCGGGTACTAGTCGTACAAGCAATGTAGTTTTTATACACCTCAATATACAAATAAACATTGTAATAAAAGGTTGAAAATCCCTGAACGCCGCCATTTTTATTGTTTACCTTTAGTTAATTACCTAAACAAACGGAGTATAGTTTTTTTACTCATGATGTTTCAATTAAACTGATATTTGTAATATCGTAAGAAAGAAAGAAAGAGATATTTATTTGGCCATTCTTGTACAATATGATTCTTATGATAATATACTAAAAAAAAAAGACATCGAAGTTTGGCCAAAAAGGCCCCTACCTCAGCAAATGCTTTTACTGCTATACGCAGCAAAAGCGCTGGTTTCAGGTAGGACCATTGATTCTGTGGTCATGACAGTGACATTATTAAAACAATAACATATAAGCAAAAATAGTGCAAAAAGAAATGGTACCATTTTGACATTAGAAACAATCAATTTGTAACATATACATATATAATACAGAAGCATTTCAAAAGAAAATTTTACGTACTTTATAATGTATTTTCATAAAGTAAAATACTAATTATAATTTAAGATAACATAGATATTTATGCCCTATATCTGTAAATGTTTTAGAAACAAAGTATTAAACCGACTATCACTAGAGAGTAACCGAGGTGTAAACCAAGTTCTTATAATGGCAAGAAACTATTCTCAACTTTAGTGATTATTACACAGCAACATGTCAAAACCCGTTGATCCCATTCTTAACGAACAATACAATTGTGAGCTTGCTGCGTATAAAACAGATTACGTTATAACAAATAGTTCCCCGTGAGTTGATAACTCACACTTTTGCACTGCATCCTCATTGTAAATTCTACCTAATGGTTATTGAAATAAAGGCGTAAGAGCCGGCGATGAAACATAACTTTAGAATATAAATCAAAAGCTACGCTTTGTCACGCTGATTGTGGACGAATAGAACTATAATAATGTATAGAGGACCCGTTTGGCGCGCCGAACGAGCCATCGGCATCTATGCAACAGGAGACGAATTTTTGAAACAATAGAAAACCAATTCGCATTCGAAATCGTGAGATCGTTAAAGAATTACCGAATTCACTATTTCTGAATTTTCATTTCATGCGTTGTGCAACGAGTGGTTCAACCCACTCGTTTTTTGTTTCTACTAGTAGAATATCCAACGCTGACGTGACCTTGACAGTGATCCGTTTCACATGTGAGACATCGCTAGATTTTTGTTTTTGTTGTTGTGGTTTTGAATTATTCTACGTGAAACGGAATTTAATTAAGAATTTGTTCTTAATGACAACACTGAATTCGAGTGATTCAAAAATCTATAAAATTGTAAGCAGTAGAAAATAATTTCGCGCACGATTTGTATTCGTATTCGAATTCCAAATTCACGTCTATTCAAAAATACGTCTCCAGGTCGCAAGTTGGATTCGTAGTATTATTACTGTAAGTGACGGTTATAAAATAGATTCACAATAGGCGTAGTCGTTTTCTTATTTGTAGATTTGCCTTACGCTAATAAGTGCCTTTAGAGGCGTATGTTGAATAAAGATTACTTTGATTTTTACTGATGGCACAAAACATACAAAACGAAAAATATCTGATGGCTTTACATGGCAGATTCACAAAATGATTGATTATGATTATATGTCAAATTTACATAATCGCAATATGACTTTCTCCAATTAACAATCTTAAAATAAGAGATTTAAAAGATATAAATGCAACCTAAATGATATCAATTAGGGACCTCTGGTCGCTTGTGACTTACAATTGACATGTAGTACAATAAATATCACTCAGAAATTAATTAGGTTTTTATTTAAAATCTTAAAAGGATTCAGACTTAAAAGGTGTTCAGAGAAAATATAGGTTTTTCATAACTATCTTTCACGTTTGGTTAAAATTTTATAATAAATTTTTCGACCATTTCTATATGCCCAATCGCTCTAATAAACGTCACAACTCTTGTATTCCCGATAACAATACACAATGACACTCTTAAACATTTTGATGTTATAAACATAAGGTTGAACAGGTATAATAGTACAATACATTACGACAAGTTTTTTTTATAATATACTAGCTTTCTGCCCGCGGCTTCGCCCGCGTGGATTTCGGGATTGGGTGTATAGAGGGTTAAGGGTCATAGCTTTTGCCCACGGCTACATATACGCGGAAGTCGGTTTATGGTGCGAAGATTTTATCGCGCTTCCCGTGGGACTATCCGTTTTTCCGAGATAAAAAATGCCGCAAAACTCCTCAAGAATCACTCTATCTATTGATGAAAACCGCATAAAAATCTGTGCAGTAGTTTTTGAGCGAAGCCTTTATTGCGCATCCCGTGGGGTCTGTCGATTTTTCCGGGATAAAAAGTAGCCTATGTTACTCGGGGAGAATGTAGCTTTCCAAAGGTGAAAGAATTTTTGAAATCGGTCCAGTAGTTTAAGCGTGAAGAGGTAACAAACAAACAAACAAATAAACAAACAAACACACTTTCGCATTTATAATATTAGTTGGGACTACCTAACTACAGTTTGTCAAAATAGAGTAGAAATAAATAGGGGCGCCACTGTTGTTTAATGTAGCAACCGTAAAAGTAGTAGACATCGCTTATAAACATGAAAGATCACCTCTCTGGTAGAGCTTCTGATTGTTTTATTCATAGTTAATATATTCTGTCGTATTTTCAACAAATATATCGTTGTAATCAATAATTACGAATAACAAAATAAAATTTAATTACTTTGCTTACATAAATTACAGATTAGTAAGACAGTTTTAGAAATGTTGCCATCATACAAAAAAGTTCGTTCCGTTTCTACACTTTTTTGACAAGCTGTACTTGCATTTCTAGTTTGTTAATTGTGTAGTAATTACATCAACAGGTACTCCAATTACAGGCGAATCGGATATGACGATCCGCAGCACCGGAGGTCGCGTGCCGAACACGAACAAGCACAGCACGAAAGGCTCCAATCCAATATGGCTACACGCTTACGAAAACGACTGGTACAAATCAGACGACCAACTGAGCCAATCAGAAAGAGATTCACTCGACGAAAACGCCGTGGACCAAGACCTTTCGAATGAGAAACCTTACTTCATAACCACAGGCGCCTTCCCTTCAATGGACTCGAACCAAACCGAAGTCCAATCGAATCCGCAGTACGACTTCTACCAACAACTCGAGCAAATGAAAAATGCAAAGAACATGGAGACGACTGAATTGTAGCTTTTTAAGCCCGCGTTAGTTTACAGCCTTCATATTCTTTTTGTTTGCTACGTACAGTCGGGATAGCAAAGGGGCACATGGACAATTACCAGTCATGCCAAAATTTAATTACAAACAAAATAAAATGTCACATTCACGACTGCAATTGGTAAATTAACTAAAAAGTGACATAATGTACTTTTCTTGATGATTCAGTTTCAAAACATTTTCTTACCCAGTTTGCTCTGCACTCTGTTCTTATCTATGACATATAAAATTTGTGAACTGTTAAAAAATATACGTTTATGGTGTATTGATAACATAATATGTAAGTATAGTATATATTTTCAAAAGAAATGCAAATTAAGAGTTATTTTATGGCTGAAATGTGTACTTTGTAAGCAATGCCATTTACAAAACTTCATAATCAATAGTATGACTACGTAACAATCTTTAGTAATACTATAACTGATTAATACTTAGCAAATAATTCAAATCCCATCGTTTTAAATATTGTGGTCCTAACATTTTTATTCGGTAATATAAGAAATATTTAAGTGAAGTACGTATCTATTAGAACTCCATTGACAACGTACTAACAGAAGAATAAAAATATTTTGCAGGCAATACCTTACATCATTACGCCAACTTATTCTCCCCTTTGATTAATTGTATAAAAGATAAGAGATAATATATGAATTAACATTGTGAAAAATCGGGTGTAATGTGCCTTTGTAAATTATTTATTTACCTAGTGTTCTCTATTTTGTAAATTAAATATACATAGTGTAAGAAAAATGTGTACCTTATTTAAATATCTAGCATGAACTCTGCTTTTACTATTCTGTAAAGGTGTATAATGAAAAAAGATTGGAACGGTTCCAAAATACCAGTATTTAAAGGTTTCGGTACTTATACCGGAACAGAAACCAAAATCAAAACGTAAAGCGAAAGCAATTCCAAACTTATTTGTTGACGAAGCGTATGAAGAGAGAGAAGTTTTTAAAATATGACATTTGTATATGTATGTCTTCTAATTCTTCTATTGCGCATTAATGCCCATACATTATTATTTTCTTTGTTTTCTGTAAGTAACATTTCTGCAATGTTTTTTTATGTAATGTTTCAATATATCATCTGTATTGGAAATAATACAGATACGTAATCAAATCCAAAAATAATCTCAATGGCGCGCAAAATAACCTGTTTTATTTAATGTTGAAAAAATGCGATGTTGACGCATCTCCTACCTTGGTAAAGAAGCAAACTTACGTGAACTTTGGAGTTCGAATGCTAGCCAAATCTCGCGGCATATCGACTCAACCGACCTCCTCATTCGTCTATGACGAAGTCTTAACCTCCAAAATAAGGTAGCCGGTTATCCTCTGGAGATTCGAATGGATCACCGACTGGCAGCAATCCGTACAATGCAGGGTCCAGCCTTTCCGGACCGCAACACCACTGATTGCTGTCATGGGGAAAGTAAGCAAGCGTACATTCTATATTACAAGTAAATAATTATATCATAAAAAAATGTTATGTAGTCTGCTATACGCTTTCCGAAAATCAGGGTAATGCAACCGAGTGTTATTTTACACTCGCTCATAACTTCAGAATGAGTTCGTTACAAATGTTTTTTTGGTTTGATTCTTACCGAGCAAGATTAGGCAAAGGGCAAAGCTTACAATTTTTGACTTTGACAACATTGAATACTTCAAATAATCAGCTTATTTTGACTGTGAAGATATAAATTAAATACCCTTAGGGGCCATCCATAAATTACGTCACACGGTTAGGGGGAGGGAGGGGGTTGACGAAGTGTGACATTGTGTGACAATGTGTGTGGGGGTGGGAGGGATCTTAAATTTCGTGACGTCACATTTCAAAATCTATTATAAGCTAACTGTTAAAACGCAAACTTTAAATTATTACTATTAGTATGAAAAGTGCTGTAAATATTAACTTTTATTGTAAAGTCTGTATACTCTCATAAATAAATAAAGGAATAGTATCTTCTTCTATCTATTAATAGGGGTACACCCGAAACGTACTATTTTTCTTATTGATTATAGTACGTGATTTTGAAAAAGATAATAAGAAAATCATGAAATGACCATATACTTATTTAATATAAGTAATCGTTTTTTGTTTTGTTAATTGATTTGATGTTAATTTTATTAAAATGAAAATAAAACTGATTTCGAAACCGCTTTTATCATCCAATAATTTCTATAATTTTAAAATTTGTGACGTCACGCTAGGGGGGGGGGGAGTCTCACAAATGTGACTAGCTGTGACAAGGACGGGGGAGGGGCAAAAAATCACGAAATTCGTGTGACGTAATTTATTGATGACCCCTTATCAAATCATTTTGAATCGTGTTTGCTACGATATACCTGATGCTAACTGTACTGAAAGCAAAGATTAATTTAATAATTTCAAGCCTCCTCGATGGATTTTACTGTCTTGCGGAGTAATTTGTATGTACTTCGTCGCCCCGCGACTTTCTTGTTGTCGTATATTTAAGTTAGTCGTATATTAAGGTGTACGTAGTTAAATATAAAGTCTTAGCTTAAGGCCAGATTTTGCATTTTAAGTCTCTCTGTTGTATGACAGTTGCACATTTACTGCTTTTCTTACAAGAACAACATGTACTGTAAGCGACTGTAACTACGTACCATCGTGTCATATATTTCCATAAAATACTCCAGATGCCGTCCCACTCAAACTAACTCATAACATGTCTATATGATTATAGATTTCTATCGCTCTCTCAGTGATGGCTCACCTTTAAAAATCCACGTGTGTCCTACAACAAAAGTCCTAGCTTCCTCTAAACCACCCAAACTGAATTAAACTGCCGCTGAAAACATCTGCAACTAAAATCACAGGCTAAACATAAAAACCACTGTTCGGGCGTTTCGCAGAGATATTTCCAGTAAAATCTCTTAGCAAAAAAAGATGTGATGATATACGTATTCTTCTTCCGTCACTGCTCAGCTAATTTGTTGCCATTGCTAGCTACTCAAATCTTCAATTATAGTTGTATAGTATACACTTAGATCCTACTGCTTCTCTAGAAACGGAATATTTAAAAAGTGAGTTTCAAGCGCCAAATTTAAATTGTTGAAAATGAACAATATATGAGACTACGTTATCACAGATAAAACACTGAAAAAGGTGACTTTCAAAAGTAAGCCATAGATAATAAATCTAATGGTACATACGCCGTATCATGGAAGATAACTACGAATGGGAACCGGTGTTCTTTCTTTCGGAATATAAATTGGCAGACGGTATGGCAAATGATGATTGACTAACAACATTGAATATACGATGTCTGAAGACTGACAATTAATCGTCTACTATGACGATAAGTCGCAAATTGCTTAAAATACAAATACATGTCAATTGCCAAATCTAATTGTGGAAATTTTACTTGTGAAACAGTCCATAGACAAGTTATAATTGCAAATAAATCGCTCTATCATATCCTGTCTAGACAAACAACTAAGCTTGTTTGAAATTATTAAATTTCAAACAACTCTTATTCTTGAAACTCGAATTAAGGTTGCATGAGGTTAAGCCCGAAGTGTGCTTTGTATTCAGTGAGGGCAATGATATTAAATAAATATCATTGAGTGAGGGTGACCGATTTATAAAGTATACTACAGTGAGTATATACCATAAATTAGTGTGACAAATCAAAAGTATGTAAACGAAATGTTGTATATTATTATAAGTAATGGTTAGTGTAACTTGCTTTCTTAACTGCCTGTTCTTAACGAAAGTATTTATTTATTTTTTATTATTATTTGTTTAATAATAGTACATTATGGTACAAGTGTGTAATGTTGGTGATTACCGCTGAGGCGCATTGAGGCCCTAGCCGTCAGGCGAGGGTCTTAAGGAGCCGAGGACGGTAATCATCAATACACACGTGTATCATACAACGTTTTTCAACACACTTCTCAATAAAATAATACTTAAATAAAAAACCATTTTCTTCATTAATTGTATTTGCAGACATCTTAATTAATAACTAACTAAATAACTTCAAAAGAGAAGAGACGAGTTGTGAAAAATGTTTCGTAATGGCGGGAAAAATTAATCAGTTTTCCTATGCGCGCGCATCGGCCATAGACTAATAAATTTCGTCTTCTTAGCCATTTTCTACCCTATGGGTGTAGAAAATGGCTAAGAAGACGAAATTTATCTTTAGCTCTATAACTCTCACTCACTTGTTATATAGACAAGATCAAAACGCGTGTTGAGAAGTGAAGCGGCCATGGTTCAGTATAGTATCCCTTTATTTAAAGGGTTACTGTACTGGTCTGACTTAATGAACGGTCAATACATTTCGTCGTACAACCAAGAAAGGATTTCAACATTAAGTTGTGGCTTACCAAAGGTCCTGTTTATTAAAAACGAATACAAAAGGTATCATAATTTACCAATCCTAGCGTGGATACATATTATGATTTGCCGGTCAGTCATACATTTATCTAGAGTAATTAATGTCAATATTAGTCTGTAATTCAAACAATTCGTCAATGTTGAGAATTGACCGATGGATGCATGAACGACTTTTCTCTACAGTGAACGCGATTCGGGAACCAAAGTGCGGCGATTGTACCCGACAGGAGATATGGCCGCTACTTCCTCTTTAAATATACTCTCGCACATCAAAGGAGTGTACCTTACATTGGTTGATATTCCGACCATACTTAGTAGATAGGTAAATTGTTTTTTCTCCCAAGTGATTTCTTTACAATCGCAGTGGCACTGCCTAGTTTCGTAAGAGAAATTCAAGGACACCTATCTTAAACACCACAAGGTCCATATTGTAATTAACATACAATTTTAATTTAATGAGAATTATATTGGAGTGCTCATTAAGAAAGTTATAGATGACTTAACAAGCAACAATACCAAGATATTTGCCCACATATCTGGATACCATAGGCCAATATACCAAGAAAAAAGGACATTTGCGGTCTAGAACTTATTTGTAGGTGGCAAAAACGACCCAAGCATAAATACTATTAATATTATGCACTTCACAAATTTTCTCTTATTATGTATGACAAGAGGAAGGGATGTTTCCCTAAAAACGTAGGAATTTTGAAAACTGATTAGCCGCTATAAAAAAGGAAAATAGTAAAAAATAAACTACAGAATCTTCACAATTCAAATAGGCACGCAGGCAGGTTAATGATCCGTAGCTCGGTTATGACAGGCACCCCAGTGCTGCCCTCTGGCCAAAACTTGTCATATGCCAAGCCTTAGTGACAAGTCGATGGTGTGAAGCCAAGTACTATTTACTACAAAGTATGATTAATATTATTTTTTTGTAGTATGCATTTAAATATGTTAATGGTATTATATCAAAAGGATAATAGTATTAAGTGCCTATATGGAATGTATAATGCAGATGTTGGATTGAGTGTAGCTACCCTACGGAATATAGGTTAATTGACAGCGACAATCCGCCCTCGCAGCAACAGTTAATAATATTACGTAGTAAAATAATAAACAGTACCTGTATATTTAAGGTAAATGCATTATCAGAACATTTTAATCATCTTTATTACACATTGTAACCATACAATTAATTAAATACCATACGGTACAAATACAGTCATTTTTGGCAGATGAACTATTGCGTCGGCGATGCCCAGTTTCGTGCGCCCACGCGGCCAGGAAGTCGCCTAAATAAAGCTCAGTTTGTTATTTACATACACAATAATTTATTGTTCCTTACAATTTAGTGAAGCTAAAATACAAGATGTTGATTGATTACAATTTGAAAGCCTTGAATTTCGGTCTCTCCTTGTGTTAAGTAAACCAAGCGACAGCTTCATATTGCAGCCAAACACACTTACTCTGCCACGCGTGCCATGACAACCAACATATTCTTTACTTAATCAATATTAGTACCAAGGAAATAAGGATGGTGTTTGTGAACAGGATGCTTGGAAATCACAACGCAGGTATCCTTACAACCACAATATATATTAGATAAAATTATAATATAAAGATCGCCATATTGAAAAAAATCTAGATTATTCGTAACTTACAATCTTATGAGATACACTGTAATTTATACTGAAAAGTTTGTTAACTATTGGAGCGTTTCTGGTATTTTACAATATTGTGGATGAAAGAAATCTGACTGCTTCACTTGTCGTCAGTCTGCTTTGTAGCACGCTACATTAACTAACTTAAAAAAGTTGTTTCCTAGTAAAAAAAAATTAACACTCACTCGATCCGTCAACGAGCTCATTTTCTATAACCACTTCTTTACATCACCCAAAATGTTCGTAGCACTGATGAGCTTCACATACAGTTCATTGACAAAATTCCTAACCATTAGAGAAGTGATAAGCAAGAACGCTCCATTTCCTAAATATTACGGCTATTGTACAGTTTTACAATGCAATTTTTTTAGGTCTAGTTAAAGTACAAATATTTAGGACATACATAAATTCAATTTAAATTTAACTAACTCAACTAAATGAGTAAAAAGACATCTACTACTGACACATCATAGTTGGAAAGTAATTTTGCACTTATAGAAAAAAATCTTATTAGTTAGAACAGAGAATGCTTGCATATGTGTACATACAGTATTTCCTTAGTTGCGATAATACGCAGATTAAATAATTACATTAAATGACTGATGAGGGCTAAACCCAAAGAGGATTATGAACAAATATTACAATTTCAGTAAATTTATATGTCTATTGTGGAATATAGGGGGAGCAGGAACAAGGTATTGGGATTAAGGCCCGGGCTGTGGCGATGTGTGTGTATGTGTTGCTGTCGTCATAATTGACTCATCACATGGCATACTTCCTTGTCCACTCACGGGCTAACTCATTGTACTTTTCTCTGTCTGTTTTGTAAACCCTAGCAATTTCTGGCACCAATGGGTCATCGGGGTTCGGATCACAGAGCAGTGAGCAGATTGAAAGCAACACTGAAATGAAAAATAAGATTATATCAATTTCTAGTTATACCTAAATCTACAATTCTTTTTGTATCATATTACTTTAGTTATTATTACTAAATCATGCAAGGAGTTATTAAAATACAAGAATAGTTTAACAACCCATATATCATATATCAAATCTGAAACACTAGGTTAAATTCTTAAATTTAGAGAATCAATTAGGTAAATCCACATTATAATTTAATTTATTCGAGTTTGTGTCTTTGGAAAGCATCAACAGAAATAATCTGTCCAAAATTAACACAATATTTTACAGATCACATTTGAAAATAGTAATTGAATGCACCATATACAATAACCAATTGAAATAAATGTTAATTAAGTATCTCCTCTATTTAAGTGCTATTCTAAACTAAGCCATTTATAGCCCTTATCTAGTACTGATACCCAACAAATTATTAGACATTTAATTTAAATACAAAAAAAAAATATGTAGTAGAATAAATATCGCAACTTGCTATCTCAATCTATTCCAATTAATGTCTTTAAATAAATCCATAACAGCTGTTACTATTATATTAATTTCAAATATAATCATAAACCAACCAACCTATACTTAAATTGATTTATATGTCTGTCCAACTCCATATCAAAGTAGAAAAACCACTTATTATTTCTAATATATATATATAATCGCACTAATAATACAATAGTGTATCAACTCAAAATCGATCATTTTTCAGAATCAACAAAAAACTTATTACTCACTTCATGTAATAGTTGCAAATTGAACAACTGTCACATAAGTTTTTTAATTTATCCTTATTCTGTTTTTGCACTAATCGAACGACAGTCTTGATCACGCGTGAGGAATCAAATTTTGCGTGTGTTTATAGTATTATGTCAAGTACGACGTTTTGAGTTGATACACTATTGTATTATTAGTGCGATATATATATACTGTTATGAAGTACAATATGAATATTAACATAATTTACAAAGACACTAATGTAATGAAAAAAATACCTTTAGATATGGTGAGCGCTGGTGACCACTGTGCACGCAGGATATCAAGGCAAATGGATCCATTACTGTTTATATTGGGATGATAAATACGTGTTGTGAATGCAACTTTTGGTGGTTTGAATGGATAATCTGTAGGAAAATGTATGGTCAGGAAAAATACTCCTCCTTGGTAAGGGCTGTCAACCTGAAAACAATTATTACTATATAAGCAGAAATCATCACAAAGTAGCATAAATGTGATAAGGTAAAATTATCTTTTGTCGATATCAATAAAAAAACAACACTATAAACAAATAAGTTATAATATTATTAAAGCTTATTTGTAGAGAAAATACATCACAACTATTCCTTTACAATTTTTTTTACAATAAAATAATGTTTAGGCCAATTATTAGTAAAATAAAATTGAGCATTATGTAAATACTTACGGGACCCATAATTGTGGCTTGCCAATGGAATACTGAAAAAAACAAATATAACCTTTATAAATACTGCAAATCTCATTATCAGATAACAAACACTTCATATTATATGTTCTTATGTCTAACTTAATAAACCATAATTTTCTGTCATGTAAAATTTTGAATACTTTTTCTCCATAATTAGTAATTTGCCACATTTGATTTAAATGTGCGGATGGCAAGATTTCTCACTATTATTATTATATATATCAATGAGTCACAAAAACGAAATAGGTAGGTAGATCAATATGTACTTACGATCTTCACCGTGTGGGCCTGCAGAACATTGTGCTGGTGGGTCTCTGCCGAGATCTTGTAATTCCTGAACAACAAAACAGAGACATCTGTACTTGTATTCACTACAACAGGGCACACTAATACGAAGATAAAACTAACTTGTCACATCATCAGATTATAATAAAGATTTCAAATAAAACTGAAAGCGATATCACTTGATGATCATTGTTTTTCTGCGTACATACTTCTTACAACACTAAAATCACCTAAAAGAAAACCTCAAAATTGGCACAATTTCCGACATTTTATGTACGCCGTGTGCACAATATCTTGCCCACCTGAATCAGTAAAGCACCGTTATTTTATTTACCATCATTGGATATTTCCAGTTGATATTTCGGATAAATTCTTGGATACGAAATTCACACACACGGAATAATCCAGAAGACATTGCAATAATAGGTATTCACAATGACGAAACATTCACTGGAGAATTGATGCAAATTTTCGAAGCACACCATTTCTTTTATATAGGATTTCACAAAATAAACTAGAACCTAACAAATACGTACCCTATTAATTCGTTTTAACGCCATTTGATTACTATGAGATGGAATAAATCAAGTTTCAAGCAGACAACGAAACTGTGAGCCAAGGACCTTTGATTAGAGATTGCAAGATGGCTCCCGTCTAAACGCAAAAGTACCACCCAAATCGTTTTATGTAATATTAATAAATTATTATTAAAAATGGGTAAATACTATAAGCACTCATATAAAAAAAAATAACTTATGATAGAATTTGTTAAAAATAAAACAAAGCTTGATTTTCAATAAAATTAACGCACAATCTACGAACAGAGAACGGTGACGAACAGGAAAATCGACCATTTATAAACTGCGTTCAAAAATTTATACAATCTTTTTATAAAGTAACTTGTTTAATATTACAAATTAAAATTATATTTTTTATTATTTATTAAAATGGTAATTTTATTGAGAAATGAGATCAATTTTGATCACGAATGATTATAAATTTCCATTAAAAACGAAATAATTATTAAATTTTATTTCAGTAATGGTAACACTTTCCGGATATTACATCTACGGAAACATTTGAGGCGCTATTTTTGGTTTTAAGCGAGTTTACTCTTGGACGTATGAGCTATTTTAACTATTTTTATCCCACATTTTTGCAATTTGAAACTTCATTTGGCATAGAAGCATTATTATATCAATTTTTATTGTCTTTCAATCACATATTTTTAAGTTATTTTTTTTTTAAATTATTCCTTGTTGTATACTACAACTTTTTCATCAATCTTACGTATATTTTAATGTAAAGCTTGTATTAGTTTATCGCGACGATATTTCGAACACTTTCCAACAATTATACACATAACTCACGGGTCGTTTATTAATTACGAACGCTGAGAAATCTAAAAATGATTTTATTTTCTCTGAAATATTTATAAAGAACATTAATAATGTTATGTGTAATAAACCAGTAAAATGAAAGATTGCAATCATTATATAAAAGACTCAAACCATCTGTATTTATTCCCAAAGTAGCCATTATAGTATGATGACATGATGCTGTCAACTAAGATAAAGAAAACAAAGCATTACTTTTGTAATAACGATTTGTTAGTTTCAATCAAATTTTATAACATCAAAATGACACAGTCACAGGAGGCAGGCTAGGTACTGGTCTAAACTCAGATGTAGCACTTCATCTGAGGGTCTAACTAAACATTGTAAATTAACTTGTAAGTCATCTAGTTTCTGTCACAAAGAACTAAGTTTTAAACAGGCTTTTAATATATTTGCTTATTAATGTAATATAATGACTTTATTGGTTAAATGTGACTAGTAGCTAGTAGTATGAGATTATTTAATGTGTTGTCAATTTCGTCCATAGGGACAGGCGAAGTGAGATTACTTAAATTACAAAAGAAAATAACGGCATAGTAGTTTTAATATAGCAGGGTAATATAGACAAATGAAATATCCCATACTTGCCAGACGTTATCGTCATTGCTAGAATATTAAGGACACGTAAAGATTTGGCTGTAGATTAAACCTCTGATCTAACTGTCGTGACCATATTTTTCTACCCTCATCCTACGAGAGAAAAAAGTACTTTTTTAATTCATTGCCTAACAAAAATAATCACGAGTGTTCTCTTCGAAACGTTGGAAAGTCTTATAATAAGCACCCACATCTCACCAATTATATGACTCCCAGCGTAATAAAATCTTATGATATCCATAAGAAAATAGGGAGCAGTGACACGTATGTTTTAATGGCTTAAAGTTAACCAATGACGTTAAATCAACATTTAACAGTTACAATTATCTTCTACTTAGCGTATTAGGTATCTTTTGAAGACCACAGTAAGTTGTTCTTACACTATAAAATCTCAAAAAAACTACCATCTCGGTCAGCTAATATAGTACCAACGATCCATCCGGCCAACAATCAGTCGCATAACCAGCGACTGAACATTTCGGAACCAACGGCGAGCACACCAGAAAACAATTATTTAAAAAATAATATGTACGCGAACGCGGTGAATTAAACGCCAAAATAATTTGTGAATAACGATGCAATCTGTCGACGCAAACTAAACAAAATTTGTGTATGGTGTTGTCCAGTGATGGTTCCTATTCAGTAAGCCACGAGCTAAAGTAAAAATAATTGGACAGCACTTACATAAATTGATTTCGTTATTCAACTTATTTAATTATCCTATTATATGTACTACATCTTAAGTCAAATTACGATTAAAATTAGCTAAATCAAATTATGTGGGTTATTTTATTAGTGTTCTAAATTAATATACACTAAATATAGTTAACATAGAAAAGTCAGTTTTTTCTGGCTAATTAAAGAATTTTCGAATTACAGCTTATAAAATTTCGCAAACCTGGTATGCAGGCATATAATTCGATCGACGTATATTGATTTACAAAAGAAACTAACCTTGTGACTCCGCAAGAGTATCTGTCAAATTAAATAAGAACATGAAAAGATCATTTTGTGACAAATCAACTTAATTTTGACTCTCTTTAGAATAAAACCACCTTTTATACTTTTTTATATCAACAATTTTGTGTTTTTATTCCCTGTCAGAAAATCCTTCTGTAAAACCACGTGTGTTTGTAAATCAAATAAAGGTTTTCTATATCTATTCGTAAGAGATCTGTCATTTGGATAGACGACGGGGTCGTTTGTTTCTGATCTGTGCCCGACGTCTAATATTTCTATAGACAACCACTCTAATACGTTGACCTGTATGTTAATGAGTGTGTCTCTCAAGCAGCTTAAAAAAGCAAGGCATTGGATGATGATAGACCTTGAGCAATTTTCTGAAAGAAAAACTCCTAAAGTACGGCACAGGGTGCCATTGTGACATTGTCCTCCAAAAAGGTGGAAAGACCACAACTGAAGAAACACAGACCTCTCACGCTCTTGAGTCATGTTTATTAGCTATTCTTAAGTGCCACTACGTATTCATACGCAAGTTTGACGTCATTTAGCCTTACAAATAAACTGGATTACGAAAAGGCTTCAGTACCGTAGATCACATATCCTATGACAAGTTAAACAGAACAGCTATACGGAATGTTTACATGTACACAATGAATGTAAATGTAATAAAATGGTATGTAATATGGTTGTATTAAATTAATAACCACCGTTTATGATATATTATAATTTATTCTTTAGTTACACAGGATTACATTAATATTTTATTAATAGGTATATTTTATGACATTGCTCTACGGTCGATCCAGCACAGAGAGCGTAAAGTATTTCTTTTTTAGGTTAGTCAAATTACAAGGCAATGGCATAGCCGCTATACAGCTAATTACTTCTTACATGGTATGTAGTTTTAAGAACATGATTATTCGTTTTTTCCTTGTTTTTAAATTATAAAATAATAAAAAGATACTACAAAATATATCCCGGATATTATTTTCTTCCCTCTGCCGCTGATACCATCGCAACCAAGTCCCACAGTCATTTTGTCGTGCTCACGCATTCTGTGCAGGATTACTATTTGGGGTAGCTTAGCTTTAGCGTGGAGTGTATTTTTATAATTTATGTTGTCTATGAGTTATTCTGGTGTACAGGCTATATTATTGCAGAGTTTCATTAAAATCCATCCATATAAACTTTCGCATTTAGTTTAATAGAGAGCTTTTCAAATGAGACAAAACTGAAATATGGTTGTTTTGAATACATTTGGCGTAATAATGAAAGACTGTCGGTTTCGAATAACCGACTGTCATAATTTGTCGATATTAGCGCGAATCTCATTCGGAACACCCATGAGCGTTCAGACTACTATGGCCGCTATAAGCTCGTTCGGAATGTTGATACATTCCTACAATGTGCAGTGATTTGCTAAAATCTTATATTGTAGAGACTAGTAGTACGAGTATGTGATAGAAAGGAAAAAACAATTTGATAGGTAATTAATTCGGAACTTGAAACTGCTTGTACTACGTATCTCTAAATAAGTATTACCATAAAATAAATCCTCAAACTAAATTATAAATAAATAAAGAATATATAGCTAATAATTGAATTATATAAATATATAAGGATTTTTTGTATGTAGGTGATTTGAACAACAACTGGAAAGGGTGAAGTAATCGTTCCAAAATGATACACCTTGTACAACTGCTACACAAAGAGAATTAACATTGAAAACTAATCAATCTTTTGTGATATCGTTCGTAACTGTGTGTTCAAAGTGCTTTTGTTAGTAGTCTAAAATCAATTTAATAATTATTAGTCTTGGCGCTAAACGGAACACGGCCTCAGTCATACGCATAAGTTTATAGGCTTCTGTTTAGGCATGGCGATCTGAAATCGATTAATCGAGAATCGATTTTTTGGGCCACCAAGATCGATTTTTTAAATCGATATGTAGTACTGAATCGATTCGGTGAATCGATATTTCACCCTTGAAAATCGACATTCGATTTTTTTTGTATAAACCATAAAACTATTTACAATTAATTGAATGTATCCGTATTATAAGAGTGCTGCCGGTTAAAGAATTAATTATTCAAAAACTCGCGAGATGGCTGTATGTTTAGATTCCTTCGCATCTCGTGAATAAAAAAAGTTACGTGAATAAAAAAACAAAAAGTCAAAGACTCCAGTGCGTTCCAAATCGCGCCAAAAGCGATAACAGCGCTAAATGTAGAAAATAAATGTCTTATTTTATACTTTATCTGTTTGTTTGACATGGTTATGAAAATATTTTTTATTATCGAATTACCTGATTTTACTGAGAAGAGATCGTTAAATTATAATATTGTACCTTGTTTTTAATAAAATCTATCTAACTACTATTATAAAGGCGAAAGTTTGTAAGTATGGATGTTTGTTACTCTTTCACGTAAAAACTACTGAATGGATTTGAATGAAACTTTACCACAATATAGCTTATACATCAGAATAACACACAGGCTACAATTTTTGAGTTTTTTTTTTTTCTAGACGGGACGAACCTGAAGTCCACGCGAACGAAGTCGCGGGCAAAAGCTAGTATTACAATATAAACAAAAAACTTGAAAAAAAAAAGATCGATTTATCGGAAATCGATCTTATAAACCTCGATTTTTTGTGAATCGATTCTTAGGTCACGATTCGAATCGATCTAAAAATCGATCTTTTTCGAAAAGAATCGCCATCCCTACTTCTGTTGCAGGTTTGGCAAACTGTAGTGTCATACAGAGACACTGACATATTCGATGCGGTCCGGAATTTCAGTTAACAATGCATACCTTTGCATTTGCATTTGCAAAAGACTTTGTTCGTTAGTACTACCTAGTTTCATTGTAAGTAAATCACTACTAGGACACTCGCTATAAAAACTACAGGGCTGTTATTGCAATACACGTGGTTATTAGATGTGGTGAAAATAGAAAATGGTACCCGTCGTGTATTCATATATCTTAAGCACTCTTTACTCAAGGTTTATCGAAATTAAAATAAGTATATTTAATTATTAGGCACAAAGTTTTAACGTAACTACAATAGGCACTGAAGTCCAACATAATAAAAAATCAACAAACAACGAAAACTCTTTAACCTTTCTTACAAATACTGATCATACTTGGACTTCAATAAGTAAATTTAGGATGATAATATTTAGAGTTGCCATCACAATAGTTTATATGTATATGTGATAGATAAACGAATAATCAACATAGTACTGTAAACAATAATAAAAAAAAACATCGCCTGCCGGTAACTTTGCTCATGGCAGCTATGCCAGTTATCATAGGCACAGTTAATCATATACCAAATCCTATTATTTGTGTTGCTCACCGACGTAAGTTTCAAAATCAATTTTAGATCTACCTTTAGTACTGGACTTAGTTGACAGTTCTTGTCATTTACAATGTGTATTTAGATGTATGCTTGTGAGGAAACATTTATGCCTCAGGGGAGCCTTTGGAAGTTTTAAATATTTTCTATTTGACAGATTTTTTTTTCAAAATTATGACTTATTTTATATTTGTTGTGTCTATGCCCAATCTCTACACAGTTAATGAATGCATACAAATCCGAGAATTTTTTTTTACATTCATATATACATTGATAGTTATGGAGATGATGCACGACCTCT
Organism: Scirpophaga incertulas; assembly: GCA_036419045.1. Taxonomy (NCBI): domain Eukaryota; kingdom Metazoa; phylum Arthropoda; class Insecta; order Lepidoptera; family Crambidae; genus Scirpophaga; species Scirpophaga incertulas. The sequence goes on along the minus strand of CM071627.1, from coordinate 8,224,164 downwards.
TCTTTATTTGTTCTGATATTGTTACACTTAAATGTTTGTGTAAATAAGCAATGTTAGATTAACCATTTGCAAGCCAGTAGCATGTTAAAAATATTAGCATTTTAGTAGAATTTGGACCGCACGCAATTATAGTTTCATTTGACATTACGAGACAACTTCAGAAAATAAACAGTTTTCTCTAGCAGTTGGTATAGAGACTGTCTGTTTTGTGCAAAATATTTGTGTTGTAATCGCGAAAAATAATGATTTAAATTATGTTTCGCGACGAATACGATAGTAAAAAGTGATATTTGCTATCTCTACTCTTCTACTTACGTTATAACAAAATATTTTTAATTTGATTTTATATCAATTAATGCCTAAATTATAAGTTCCTGTTAAAAATTATAATGAGTCTTACTATGACTAGAAAAATAAGTGAATGCCAAGCAGAAACAGTACAATTTATGCCAATTGAAAAGGCAAGTTCATGTGTATTTAGATATTTATAGTGAATAATATTGTTGCTATATCTATTGTTTGACTATGTTCTGTCTTTAAGTAAAATATTAACTGTTTGTTCCCAAATATAAATTAATGTAAATACGATTAGAATTTTATTAGAATTATTCAATCAACTACTATAAAACGTAATGATTATATTACTATAGAAGTACAAATATCAATATAAAATTAGAACTTGCTATCTAAATAAATTTTATTTGTTTTCATCTAAATTCAATAATTTTAAACTTAATTGCTAAGCCTAAATAAATTTATGAATAGAATTTGCTTTGTGATGTCAAAAGTTATGTGTATTTACGCCACTTATGTTTTATTTATTTTTGATAGTTTGAAGATGAGTGTACCAAAACAGAAAGCTTCTGCACCAACAGCACATTGCTGAGACGTGGAAAGAAATTAGAGGACAACAACAACTTGACCAAAGAAGACTTAGAGTATATTAATTACAGAAAGTTACTAAAATATGAACAGGCACCAGAATATTTACAGCACAATCCATTCATAAAAGATGGCTATAGGAAATTGTTGCCTACAAAACTTTGCTGGGAAAGGTAAGCTCTTCTAAAATGTTTTGTAAGAAAGTTAATAAAGCTTGTTCTTCTCTAGAGGAAATAGGAAGCAGACTTAACACTGACACCAACCTATTTATACATATGTATAAGATAGGGTCAGATTTTAAATGAATAAGTTAGGGATTATGTTCTTCATCATACTTGTCATACTTTATAACAACTATAACAAACAAGTCAAATTAAGTTTTTGTTTGCATTTTACTTCTCTTATGTAAACTTATAATTATTTAATAATTGTTGACCTGTCATTGATATATTGCTTGTAATTTCTTGTTGGTTGTGTTTTATGAAATGTATTCCTGAAGCCAGGGGAGGAGAAACTTTTGAGTGTATCAACACTTTTGTGTTTGTAAATTTGCATTTTATAGGAAACCTTTACGCCTTTGCTCCTCTATACTGTTATATAAACTAAGACTCTATGGTCTAATCATAAGGCTAAGTGCAGGAAAACGCGAGTTAAACATAGTCTCAGAACTTTGATGGCACTGTGGTTTCAGCCTCGCAACTAGTCAAATGTTTTTCTTTTTGTTAAATGTGATATATATTTATTGATGCTCTTATGTAGAAGGACAATATTGCAAGGCAACCTGGATACACCTGCAAAGAAATTCAAAGGTGTATGTGAAGTTAAAACATTAGCAATGTACTAAGTTACGGCATAATCCCCTCATCCGTCCCGGATAAGAGCTGTGATGATGATGTTTATTTGAACCATTCATTTGGACACCGAGACCAATAGCAATAAGCATGCCCCTGTTCCACCTTTGCTACTCTGTACTGCTGCCTACCTGTAACTACTATAGGATGCAACAATGAACCCATTGTGACTAACTGCCAATAAAGCCCAGTTTAACTTAAATTAAATTGTATTCAATAATTCAACTTAAGCTCTTAAGTGAATTGTCAACTAAGTCTATTTAGGGAAGGAGTTAGTATAGCACCTTCTCACACATTTTCATAGAAATGACTAAGACAAAAACTTTTTCAAAGTCAATGGGCGTTATCCATACTCTAGAAATCAATGTCTTCTTAAATATTGGCTTAGTTAATGCTTCATCTATCTTATTTATTTAGCAAGTTATTCTTCTTTTTTTATATGTAAACTTTCAACTCAGCTATTTTATTTGTTATGTGAAGCTGACATTTCCTTTGACTTGAACCCTAGCTAGTTCAATTGGATTTAATTTGCTATAATGATATGGTGATAGTTTTAATACAGTTTTATTTTGCGATTTAGTCATTTCATTTATTGCATCGTATCTATCAAACCTAGTATTGCTGTCTATGATTTTTAACAATATTTAATCATTCATGTTTTAACATCATTAAAGTATATTTTTAGCCAATTGATTTCCCTGTTTTGTTCATTTGGCTGTTGATATTCACTCTATTTTTTTTAGTGATATGATACAGAATTATCATCTAGTTTAATTAAGACTTCACTGAACCTATTTTAACTTCGATGAATGCAACCACACTCCCTAACCACACTGTGACTAATAATTACTTTCACGTGTATTAAAAATGAGAGAATAACAATAACAGACAATAATAATATAAGTAACATCATACCTGGTCTATTTTATTTATAAAATATTGGGCAAATGTATTTTCTTAAGATACATCTACACCACATTGATCTTCAAAATTGGAAACAAGATCAAAAATATACAAACCTCAAGGTGTTTTTAAGCCAGTCCTTAATCTATTAATAATATCGTCTCACCTGCTTTTTACTGTGGTATCAATCTGTGCTTTTGAGGTGCTCTTTAAGATATTGTGGAATATAGATCTGACGTGATATTGTAAAATTATCAATCATTGACACATATGGATTAAATTTAGTTGGGAATTTTACATTGTCATATTCATTTTTCTCTTTTACATTTCTATTAAGAACTCATAAAGAAGATGCAACAGATTTTAGAGTGTCATAGTCTGAGGTTGAGAGTGCATTTTTCATACCATAATATTAAATCATAGTCTCGGTAGATGAAAAAGCACATAGTTCTTTTTATTTTCAATATCGGCCATAATTGCAGTATTTCATTTCACAATATTAAGTCATCAGGGGGCAACTGATTACAAAATAAAATACACAAGTCAGGTTACGAGCTCAGCATATAGTCACCAGTAAGAGTATGTCTGTACGAGAAGTATGAGTCGACTAATAAGTACTCATACTGTGTACACCACCTTAGCATTTGTTATTGACAAACAATCACAGTTAAACAATTGTGAGAGTGAGATAGTACTAAATTATTTCTGTGAAAAGACTATACTATTGTTTGTTGTAAGTAATATAACATGTGATGTTTTTTGTTTTAGCATTTTCTGGTGGACTAATGAAACTTTGAATATATGGACGCACATTTTTGGCTTTTTCTTGTTGCTTTTCCTTACAATAAATGATCTCGTCCTCATAAATATCCATGCCACTGTTACGGATAAAATTGTTGCTGGGCTGCTGTTTGCATGTTTCATGGTGAGTGTTTTGTACAGCCAATGTTTATGGATAGTTTATTGTTTTTGTCTACTTACAGATATAAATTAAACTATAACTGTTTGGATTGGTTTAAGATAAAAGGTAAATGAACACTAAAAAAAGTACTTTTATAGGTAATGCTAGAAAAAAAATCAGGTTGTATTTTAATACCCTAAGACCTATTAAAATATAAATGAATATTTTAATGATATTGTAATAATTTATTAATTAGTTGACGACATGGGTATGACATATTTAATAATTTATTTTTATGTACTTTTTATGATTTTTTTTGTCAATGTAGTTTTAATATAATTTTGCATGCTACGTGGCTAAATATAGAATTGTACTGGTTCCAATAAATTTTGTATCACCTCTGTATCAACCTGTATTTGCAAATTAATATGATTTGATTTGCAAAAAAAATACATTAAAAGAAAATACATATTTATTTCTACAAGTTATATTTTAATATCATACTATTAATAATTGTGAACTATAAACATTTAACAATATTCTAGAATTATCATTATCACCATAAGTGTAGTTTTTTATAGCCTAACAGGGTGTGGCAACATTGACAGTACAATGCTTACGAATATTTTAAATTGGGGTGTTACTGAACAAATTGCGAGGAATCATATTGTAGTATCTACAAATATACATTACTAATATTTGTAATTAAAATATAGGTAAGTAAAAAGAAAGATTTCCTTGAGAAGCTTGACGGCGTTTTATCTAAATCTTGTGCTGCTCGTGAGTGGTTTTGAAGTACGGATATTATAATAATATTTAAATAATGTTTTTTTCTCTATAATATATTTTTTTATATTTTATTTATTTAGGACAAGCAACAAGACATACACTAAGACAATGTTCATGGACACTATAATACTTAAAACTATGCTAAGTGTTATCGAAATTAATGCAAATGTAATTAAACATAAAAAAAAAACGAAACGCTAAACAAAAAATCATATAAATTTATAGAAAACTACATGGTACCTACACAGGCGGATCAAAGGTGCACGAAAGATTCAACTACGTGTTTTTAAAAGACGTTAATGTCGAAGTAGTAGAAAATTTCTACTATATAATAATAAGTCGAGTTTTCCTTCCTGACGCTATAACTCCAGAACGCACGAACCGATTTCCACGGTTTTGCATTCGTTGGAAAGGTCTCGGGCTCCGTGAGGTTTATAGCAAATAAAATTCAGGAAAAATTTCAACAGAAAAGAGGGAAAATATTTTTTCACATACAGTGAGACAACATGACATTTGACAGGACAACGTCTGTCGGGTCAGCTAGTTGATTAATCAAAACGTACAATATACAATTTTTTTTTGTATGCAATACCTGAGTAGGTACCTATAGAATTTGTAACTAAATAAATTGCAAGTGTTTTAAAAAAGTCTTATATTGTCTCAATCTTAATATTTTTTTACTGTAGGTTAATTATAATAATGTAAATAGTTAATCGTTGAAAGAGATCCTGTGTCGTATTTCTGTCTCGCTCACACACGCGCACACTCACTATTTCGCAGTGCGCTCAATCAACTGGTGGCGAAGATCCGCACCGCGGGTTGCTCATGTCATGACAATCCGAGAGTATCCGAGATAACTTCACAAGCAACCAATGATCTTTTCCAACCCTATTGAACACATAAAAAAGTATTAGTGAAAATACTTGGTATTTCGATTGATTCGTTTAGAAATATTGTGTTTAGGGATTGCAATCCAGCGGCGTTTTCAATCCAGCGGAATTTTTGCTGGATTGACCTGAATCCAGCTGGATCCAGCGCGGATCTAGCAAAACGTGGAACGAAAATAAAAAGACATTTTTAAGACTTTTTTTATTAATTTATACTTCTTACGATAATCTTTGAAATCTTCCACTCATTTGGTGATATCTTATATTAATTTGCTTTGGTTTTTTAATAATTTGAGATCAAAATAATCAACATAAAATTAAATAACAAACATATCCTTATATTTATATAACATTTAAGATAATGTTTCTAAAGTAAGCACTATGTTATTAATTACGCTTATGTTTAATGATAGGACGACTAATCAGTAGCAATCAGTCTCACAAATTCTTTTAAAATTAACTTAATTAACATTCTTTTAAAAAGGACCGTAACAATAACACTATTTTAATTTTCAATAGTATTTTTGTATCATACTAAAAAAGCTTTGAAATAATCTTCTCTCCGCTCGTTAATCCTTAATAATTAGGCAGTTTAAAGTCTGACGATAAGAGACTACTTCTTTTTTGAATTCTCTGAAAGTGAGACCTTAGAAAACAAATTTTATCTATAGTCTTATCTCCCAACCTGCTTCGCACAGAACTGCATATGTAGCCGGCTGCTGAGAATGCCCTTTCGGCCTCTACACTGGTCGGCGTTGCCTTTCCTGCGGCACGTGCTATGGACAGAACGGCAACGTTGCCGCACTGATTCGAAAATGGCGGCAACTCAAAACTAAACAATAGAAATTGATACGTTTGCGGATCCGCATCGCTGGATCAAGATGTATGCTGGATCCAGCATGTTTAAAAAGGCGCTGGATCCAGCTGGAGTGCTGTATGCTGGATCCAGCAATTGCAATCCCTAATTGTGTTGTATATTTCTGGGTGACTTGGATCAAAATATGTTGGTTATTGCGTGGCGGTTATCGTTGGCAAAATAATATACAATCTTTTGAAAATTGACATACATAACACAACAAACAATTCTACGTAGACTATGAATAGAATAAAATCTTTTGTAAATAAACAGAAATAGAATATAAAAAGAAGCAAGTGACGACAAGATTAATGCATTTTTATCCGCCAATAGTCATAAATGTTGCAAAACACTTTCACTCATGCGATTGAAAGCAGGTCGCCAACTGAGACGAGGCGAGGCTACTTTCCAAACGTTCGTTGGTGTGAGTGCAGCTTTATACATTTTTAGTAAAAATATTTTAAATCCTAATATCACTGTTTTATCCTCTGTCGATTCAAGGAACTCTGTTTTTCGAAGCCAACTTATATGTGATGTGTCACTGATCCCATTACATACAAATGTGTTTTTTTCGGTTTTCTAGTTTCATCTTCCATCATCCAAATGTGTAAAAGCTCTTAGATCGATTTTCAATTCAATGTCGACTGTGTAAAGTTCAATATCAATAAAAAATATTATTTTATGTTTGAAGTACTTTCTTCATTCCTTTAGGTATTCCATTACAAGGCTCAATTAAAGTCAAATAATGTATAAAATGTTAAAGTTAATAATATTACTTAATAAATATTTAACAATGTCTGTTTAATTAAAACAACAGCTGATTTTGTATATATATATATATAAATAAACTAGAAATCATTTATATATTAGTGTAGAGTTGTCAATTTATAAAAAAATAACTGAGATACAATAATTACTATTATTATATGTCATGCCATCTTTATTAAATATCTTAAATTTAAGTTTTTTCTAATATATGTATATAAATAAACAAAAGGTATAAAAACTTAAACCTAGCATGTCGTCGGCACCGGGGTAGGGCCCAAGCTACCGGTGGTTATTATTAGTACTTTGAGTATCATTACAAGATTAGGGAAACCTTTTAAGAACTGCCCTTGCGTCATATTCTATAGATAGTTAAAGTGACGCAAATATTTGACAGATTTTCCCTTTCAAAGTTCAAACACTTTGTTATGGTAATCAATTAAAATAGCTTGTTAACATAATGCACAATGTAATATTAAAAAATGAATATATGTATATGCGCTTGGAATCGCGGAGCGTAGTTTGTGCTTTCATACTAATGATATCCGGTTCACAGGAGTGTTGTGTTCGTTGACGTTAATTAATAAAAAAAGCGTAAAAACTCATGTTAGAATGTTATAAGTATCAAATCAACTAAAGGTATGGATAGTCTGCGGAACAGGTTTGCCAGATGATTGGTTTGAATGGAATTCATATGGTTGCATGGCGTGAATTTTAATACCTGAAACTTGAGTCTCTTTGCTGGTAGGTAGATTTTAATAAACTAAATACTAAATGATCATAATGGTTTATTAATGATATTGTGCTATTGTATACGCATAATGGCGTTCTATTTTATATTTTCAAGTAAATTGCTTGCTAACTGTTACCGTTACGATAAAACGTACCATAATGATACCTGCCCAAGGTCGCTGGAACTGGTTCTGAAAACGCTCGCACGCAGGTAGACAAAGTACGGCTTGCTTGCAACATGTGTAGGGCTGTCATATAAAATAAAAAAGGTTGTCAAATTATAGCAAAAGTTGGACAATCCTCTTCTGTAGTTAAATGAGTTTAATACCTGGAGAATGGGAGAGGCACTTTGCTTAATATACGCTGCGAGATTATGAATCGTAGGTCACAAGTCTTACTAAAGATCGGACTATTTGCAACCCTAAACATGTGGTCGTTGGCGCTCTGATGTAATCATTCTTGATGGATTTCTACCAAAGTTCGTTGCACGTTCGAATTCTCTGAAGTGTTGTGGTGAAATGTTTGGGCTGATAATTCCTGCCGCTAACTACCACTATCACGTATAAAAACAATATTTGCTTAATGACAGAGATGATGTTTTGATTCTCCAGTTCCACTTCATATTTCACCGTTAATCCGCCCATCGTGTAAATATTAATTTGACAGTTCTCTTCGAATTCACGATATGTCGAATATTGTATTCTCTTTTTGAATAGTCATTTGTTATTTTTTATCTAGTCAAGTATTTCGTAGACAATTGTTGATTAATTGAAGAGTTTGATAAAATAACTGAGTAGTTAAAGGAGAAAATAGATTATGCTCTAACTGATGAAACTAAACCTAGGTAATGTAGAAATTGATCGGTTTGAGCTTTATTCATTTCGGTGGCATTTGCAATTTCTTGTTTCTTTATTACATAAATTACAAAAACATGCGATAAAACGTTATTCCCATTTACAAAACTATCATTTTCTTGTTTGATATAATCTTATCTAATAAGTTATATTCGCTGTATAAATTCGATGACGACCGCTTTAACATAGCAGTGTACTGTTCCCAAATATACGTGAGCTGTGAGCCTTAATTTTAATTTAGGTATCCCTCAGTGCAAGTCATTAAAATTTTTGTTAATATATGAGAATTTAATATTATGTGTAGAAATCATGACTTTTTAAATGTAAATGGCAAAGGACAAAGGCAATCATGAACACGAAATTTTAATAGTAATATTGCGTAGGGCAGTGACAACCCCATCGCCCGCTGGTGGGATATTTAATCCCTCGTAAATGCTATAAATGCCTTATCAGTGCAGTTAGTCTCACTCAGGACAGCTTTTGGCGTGCTGTCGGTGACTTGCGACACCGAGGGTCCCGATATGCTTCAGGGGGGCGTATGCCACCCGCCTCTGTCTTGCCTTAGCTAGCAATATTGGAGGTGAGCAACGAGTCACCACCTGTCATGTTTAAATAAATTATATTTTGACAAGTCAGGTGACTGGAGTCCCTTCTATAGGTCTCGGTTCTCATTACCATTAAAATTGAACTGCAATGGTCTACCAAGGTTGAACCTGTAATGACAAGAGTTCCTGTGCTGGTATATTATATCAACTGGCTATTGTATTTTGGTGCATTTCTGATTGTGCAGATATGCACGGGACAGATATTTTGTATGACCTACAAAAATTTGTTTCGTTCTGAGTGTTTGTGCATGTGAGATTTCTGTGTGTGACTGCACCTACGACACAGGATAAAAAACCCAGTGCGGGGCGACGTTTTTTTTTTTTTAAATAAAAAAGTCTTTGGTCTAGACTCAGTTGGTACACCCCACGCACACCTTCATTTAATTCGCTTAAATCGCATCTACCCGTTGGATTAATATCACGCCTTATAAATGACCATGCTTTATAAATATACGCGTGATATTAAGCGACGTAATAATTATTATTTTTGTAAATAATTAATATAATTGTACGGAGACTGCGCATTGTTCTTTCTAAATCCAGATCCTTAAACTCGACTTATGACTTGTCAGTGTTTATTTTATATCTTTCATCAACTATTATGTCTCCAAACGTAACGGTTATACGCTATTATGTAATGTTGACGGCAGCCTCAATTCAATCAATGTATAATAGTAATTACTTAAGTTAGCTTGTAAGTCTCATTCAATAAACTGTGCGTGATTTGTCTTTTATTTCCCCTAGATATAAGTTATTAAACAGATAATTAGGAATATCAACAAGTCATAGAAATAAGCCTAGAAATGTATTGTAAATGTACATGTCACGAGCCACGATGCGCATTTAGACTCCCCGCCAGTTTAACTACGCAAAAATGTATATAATTCGGGCCGAAATCGCCATTGAGTCAGTCTACCTCGAGACGAAGCACAGCAAGAAGTCAGCAAGTAGTCAGCAAGTAGTCAGCAAGTAGTCAGCAAGTAGTCAGCAAGTAATAGTAGTGCTGTGAAAGTGAGTGCTCAACGAGTAATAGTGCTCCAGGTTTCCCGTAGTTCGGAATCCCTGTGAAACAAAGGCCCGGCCGTGACTGTACATACCGGCGTAGAATAAGAATAGTGTAACAGTGTTCAATTGGTGTAGTCAAGAATAAATAGTCTCGTATGTGGGACTTGTATTTCAAAACGACGCTTTCTTATTTCAATCGACTTTGTCTCTTCTGCTGAAGATCAACCCTGCACCTACCACCGTCTTGAACAACTGGTCCTTCGAGCCGGATCTTCAGAAGAGCAAGAAATCGAGGAAAGAAGAATTCAAGATGTCCACATACTCGACAAGAAGCCAGGCTCGTCGGGTTGAAGAGCAATCGCACCAGAATCAGGAAGATCAAGTACACGGCACCAAGAATGAACGATTGCAAGAAGTTCGCCGTGGAGGAATTCCGGGGGGTCTGCCCGTGTCTGAACTACACACGGACTCCGGGGTCGCCGCGTCGTTACTCCAAGCAAATTCGCCGTCTACGTCCAATCGAAGAGGACTCCCTGACTACCGTGTGCCCGAAATACCACTGGCAGGAGGAAGAATTCAGGACTTCACCACACAGACGCCGAGTACCGTACGTCGTGTGCCGGCACCACAAGCACCGGCTAGCGTAACGTCATCAAGAAGCAGTCGCGCTCAACGAGACGCCGCCAGAAGAAGAATCGAATATGAAGCCGAACTGGAACTGTTCAGATCACAACAACGGCTCACAGAAATGAAGAAGAATATGCAACTGGCCGAGCTGGAAGCCGAAGAAGAACAAGAACAAGAAATTCCTGAACAGCAAGTCGAAGAAGTGCAAACCCGCGTCGGGGAATGGGTTGAGAAGTCACCATTCGTCGAACAACCCACGCAGAAGAGGATCGTCAGCCACGCCTCGGATCTGAAACAACATGAAGTAATAAAAGAACTGACGACCGCAATCCGCGATATGTCAAGACCTCGCCCGATGCCGCGCGCCTTCTACGAGCTCCCGCTCTTCAACGGCGACCCGGCAGAATGGATCTTCTTCAAGAGACGCTATGAAGAATCAACGAAGATGTGCGATTTCAAGAGAACAGAAAACCTCGCAAGATTACAAGTGGCAATCCAAGGAAAGGCGAAACAACTAGTGGAAGATTTACTGCGCACAAGTTATGATCCTGATGAGATTATGAAGACGCTCGAACGAGCCTATGGCAACCCAACGCTACTTCTGCAAGCCACAATTTCGAAGATAAGAAGCCTACCAAGAGTCAACGATAACGACTGCAACGGGCTACGAATACTCAGCGCATCAGTCCGGTCCTGCGTTTCCACACTTCGCAACATCCACGCCGACGGATACATCAACAACCCGCAACTTGTGAGAGAACTACTCGACAAGCTTACGCCGACGCAACGCAACGAGTACTGCAAATTCGCACGCCGCGCTCAAGCAGAAGACATCGACTTTCGAGTTTCGCCGACACTCCTGATCTTCGTCGAATTCCTCGAAGAGCTCGCCGACACTGCTGCCTTCATGCTACCCGCTGAACTCGTTGGTAGCACGTCATCGAACATGAAGACTCCAGCAACAAATCTCAAGACAGCGCCCGTGCACGGCAAGACTCCGATGACAACACGCAGGGAAGCTCATCGAATCATGGAAGTCGCTGAAGTCGAACTCAAGTGTGAAGCCTGCGACAAGCCTCATCACCTCTCCAAGTGCGAAGTGTTCAAGAAGATGAACAACGACGAGCGATGGCAACTAGTGAAGAGCAAACGACTGTGCTTCAAGTGCATGTCAGGAAGACACAGCAAGATGTCATGCCGTGCGAAGAAGTGTAAGAAATGCAACAGACCTCATCACGAACTACTACACGCCGACCGCCCGAACAACAGTGAACAAGAGGCCGCGCCAACCGAACGTGTGACGAGCATCGGCGATCAACGAGTCAAGTCGCTACTGAAGATCATCCCTGTCACCGTGGAAGATGGGAAGATTGAACGGCACACATACGCGCTGCTAGACGACGGCGCTACAGTGTCACTGATCGACAGCACATTGGCCAGCAACCTGGAAGGAAGCAAGCAACCGCTACACATCGTCAGCGCTGGGGGTCATTCCATCATCGACGACGAGTCGCGCCGAGTGGTCGTCAAGATTCGAGGTGCAAACGACAAACACCACTCACTCACTATGCGCACCATGAAGAACATAGATCTCCCGCCGCAGACGATAAGTGAAGACCTGATCAAGCGACACAAGCATCTCCGAGGGTTGAACTGCGACAGCATGAACGAAGCTAAGCCACTACTGCTCATCGGCCAAGACCACTGGGAACTGATTGTTGGAGGTGACTTTCGACGTGGAAGATCGGGCCAACCTGCAGCATCGCTCACTCAACTGGGTTGGGTGATACATGGGCCAGTCAGTTGCCGAGAAGAGGGACACGAAAGAGTCAACCAGCTGTCCGACCTTGAAGACATCGTGAAGAAACAGTTCGAACTCGACGCCATTGGAATTAGCAAAGAGTCAAGACAGAACAGTGACCACGCACGCGCCGAGAAGATTCTGCAAGAAACATCCAAACGAACTGCAGATGAATGGGAAGTGGGGCTACTATGGAAGCAGGATGATATCGACCTGCCAGACAACTACAAAGAAGCCGAAAAACGACTGAAGAATATAGAAAGGAAGATGGATCAAGACGAACAATACGCGAATGCCTACTGCCAACAAATGCAAAGGCTGATAGACAAGGGCTACGCGCAGAAGGTCAATGGGTCAACGAGTTCATCGCCTGTATGGTACCTGCCTCATTTCGGTGTTACCAATCCTAACAAGCCGGGGAAGCTGAGACTGGTCTTCGACGCCGCCGCGACCTGCAAAGGGACGTCCCTCAACGACAACCTGTTGAGTGGACCTGACCTGATGAATTCCCTGCTCGGTGTGCTATTTAAGTTCCGGTCGAAACCAATCGCCATGACAGCTGACATCGAAGACATGTTCCTGCGAGTGAAGATCGCCGACAAAGATCGAGGGGCACAGCTATTCCTGTGGAGAGGCAAGGATCGCACCAGAACACCAGACGTCTACGCCATGAATTCCCTGATCTTCGGAGCTACGTGTTCGCCTACATGCGCCATCTACATACTGAATCTCAACGCCAACGAGTTCAAAGAAGAACACCCGGATGCTGTACGTGCGATACAGGAGCGCCACTACATGGACGACTACCTAGACAGCGTAGATGACATCAGCACCGCCGTGAAGCTCGTCGAAGAAGTTACAAAGATACACGCAAGAGGGAACTTCCACATACGAGATTGGAAGACGAACAGCTGTGAACTCAGAAAACAGCTGCCCGATAGCATATCATCATCGGTCGACCTAACGAGACTGATGGGAAAAGTCGAGAGGACCTTGGGCATGATATGGAACACAGAAGAAGACACCATCACATTCGACCTGTCGTTTAAGAAAATCAAGAAAGAAATCGCCGAAGGTCAAGAAATACCCACGAAGAGAGAATTTCTACGATTCATCATGAGCCTGTTCGATCCGTTGGGCTTGATCTGTCCGCTCACCATCGACTCAAGAATATTGATGCAACGAGTATGGAGAACGGGGATACAATGGGACGAGCCACTCACTGAAGACTGTTTCGTCGACTGGAAGAAATGGCTCTGCGACCTGGAAGCAGTAAGAAGCCTGAAGATGCCGAGATGGTACGGGCTGAACAGCTCGACCTTGGAGCTCCACGTGTTCGGCGACGCCAGTGAACAAGCATACGCCGCCGTAGCCTACCTCGTCGATGAACACAGGAACGTCACGCTCGTCGCAGGAAAAGCAAGAGTTGCACCACTGAAAGTTGTCTCCGTGCCACGACTCGAGCTGCAAGCCGCGCTTCTAGCCTGTCGTTTGGCCGAAACCGTCGAGAAAGAACACGCCGTGAAAATAGCATCGAAAACCCTGTGGACCGACTCGAAGACAGTACTTCAATGGATACGAGCAAATCCACGCGACTTCAAGCCATACGTAGCTCATCGACTCGCCGAAATCGACAGAAAATCGCAAGTTAGTGACTGGCGCTGGGTACCTACTGCACACAACCCTGCCGATGAAGCCACAAGAATTGGATGGAACAGCGAGGGCTCTATATGGATGACGGGCCCACCTTTCCTACGTCTACCACCAGAAGAGTGGCCAGAGATGACCAGCTGCGTCGCTACAGAAGAAAGCACGCACGAGATACGTAGCACCGCGCAAGTACATGTAACGACGGAGCAACCCGAACAGCTGATTGACATAAATCGGTTCTCTTCGTGGCAACGCGCCGTGAACACGACAGCACGCGTGATAGCATGGACAAGGACGCTACGAACGAAAACGCATGTACCTGTGACCGGCACGCTGATACAAGAGGCGGAGCTACTGCTAATACGACAAGCGCAAGAAAGCTCGTTCGCCGCCGAAATAAGAAAAATGAAGATCGGACAAATCCTGCCGTCACACAGCAAGATACGAAGTTTGGACCCTATGCTCACAACCGACGGGCTGTTACGAGTTCGAGGCCGCTTGAACGCCGCACAGATGCCATACGAAGCTCGCCACCCGATCGTGCTGGACGGTCGTCACCGCATCACCGAACTGATAGTCGGCCATCATCATCGCCAAGCACAACACGCGAACAACGAAACTGTCGTGAACACGCTGCGAGAAAAATATTGGATCACGAGGATGAGACCTACGGTGAAGAAAATAGCAAACAGCTGTAAAATATGTCAACTGCGTAAGTCCCAGCCGACCTCGCCGAAAATGGGTGACCTACCACCAGCAAGACTCGCGCACCGACGGCGAGCCTTCGCGCACTGCGGGATCGACTACTTCGGACCCCTAGAAGTGACCATCGGGCGACGACACGAGAAGCGCTGGGGGGTGGTGATCACATGCCTCACCACCAGGGCAGTGCACTTGGAGCTCACGTCATCGCTAAGCGCCGACGCAGCCATCATGGTACTAAGAAGGTTCATCGCGAGGAGGGGCCAGCCAGAAGTAATGTACAGCGACAACGGCACCAATTTCGTAGGGGCAAACACCGAAATGAAAAAGGCCCTAACTGCACTGAAAGAGACAGCAACCACCAGGGGAATAGAGTGGAAATTCATCGCACCAGCCGCACCACACATGGGAGGCTGCTGGGAGCGTCTCGTACGCTCGGTGAAGACAGCCCTCAAGGCAGTACTACGCGAACGAGCACCGAAAGAAGAGACTCTGCAAACCCTGCTGACCGAAGTCGAAGCCATCATCAACAGCCGACCACTCACTCACGTGTCGGTAGATCCGAACGACCCAGTGGCTCTTACCCCAAATCACCTACTGCTGGGGACAGCTGCAAATAGTACCCCGACTGGAGTCTTCGACCGAAGCGACCTCAGCACAAGAAAACAATGGAGATTCGTACAGGCATTAGCTGATCAATTTTGGGCAAGGTGGCTGCAAGAATACCTACCGACACTTCAGCAACGCAGGAAGTGGACCGAGGCCATAAAACCACTACGAGTCAACGACTTGGTCCTGATCGTCGACAACAACCTACCTCGTAACTCATGGCCACGGGGAGAGATCGTCAAAGTGCATCCCGGCGCTGATGGACAAGTTCGAGTAGTAGACATCAGAACTCCGCACGGAACCCTGAGACGACCAGCCTGCAAGGTGATCGCGCTGCCTACGAACGAAGATGTTTCGGAGCAACTTCCTCAACAGGGGGTGGAATGTTGACGGCAGCCTCAATTCAATCAATGTATAATAGTAATTACTTAAGTTAGCTTGTAAGTCTCATTCAATAAACTGTGCGTGATTTGTCTTTTATTTCCCCTAGATATAAGTTATTAAACAGATAATTAGGAATATCAACAAGTCATAGAAATAAGCCTAGAAATGTATTGTAAATGTACATGTCACGAGCCACGATGCGCATTTAGACTCCCCGCCAGTTTAACTACGCAAAAATGTATATAATTCGGGCCGAAATCGCCATTGAGTCAGTCTACCTCGAGACGAAGCACAGCAAGAAGTCAGCAAGTAGTCAGCAAGTAGTCAGCAAGTAGTCAGCAAGTAATAGTAGTGCTGTGAAAGTGAGTGCTCAACGAGTAATAGTGCTCCAGGTTTCCCGTAGTTCGGAATCCCTGTGAAACAAAGGCCCGGCCGTGACTGTACATACCGGCGTAGAATAAGAATAGTGTAACAGTGTTCAATTGGTGTAGTCAAGAATAAATAGTCTCGTATGTGGGACTTGTATTTCAAAACGACGCTTTCTTATTTCAATCGACTTTGTCTCTTCTGCTGAAGATCAACCCTGCACCTACCACCGTCTTGAACAATGTAACATGTACCATATAAGGTGTAATACACTTTATACCTTTATACATAAATTCTCTTTTAAGTTTACGAGTCCGTGAAACAAAACCCTCATTAACAATAATAGCGGCGAAATACAAACTGAAGTTTCAAAACACGTTCATAATGCCACTTCGGTTGCCAAATGCGTCTAGCATGGATGCGTGTGCTGTATAATATAATGTTAACATACAGTAATTACAGTTTGGCCGCGAGAATCGGGGAATACATTTCTGATAAGTGCTTTCAGTTACTTATCAACTAGGAATAAGGTTATAATTTGGAACATCCTAAACACGATTTTACAAAATGAAGTTGAATGAAGAAATTTCCCGGTTGGGGCCAATGGCTGTGTGATGAATGCAAGTATTGGTACCTTAGTCATGGTTGATAAATTATATGTATATTTGTATGAAAAATCATTATATATGTATAATATATGTCCGTTACCCTAGATCCCATAACACAAACCGTATAGAGCTTACATTGGGCTAGGCTAATTGGTGTAAGTGTAAGCAATATTTATATACATATTATTATTATTTTTAATTATCATTTGTTGTTTACTTATAATAGGTTATTTTATAGGGTTACAGATTTGAAGTTATTTATCGCTATTGAATAGGATAACGTCCAAGATAAGGCGTCTTTCGTATGTTAACGGTTTTTACGTCGTTTATTTATAATGTTTTTGTAGTTGACGCTGATTAAAAATAGAATTCATCAACAGCACGGTTAAATATTCTTTAGACAGACCATTGAAGATTAGGTGTCGTTTTGAAATTATGAATGTCGTCGACATAATGGATGAACGAGTTTTATACTTAATGAGAATATTAGCTTAACAGCTGGCTGGAATGGTTAACCTTCTGACTCTTATGGCGTTAGAAATAACGGTGGTTTCCGTAATGCAAACATAAAGCATGAGCTATTGCTCAGTGTACCTGTTAGTAAACATTTCTGAATTTACACTATTAATGAAAATAAATCGGCAAAGTGCGAATCGGACTCGTGAATGTTTGCGGGTTCTAATTTTAGTTAAATAAGTTTATAATCGAAATTAAGATACAAATACAAATATTCAGTATGTTATCATCATTTGTGCTTCATGACATTTCGTTTCCCGCGAAAATGATTATCATATGTCCTGCCCGGGTCTAAAACTATGGCCTTTGTTAAATTTTATGTCATCATCATCATCATCATCATAGTGTTAAATACGTATAATGTATTATCAATATTATTATGCGACGACGACATAATACTAATTGAGCAGAATTTACACAGAATTTGCTATAGATTGGTTACTCTTGATACTTAGTTCGGTCAATAAATTTTTCATTATTTATATTGCTATTTTATTGGCAACACTTCATAATTCCATAGAAACCTAAAGAAATCGCTAAGGGACTGTCTAATTTTTTAATTACAATAATAACAAAAAAACAAATGTTAACTTGTTTTGAACGCGGATTGTATTGTGGGCTCTTAAAGTGACATTTACCCATCATTTACGTAATATATTGTCTAAAAAGACCAAAAGACCATATTGGCTACCTGATGTTGAGTGATTACAGTCGCCTTTATTAATACGCGCCGTTTCTATGAGACATTATACCACAAAACTCATAGTGTGCGTTCCCAATATCTGACATATGATGTAAATTACAGGATCCAGTAATTTCAGTGGCTATCTTTACCAGTCACACCGGAACAATGGGGGTCCATAATCGGAAGCAAGGTTGCATGAAAATTAATTTGGTTTCGATAGAGAAGAACAAAAATTTTGCGTTAGCTTAACTTCTTAATTATAAAAGAACTTGTTCACCTTTTTTGGATTAATCTTTACTTTTTTCGACATTTAAAAATTGGTAGTTATGTCCATCAGATCTGTGAGTGGTCTATAGAAGGAAAATAGTTTAGGAACCTCTGGTATTGTCTACTTGTGGTAAAAGTGTCTAATAGAATGTTTTATCCTGAATTGATAATATAAGTATATAAACATATCGTAGCAATGTCAGATATGTGTAAAATAATTAATATTCTATTGTTGCAGGTCTGCATGGCGCTATCGGCTCTCTACCACACATTCCTTTGCCGGTCTGAGGAGGATTGTCACACGTTCCTCATGTATGACCTGTTCGGGATAGCGCTCTCATTGCTCGCCATATACACCTCCGGCGTGTACTACGCGTTTTGGTGTCATTACGTGAGTGTTTCACGTGCATACTTTATATAAATTAAGATTGTATTATGGCTCCACTAATATAAGTCGCACAGCCGCTCCGCTCTTGCAACATCGTCCCAGTGTACGATCAGCATTACCGTCTCCATTCACGGTTCAGTTTAGGATCTGTGCACTAGTGACAATCGCTTTCGTTTCACCACAACGAAATATATGAATCCGTAATTTGGGTTCATGTCTATACATTGTCGCTAGTATAGAAACGATTTCGATAAAGAATCGAACTCGAATTATGTTTTGTCTACGGGCTTCGTAGTCTGATTTTATAACTCTGTTGCTAACAAATGTTATTGTAACTGGTAGATAGTGCAGTTACATTGTTGTGTTATGAAGATAATTGTCACATTGAATCTTTATAAAGCAGCAATGTACCTGCTTCAATCTGTCAGCACGATAGTACATTTTTTCGAATCTATTTAGCTCACAGCTAAATAGATTCGAAAAAATATGTGCTACGACGTCGTCTATGCAATTCAGTTGAGAGTTTTGACGATTAGTCAGGCTTTGGTATTTACAAGTAACATGATAATCTTATCTTTAATTTTATTACACGTATGTCTTAATTGAAAAATAATTGTACGAAATGTATTATTAATGAAACAATTTAGAGTTATTATTATTACTATTAGAAAAGTGTGTACATAATATTGAATAATAATAACTGAATGGAATTTGGATTGCCTGGTCAGTTTAAAATTTTGTTTAGCGCCCTAAGGCTATAATTTGAATTCACGTCTTGAAACAATAAAGTAAAATTTTCTTCGCATTGTTATACAGAGAGTTACAACTTAAATTATATTTTTTCGCAAAACATAGTTATAAGTGGTTTACCACTTTATCGCCGACTGTACAACGCGGTTAGTGGTACCATGATTTCAATATTGTTTTTACTATAGACATGTGTTCACTATTTTACTTACTTACTTGCTTTTCACGTATATTTTAGGTTTTAATGTTTAACTAAGTTAATGGAAAGATATAGCGTTGCGCTTGCCAAACAGAATCAGAGCAAGGGACGATGTCGTCATTCTCTCGCTATTACTATACGACAAAATAAAATTACACCAATTGTACGAATTTGAACGGCACAGTTTCGATTTACGACGCACTAGTTTCATATCTGCTTAATATCTTATATATTATTTTATTATCTTATATGCTCCACCGAAACGGTTTGACCGTTTTTATGAAATTTTATATGCATATTCAGTGGGTCTGAGAATCGGCTACTATCTATTTTTAGGAAGTGATGAGAGTTGTCCACCTCCGACATACTATTATATATTTATTTATAAGATTTCTTGTACTATTTTATAATATGTCATCAAAAATACATACAATCAAAAATGTTGACGGCTCAGCTAGTTTTTATATAACATTATTGCATGAGTTAACATCTTTGTACAGCACCTAGCGGAAACCTAATAACTTAAAATAGTGATTTTAGTCTGTGAATTAAGATGACTTCTATAGTTAACCATAAGTCAAATACCCATTGAAAACAATAGCTAAATCTTTGTAGAGTCAGACGTATTACTTATACGTGACTCGACATATGTTTGGCAAGGTTTTATTGGACCTTTAAGACGTTTGTCCAAGGACTGGATTTTTTTTCTAATATACGAACTGTTCGACATAGTTCCCTCGCTGAGGTGTCATTATATAAGTGTTCTGCTGTGTACATTAATAGGACGTTTGTGTTTTGTGTCTCACAATCAATATTTTTAGGATGTGAGTTCAATTTTCTTGGCTCTTTTAAGCATAGCGGTCTCACTGCTCGCTATCTCGAGGATTACGTAAGTGTTCCGGTGGCATACATTCGCGAGATGCTTGCACTTTGCCAGGCGCTCTCTCACAGCAAAATTTACCATTTGACGATTAGAATTGAAGTTTTATGATTTTCTTTCTTCATAAATATAATAAATTATGTACAAGTAAATTCTTTCTGGCGAACGTTGAACCTCCGCTAGTTTATATATTTCAATTCTTTTGTTTGACTGATGATAGAGCTGAAGGTAGTTGCAAGTCTTACCTAGTCTGTCAGTCCAGGTTTGTTTGTCTGCCCCAGACTGCGTAGAGGGACACAGGGACGATATAACAAAGTTGTTGACGTAATTACCTAGCAATCGATTTTGGCAAAACTATGTAGCTTGCTAAACGAGTTTAGAAATATTTTTACTAAACTGTGGTAGGGAACCATGAGGTTCTATTTCCCACTTTTGGTTTACCCGACTAAAGATAGATGATTTGATGAGATCCTGAACGTATCTTCGCCATCTTGATAGAGGCGCCTTACCTACGAGGGGCGGTCAAAAAGTTCGCGGAATGGCGGGGTTGGCGGGGGTGAGGTCGCTCCTCCAACTCATAATTACTATATATGCCAATTTCTAGCCTAATTGGGTCATTAGCTTTCGAGTTACAAACGAGTAAACAAGTAAATCGGGAACAAACTAGCCACTATGGAGAAAATTGAACATCGCGCCGTCGTAAAGTTCCTCACCAAACAAGGAAAAACGCCTCAAACTATTTTGCAAGAGATGTTAGCTGTTTACGGAGACTCTGCTCCTGGTAAAACCATGATTTACAAATGGCACGGCCTTTTCAAGCAAGGAAGGGAGTCAATTGAAGATGATCCTCGACCTGGACGGCCCATTGAGGCCACTACGCCGGAAATCATTGAAAAAGTTGAAAAACTTGTATTGGAAGACGGAAGGTTGAAGAAGAAACAACTTGCAGCATCAGTTGGAGTATCAGAAACCACAATTTTAAATATTCTTCATCAACATCTTGGCATGAGTAAAGTGTGTTCAAGGTGGGTCCCGAGAATGCTCACGCCGCTGCAAAAACGTGAGCGCGTCAACTGTTCCCGCGAGTTTTTGGACCGCTGTGGAGAAGATAGGGAAGAAATTATGGCCCGAATTGTAACCGGTGATGAAACTTGGGTTCACCACTACGAGCCTGAGTCAAAGCAGGAGTCGATGCAGTGGCACAAAAAAGGCACACCACCCCCTAAAAAATTTAAAGTGTCGCAATCGGCCGGAAAGATCATGGCGACTATTTTTTGGGATACTGAAGGTATTCTTTTGATCGATTATAAAGAACGTGGTGTTTCTATAACGGGAGAGTACTACGCTTCTTCCTATTGGACCGATTAAAAGAAGCTATTAAAGAAAAAAGAAGAGGAAAACTGACAAAAGGTGTACTCCTTTTGCACGACAACGCGCCCGTTCACACGAGTCATGTTGCGACGGCTGCCATTCATCGATGCGGTTTTGAACAACTACGCCATCCACCCTACAGTCCAGACCTGGCCCCTAGCGATTTTTATTTATTCCCAAAGATGAAGAAAGAGCTGCGTGGAAAAAAATTTAGAGACGATGATGAAGTCCAAGTCGGCGATTTCGGCGTATTTTGACGCCCAAGACAAAACCTATTTTTTCGACGGTATTAATAAGTTATATGCCAGATCCGAAAAATGTATTCGTGTTAAGGGGGAATATATTGAAAAGGAAAAATAACATAATGTATCATTTCATCTTTTTTCCCAGTCATTCCGCGAACTTTTTGACCTCCCCTCGTACTATAGGCACACCTGCGCTTGCGCGATCTTCACTCTGCTCTTACGTGTTATGTATTATTTCGCGTATGTGCTTACGTATTATGAAATTAAACAACGCCGTTTTATCTATACTAATATTATAAAGAGGAAAGATTTGTTTGTTTGTTTGTAATGAATAGGCTCCGAAACTACTGGACCGATTTCAAAAATTCTTTCACATTTGGAAAGCTACATTATCCCCGAGTAACATAGGCTACTTTTTATCCCGGAAAAATCGTCAGATCCCACGGGATGCGCAATAAAGGCTTCGCTTAAAACCTACTGCATAGATTTTCATGCGGTTTTCATCAATAGGTAGAGTGATTCTTGAGCAAGGTATTGCGGTATTTTTTATCTCGGAAAAAACGGATAGTCCCAAGCGGAGCGCGATAAAACCTTCGCGCCATAAACCGACTTCCGCGCATATGTAGTCGTGGGCAAAATAGACCCAATCCCGAAATCCACGCGGGCGAAGCCGCGGGCAGAAAGCTAGTTATTGATATTGATGAACTGGATAATGTATTATTGATAATCTAGTAAGTACGTACAAAACTACTATAATAATAAATTGGTTATCTTGTCAAAATATCTAGGAGTATTATGGCATTATCAAACCACGTTAATGGATAAAATAGTTAATGACATGGATTTTCACAATTTAAATAAATATCAATTTGAGTATATGACATATTTGTATTTTATGTTATATATATTAAGAGTATATTTACTATTACTTAAATCAGATATCAAAATATTATATTCGGTAGAACTTTTATTAAAAATCGAGGATTACATATTTGAAGGCATGTTTTCTTTGTGCTGATTGAACGCCATCACTGTTCCGTCAGAGTTGGTAAAGGTGAAACCTCAAATTTTCGATTTTAGGGAAAACTTAAGATTTATTCTGTATAGGCTGTGTGACTTCGGTGAACTTGTATGCAACTTTTTTGGAAGGTGTAAATGTTATGTGCGAAGAGCGATGTAATAGGTGTCCTCGTGGTCGTTTTTAGTGAACTTTTTCTAACACCCTGGGAAATCGATTGGCATAATACCAGTCGACATTATCACTCTTGATTATCAGATGGAATTGTGTAGATTAGATTATATCTGTTTCAAACATCCATTATTACTGTTTTATTCAGTAGTATAGTTCAGAACAACGTTTCGCATCTTGTGACAATATTATAAACAGAACATTAATGTCAATGGACGTACTTTAGCACCATTTGACGCAAGTGCGCCTCTGCTCCGCCGTCAGCTTATGAGATGTCCAGCGCCAACAAAGTTGGTTGACCAATAAATCTCCTCGTAAAATTTCCTGAATTTAATACATACCAATCCTCAATAGTCGAATGAACGAGTGAAATCGTCATCAAAGAAATTCTATCTGAAGTGAAGATTAAAGTATGTGTTAGTTGCAATTACTATGGATTTATTTTAAAATGTATAAAAGAATCTGCGATATAAATAGCTATTTGTTTTCAGTTAAAAATATATGGCGGTCGACAAATATTTTATTCGCCTGATTCGTACTAAGCCTGAGCGGTTCCGGTTTCTTGAGTTGTTACGTCGGTTACATAATAAATATGTCACGCCGCTCCGTCCGTTGGTACCTACTATCACAGCAGCGTGCACTTCATATTGCAATCTTGCATAATTGTGCTAATGATATTCAGATGCTTTCGCACTAACTCTAATTTTTGGGCTGTGTATGTAAGTATCAATGGAACAAAACATAAAAATTTACATATTTTTACCATACCGTACTAAAGAGCGGGAAGCCCGCTCAGAATACTTCTGCCAAGTACTGACTGTAGTGATTATGTTGGACTCAATAGTAATCAGCGTTGCCAGATTTTATTTTACAAAGTTTGTTTTTTTTTACTATTTCTATGAAAAATAAGCGGGATTCTTTCGTCGAAAGTGGGACATAGTAAAAAAAGCCTATATATTATTAAAAGTTTTCCAATATTTATCTTTTTATTTGTTTAAATTACGTTTACGTGACAATGGATAGCGAAAATATCTAAAGAAAATGTATTTTAATAGTACGCTGCACGCGCGGTCGAGTTATTCCCGAAGAGTGGGACTGAGTCTGTCCCGCGCAGAATGTTTAATTTTGATTTAATAATCAGTGACACTAATCGAGATAGCTCGAAACTAGTATTGCCTACCAACTTTACATTAGAGCCTTATTCCTAATGACCTTATGGCAAGAAGTAAGAGCGACCGCTTCTCAGAAGAAGGCGCGGTTAGGTTTTGTAATTAGTGTTTTCACGTACTATAAATTAAGATCATTTTTGATTATTGTTCTTTACCTCTGTATTTTTTTTTTACTTTATTTAATACAGGTGATGGATATTTAGAGGTTAATAACGTAAGCAATATTTGTTAAATGTAAGGTAAGGATTTTGTTTTAATTATAACTACCACAGTTCTCAGAAATATGATAAACGTTATATTTGTTTGAAAATTATCAGCAATTCATTCTAAAGCACGTAAGAAATGTTATATTCAAATCAGACCATAACGGTAAATATTATATTAAAACTAACTGGTGCTCGCGACTGTGCCTGCGCATGAGTATTTCGAGTGGCTTATATTAGTGTGGCGTATATCATTATTAATTGTAGCCTGTTATTCTGTTGTAAGTGTTATTCATAAGCTGTATTGTATTAGCTGTATTATTGTAAAGTTGCATTAAAATCCATTTAGTAGTTTTTACGTGAAAGAGTAACAAACATTCACACTTAGAATCTAGTCAGGGTGTCCACATTCTGGAAAGTCAGGGAAAGTCATGGAAAAGTCAGGGACGCTTGAGGTGGTCAGGGAAAGTCAGGGATATTTTTTATGTAAAAAACAAAATCAAGTCATTGCAAAATTTATCAAACTATAAATTGAAATGAATAGTACTTACTAATAGCCATTACACAAAAATAATAAGGAATAACCTGCTATACTGTTTATGTGTGCGTAAAATGCATGTCGAGATGGACATAGAAAACCTAAGCCATTATCGCAATAATAACTAAATTTTCAATAATAATAATAAATAAGATAGCTATTTTAATTGATGCCTTACGCATACGCTTACGCATTGTAAGTTACACTGATGTTTACATTGTATATTGAGAATTATTTCATATTTTTTGAACTTATGGTTCAAAAGTTAGACACTTCGTTTTTAACTTTTAGAGGAATTATTTCAGGAAAAATAAATTTTATCATAAAATAATGTTAAAAAACCCCTATTTATATTTAAACCCCTATTAATAGCTATCCAACGATAAATCACAGAGTTAGAGTACAGACGAAAAAAAATCAGTCCCTCAATCACGTGTATCCCCCTTAATTTACTTTTTTTATTTGTGCACATTGTCGGCCTTATTAATATACATATTTGTTCTAAATTTCAACTCTAGTGCTAACGGTCACTGAGATAATCCGCGGACGGACGAACGGACAGACAGCCATGGCGAAACTATAAGGGTTCCTAGTTTACTAGGCAACCCTAAAAATGCCGACCTCACTAAGTGTGGAAACAGTGCAAGTGAATGATGACTAATTTTAAAAATGGTTATAAATACGTTTGGTCAGAGAAATTTGAAATAATGGTCAGGGAAAGTCAGGGATAGTCAGGGAAATTTTTTGAACAATAGCTGTGGACACCCTGCTAGTATTCACTCTTAGTAACATATTCTAGGCCAAGATTTGTATTCGCAACCAGTCGGTGAAATGTTGGAGTCGATATTTGGAAAATATATAAATGAGGACTATAAAATAGAAATTATATTGTTTGTATTTCACAGTCTGCTTACCATTCTCTCTCCGCCTCTCTTTGTTTACATTAAAATGTTTGATCAATTGATGAATTGCGTTGAGCTTTCACGCGAACTCAAGTGATTTAGAAACTTTTTTGGCGTTGAAGTACGTGAGAGTAATCTTGACCTCAATGTGAAATTACTCAAGATGTAAGGTAATCTTGAAATGATGTATCCGAATGCCTTCCTCACTGCTAGAGAAAGTGACTGCATTTATTGTAAGGTACCACGAGACGATCACAGTTTCACAAAAATATGTATTTCACTTAATACATGTAAATGAAGCAAATTTGTTGTTAATTATTTTCGCTTTTTAGACTGTGTAATTGTCTTTAAACACGGATTAGATATAAGAGATTAGTTTACAAAATTATACGAGATACGTGCAAATGTAGAATGTTAAATTTACTGTACACAGAATTTACAAATTAGCTTTGCAAAAAATATATGTACATATACTCACGAC
Source organism: Scirpophaga incertulas (assembly GCA_036419045.1). Lineage (NCBI taxonomy): Eukaryota > Metazoa > Arthropoda > Insecta > Lepidoptera > Crambidae > Scirpophaga > Scirpophaga incertulas. The sequence goes on along the minus strand of CM071627.1, from coordinate 8,197,607 downwards.
TCTTTCCCATGGAGGTAGGCAGAGATGACAGTTTTTCATTTGCTATGATCTAAACCCTCCCTAGCATCTTCGACATTCAGTAATTCTTTCATGCACGCTCGTTGGTTATGGATACTCTTAAACAGTCCAGTTGCAGAAAATATATAGAATCCTACTGTCTGGTTAATTTAATAGGCCACATTTGACATTTGTTCATAGTGAGGTGACCTGCTTAAACACTCCGATTATGGTGAAATAATCGATATTTACTTCAAACATATTCAGGTAAATCGAATACAGTTATTATGGAAAAGAACTTTTTTATAAGGTAGGGGGGGTAAACGAGCAAATGGATCACTTGATGGTGATTATCGCTGCTCGCAACAACAGACGTGTTGCCGGCCTTTTAAATGGGAATACGCTCTTTTTTATAGGTACAGTAATAATATATTTTACGAGTTTAATTGCCTTAAAAAATGTTAACATCAATTATTTCTCTGTTTATAAAGTTATTATTGTTTTTTATTATAAAACAAAAGAATAACATGTTTTATTTTAATAAAAATTTGACTATTAATTCACGGTGAAAAATCCCTTCACGAGTAATCATTGCATTCATTCGATTTTTTGAGGAACATCACTAACGTTTAGACTTCACTGAACGCAACATTGTAACAACAGTCATTTGTGCATTTCAAAACTAAAAAAATATTGTATTGGCCGCCATTACAAGGTTAAATGAGGAATTTTAATGAAATGTCAAATGTGGCCTATTAAAATGACCCGACTATAATGACTGTCATACACAAAGTCCAAGTCTAGAGAGATATCTTAAAAAAGCTTTTCTAGGCTAGAATGTTACGAGGCCCCCCTCGTCGGGGGGGGGGGGGCGTTGGCGGTGTCGTTAGACAACGCCTTCGGCAAGTAGTGTAAGTTATGGGATGTGCTTGTTTGTCGGTTACGAAGACTCCTTTTTGCACAGGACTTATATTGCTATTTACTATTCTTAGTAATAATGTTATACTCAATAATATATTTAATAAATTACCGAAACAACTGAGAATGATAAATTGAAAGTGTAATTATCATTCCATACAGTTGTATGACCGTTATATTTTAACAGCCATTAAAAACAGTAATTCTTTTCTCTTTTTGATTAGTGACGACTGCAAAATCCAATAGCTCATTTCCTACTCGATTGGTATAAAACAGATCAAATTTAATGATGGCTAGAACGAAAGTGTTTCTATGAATGAACCTGTACAGTTACTCTTACAGCTATTGTATTAGAGGCGATGGCTTGGTGTGTGCTGCATGCGGCGGCAATCTTTGGAACTTTCACTTTTTGACCACAGAATTTAAGAGGAGGTCGTACTGGCTCGGTATATCAAACTATCTGCATAAACGCCACATTGTTATATGCCTGAATTTGACCACACATTATTATACACACAATATAACACAGTATATATAGTTGTCAATCGAAAGACTACTCATATTTGTAAAACTTAAATTAAATGTAAAAAGTAGTTATAGTGACGTAACTACAATAGTTAGACATATGGTCTCGCGAAGTTTTTTGTAGATATTGATATATTGTATAACATTTTTTTTTTGTCCTATCATTTATACTCTTCGCAGCGTATGCGAATTTCTAAAGATTTCTATAGTAATCTAGTACTACGAGTAAATATACCCTATGTTACTCAGTAATAATGTAGCTTTCTAATGAAAAAAGAATTATTAAATCGGTCCAGTACTTTTTGAGTTTATTCGTTACATACAAAAATACAAATCTTTCCTGTTTATAATATTTGTATAAATTTAAAAATCAATTCTCAACTTCGTCGTGGCTATGTTCAACTGGGTCACAATATGCATTCCAGAGCGTGGTAAATTTTGCAATAGGTGCTTCTTTCGTGGTAGAAGGTCGTGGTGTGATACACGTGTATTTATTGATTCTAAAACAGTATTTGATTTGAATGATAATGGCGATAATGCATTAATATGTCTATATCTATCGTGACAAATTAATGTCTTCAATTGACCACAAGACGTTTTTTTTTGTTTTTATAAAGGTGGACAGATAGCAGCGGAACGTTAAATCGATAATCTTAGGAGTAATTAAAACCTTTCAGAAATATAGATAAGGGTTTGAGTTTTAGTGGTTAATGTTGGAACATTATCACGCAAATTAGAATGTGAATAAGAGAGGAGTGTCTTTTATTTTTTATTGGAGGGCCTATGCTGTAGCCGCAAATTGCTATATTTAGCTCTACTTTTAGTGTGTTTGGAGTATGGAAGGCACGAAGACTGAAGGTTTAGCGCCAGTTCTGCTAGCCGTTACGGTCGGACTAAAAAGAGAATCGACGCAAATTGAGCGCCCGTTTACTGGCCCGGGCCGACTTTTTCAATTGTTATATGTTCATTTACTGGCCCGGGCCGACTTTTTCAATTGTTATATGTTCATTTACTGGAAAACATGGTGCGGCAACCTGCATTTACCTGCAAAGAAATGTATATGCCAAGGCAACCAATTCACCTTGAGTCAGCAACATAGGGCGTTTGATGGTACTTTATCACCATAGTTCACCTATATTCATAAATATTTATTCACGATTTTATTGAAGAATAACGTGCTTATTGAAACATCAAAAGGAAGTTCATTTTACAACCGGATAGAAGAAAGTGATTTGCGAACTATGCGTATTTTGTTTTGTTTTAGTTCTGTATGCATTTCCACTCCGGCGAATGACCGTGTACAAAAGTCGATCAGTATGCGCACTCGCATCGTTACACAATGAAAGCGACACTGACCTTAGTGTCACGCGTGTGGCACATATCAACGCGATTACTGCATATATGCGATTCTAATCGTACGTGGTCAATCTACGTTAATCTCGTCATCCGTTCAGTGTTCGTTTTTGTGCTAAGTCTGATTTTTAATTAGATGTACTGTTATGTATGAATCTGGTAGTTAAAAAAACGTTTTAACAGTTAGCTGAGTATTGTTTTAATATAACTGCGCGAAGCTCACAGTCGAGTAAGTTACTCGATTGTGAGTTTCGTTCACCTGAATGAAAAGTATACTTTATATGAATAAGTGAATGGGGAATTATTCTTGAAGTGTTCTTTGAAGAAATAGCTGCATTAGTTAAGAAGGACCTTTCCATTTATGGAGCAGCCTGCATCCGCCTCGCAGAATATCGGATGGGATCGAAGATAGTAAGCTTGTGTCTGAACAGTGCTAATCAATTGACATTATTACTGCCACTAATTTTGTTGCAAAATCCAAGGCTGTAACAGGCGATCCACCCACGTGACGTAAAATTACCCACTTATGCTGTAAAAAAAGAATTGCACTTTTGTAGTCCAGTCACAACTTCCAGAGGTCAATAGACGGATTCGATTCGATTGAACAGCAATCGTTATCGAGTTGGTATACCGGGTTCAAACCGGGGGGGGGGGGGGGGGGGCAGATGTTTTCGTGATGAATGCGAGCATTTGTACCTTAGTCATGGTTGTTAATATATATTTCTATCAAAAATATTACAATTATCAAAAATATCCGTTGCCCTAGATCCCATACTGCAAGCCGTTGCAGAGCTTACTTTGGGCTAGGTTAATTGGTATGTAAGAAATATTTATATAAACCGTAGTATCTAGACGATAATCGCAGATTCGTGAATGTTGCTAGTTATGACACATGGAACTGAAATTTACCCATTTAGAATTGTCTTATCACCTAAAAAGGCATTTGCGCTGATGATCCGAGGTTATTTGAGTGATTGAATCAGAAATGATCGGAATCACAGAGATTGTTCGAAGAATTGCGAACTTATGTGATAGAGGAGCAGGGTATATGTACCCAATAAAGCTATGCTTGCTGCAGGATTCTTACAGCGGAAAGGTTCTCGAGTGAAGGCTTATGCCGGGAAACGTAGCGTTTTTAGGCATTCTACCCACAAAGTAGACCGACTTTTCCGCCAAGACCGCCGAAAAAGGAGATCCTGAGAAGATCTATTTAAGTGTGAAGATCTATGCCCAACAGTGGGCATATCTCGCTTTTTGTATCGATAAATCATGTTTCTCCCAGCAAAGGCAGTAAAGTAACGCAAAAACACAATATACTTGGAAAACATTGAATATATCTGACCCATGGTCTGACCTTCATACATTGGGTCGAAAATGGGTCACTTTAAACTTAGCTTGCATGACATGCTGGGGCGTAATCATTTAGCGGGCCTGAATGACAATTGACAACTTTCTATTTCAGGAGCTGAAGTTCTTCTATATGACATCAGTGACTGTGATCTTCGTAGTAGCAATGGCGCTGCAGATCCCGCGTCTGGGCGTCCCGTACCTGGTGAAGATGTGCGTGTTCATCGGTTGGGCGGCGTACGGCGTCCTACCAACACTGCACTGGACCTTCGTTATGGGCGGGTTTGACAATCCTATGGTGCAGGTGAGCACTTGACGATCATATTTAGGCTCCTATTAATATGTCATTAGCACGTCATGATTAAAACATAAAATCGCCAAGGAACGGTCGAATTAAGAAGAAAATCAATCAAAAATTGCACTCTTATCTCTTTAGGTCGCACAATACAAGTTATTAAATTATCAACATACAGTGCAAGACTGCAGTACTTTGGACTGAATTCTTTGGAGGTTAGACGCTCAATGCAAGATCTTTACATACTGTATAAGATAGTTAATAATCAATGGGATGTCATGGAGTTGTTGAGTGTTCTGTCATTTCGAACAAAGGGTAGTAGTCGAAAATTTAAGTTGTTTTTCGTCCCGTTCTGCGATAATAACGTAACATACAATAGTCCAATCTTTAGAATGTCTAGACTATTTAATGATAATATCGGTGGTTTGGATTTATTTACTCATAGTTCAAGTGCATTTTATAGAAAGGTAAAACAGTTATATACTACGCCTGTTGATTGATGTCCACTATCTATATTGAACTGTAAAAATTATAACTACACGTTATATTTAGTATCAGACCATTACATGTTTTTTTTTTTATGTCAACGTTGTGTACAGCATTTATCGGACTACAATTTTAATTTATATAACGTTAATTATTTGTCTTGTGAATGTTTTGAATTGTATTCTGTAGTTGTGCCTTATTGTAAATAAATAAATAAAAAAATATTTTCCCGTATAAATTGTAAACACATGTACATTGTATGATAGCAATATAATTTATTGTAATTGTTGTTATTACTTTTGATAAAGTTGATAAGTTTCTTGCGCCCATTCTTCTTATCAGCTAAAAAATACGTCCTGAATGGGTGGTAGGAAAAGAAATTGGACGATTCAAAAGATTTCTATAAAGTCATATTTGAATAAATTAATTTTGTTTTTTTTTGATGTTGTATTATTTAGTCTTAGAATATACCTTTTCATAGAACGACAAACACATTGAAACTACAACTAAACGGACAGACAGACATAGACAGAGATTCTGCTTGAACTTAGTAGGTTTATTTTATAAACTGCGTCAAGAGCTTCAGTGTTAATGGAAACAATATACTTATTTGAATGACAAAACCTTATAAAGTAATTAATTTGTATTCAACACGCTACCGAATGTATTTGGTGACATGTCCTCAGAATGAATTATTGTTGTTTATTTTGTTATTCCGCGTTGCATACAACAACATGTTTTTATGTTTTATTTATGTATGTCATATTGTTCTGTTACAGATGTTCTTCCCTAGAGTCATAGGGATGTACGTCATCAGCGGTACCGCTTTCGGCATATACGCCTTCAAGGTAAATGCTTATTTAAATTAAGAGTAATTTATTATGTTTTACAGTTGAGGTCATATAATTAACATGCTTATTAATACAAAGCCAATACTTTGTTTATTATTAATTATAATCGAATATTCTTTAAGACTTCAGAGTAACCTCCTCCGCCTCCCATAATATCGCGGCTATATTTCAGTTGTATTCCTACGAACGAATTTTATCGTATATGAGATGGGGATAGTGGTCAGTATCCAAATAGTAGTATTAATGGCATTAAATAGTATTATTAATAGCTCTGGTATTATTGCAGTCCATAGTCTGTATTGTTCCAGGCGGTGTAAAATTACTTATATAAAAAAAATTGTAGTCCAATTACCACTTCTAGTGATCAATAGGCGGAATCGATTCGGCTGACCAGCGATAGGAAATTTACGCGTCATATTATGAGACCATAACCGCAACTTCTAGACGAAAATTGTGAATTCGTGTATGTTGTTGTTTTCGTTTCTCCCTGATGTAGAAGAATTGGGGGTAGGGATTGCAACCCGGAAAAACGGATCCGGTAATTCGGCGGATCCGACATTATTTAATGGTTACATCTTGTTTGTAGTACAGACAGAGACTAAAGTGAATTATATAGTATGTAATGTAAGGCACTAAATTATATTGTGGTGACATGATGGCATTGTTTTTGGAAGATATTTTATTTGCTTTTCTCAAGGATGAACAAGACTAAGAGACAAGAGATGAAAGACTATTTAGTCCTAAAATTGTGTGTAGAAATAATGACAAAAGGTCTCGCTAGATTTTATTTCGTTTAATAAAAATTTTATACACTTACTTAAGTTAAAGTCAATTAAATCTAATAAGAAATGTTGTTGATTGATAAATGTTGTTGAATATTGCATAAAAAGCGTAGTTTTATTGTTAAAACACACATATTTAAAAAAAAAAATCCATATATCGCGACAGCCCGAGAATAGGGAATTAATTTCTTTTTTGAAAAGAATCTTTTTTGATCCTTGCGTGTCAGTAAACCATATACAAAAAATATAAAAAATTTATACACTCACTAAGTACTATAAAAATTGCATTAAAATTTAATATTTTCAAATTTCGCACGTAATTAGATGAAGGCGCCGCACGAGTTGTTACTCTGTAGCAATGACGTCAATACGGCATGTAAATAATAAACAAAACTCTATGTTTGATGCTATGTATTATTATATTCATAATTTAAAAATGAGTTATTATCTTTTATATATAAACGACTAATAAAGGAATAATAATAAAAGAGTAATACTGACATCGATGTTTTAATACTCCGTAACTCGGCAGAACAAAAGTCGGGATTAGCAGCAAAGAATTTTCCGACTATTAATGCATTTATTTTTGGTAAATTCGTACTATCTCCTTTTGCAAAACTGCTTTCCATAATGTGATTCACGTGCGATTTCAGTTTAACTTATAACGTATTTATAACGTTCTCTTACATTAAAAAAGCAACCTACAAACGTCTTTTTTTATTGTTTTGTACGTACTATGATTCATGATGACATTGACACGCATAAGCTTACAGTAACTTATGACGTCACGACATGGCGGCCTATGTTTCGCTCTTGTTTTACGTATAGATTAAAAAAGTGAATACTTTGAAACTAATTTTTATATTATTTTTGTTATTTTATGTATTTAAACATGATGGTTTCGCACTATTTAATGCATAAGCTATCATAGTTATATGCTTTTAGATCTTTTCTAATATAGAGGGAAGTACCCTATTCTCGAGAAATAGTGGTCGAAAATTCTCGTGCTCCGAGAAATAAAAAAGCTCGAGAATTGAGAAACCCTAATCTATACTAATATATAAAGCTGAAGAGTTTGTTTGTTTGTTTGTTTGTTTGTTTGAACGCGCTAATCTCCGAAACTACTGGTGCGATTTGAATAATTCTTTTTTTGTTGGATAGTCCATTTATCGAGGAAGGCTATAGGCTAAATAACATTACGCTATGACCAATAGGAGCAAAGACAGAGCGGTAAATGTGTAAAAAACGGGGAAAATTATTCATTTTTGAAGGCTTTCTTTGCGTGCGCTGCGAAAACGGTTCAAGATACACAAAAAATATGTATGAAAGAATTATTCCTCTATACATGATCTAAAAAAAAGTCCGCGACGGCATATGTCTATCTTTTAAGGTTTAGTCACAATGACCGTTTTTATGGTACCAAATTTGGTCGAAATAATTTGTTTAAGTTGTATCAACATAATAATATTAATCTTTATTCAAATATAAATATAAATATGTTGTTGGTTAACCAAAAATCTGCCGGAAGTCACTATTCCACGCGGACGAAGTCGCGGGCAAAAGCTAGTTGTTATATATTTTGTTTGCTAGGGTTCTAGTCAGATTAAATGGTTTGCAGGTACCAGAGCGCTGGTTCCCCGGCAAGGTGGATTACATTGGCCACTCGCACCAGTGGTGGCATATACTGGTGCTAGGCGCTCTCTACTACTGGCACAACTCGGGCATGATGTACGTGCAGTACCGCATGAACCACGGCTGTGCCAACACCATGCGGATATTCTAAACTAATCACTAGTAATGGCAATAACGACTGGTTTGTTATAACGAATAACACTGTTATGTTATTTTCCTATAACTGTCATTGTAAACTGTTGTCTGTTATCCTGTTATATTGCTATTTTGACAAATGTCGTTGAGTACTATTGTTATTATAGCTAGCTTAGTTATTCTTAACAATGATATGGCTTAGGACTGTCAGAATATTATGCAGTAATTTAAATAATTTAAAACTAATTACCTAATAAATATAATTTTCTGGCGTATTTAAAAGTTCATTGATCTGTACATAATTTGTTATTTACATTCAATATTTACATTATTTACTTATTGCAACGAATAATTTAATTTGCATACGCGCGATAGCACAACAGCAAATAATGCGCGACTAAAAAAATGACAACAGCTTAGGCACCAGCAAGCCAGCAACAGTTTATCTAATTGTTATTTCAAATCACACTGGAAATCAAAATGAGTTTTATTGTCATACGCGCGAAGGCACAAAATTGTGAATTTGGTATTAGTAAAATTACTATAAGAAATAAACAAATAGCAACTTTATTTCCTTGTGAGAAAGGTTAATATTATAAGAATGCAGTCAGGCAACAGAGCGAGCGCCTACGCCTACACAACGGTTCAAGTGGCAACAACAACAATGCGACTAGGCGATTCTTTTGTCAACAGCAACAGCAGGATAACAGTATAAGCCGTTGTTAAATAACGTGTTATTCGTTACGGGAAAATAATTCATTATATTATCTGTTATTGAAATAACGACCATTAGTAGTAATGACCATAACTCTCTATGTATCTAACAAAATGTCTGTAACTCTCTTTTCCGTATGCGGGGTTGCAGTGTTGCAGGGTTTTCAGTTTCCATCTAAATGTTAGATCCTACACTATGAAAATATTCTAGACGGACACGAATCCGAAATCCAGCCGTAGATTTCTCGCTCAAACGATCGCGAGAGTAAATGTCGTATTTATTTATATATAATAAAAAAATACCTATTTCAACCCTTTACAGCACTTTTTTTAGCTTTAAAATAGGACATTGCTCTCAGACTCTAGACTATCTGTGTACTAAATTTTAGTTAAATCGGTTTTGGCGTGAAAGTGTGACAGACAGACACAAAGAGTTACTTTAGCATTTATAACATTACACTTGTTGCCAATTGTAGCGATACAAATGACACGCTTTGTTATGACTTTTGAATCATCCAAGAAGTTGGCAATCTATACTTTTTTATTCGTCTATGGTACGGTCAAGAATTTAATACGTAAATTTTGTTGAAATATCGTTGGATATTGACAATACATTAAGGTGGAGAATTCAGTAACGGTGTATTAGCGTCAACATGACATGTAGCTGGAAGTAAAACCAGGTTGCCGCATGTAATTCGACCTTAGGTGATGGGTCATAAATGAAATTTCTGACTTTGAATGGAATGACAAATGAAAACAGACAAATGAGCGTGACATTTGATGTATATAAAAAATCGTATTGACTTCTAATAGTTTTGTTGATTAATTAGAACTATTTTTGTTACTTTGATGTAATCTTAGTTTATGACAGAGGAATTATTACATCTATAATTAAGTGTTAGTTAAACAATATTCAATATAAAAAGCATTCCGAGAATGTTTTTTGACTGTAACCTTAACAAATAAATGATTTAGCTTAATCATAATTTTATATTGATAGACATATTTTCTAACATTGCTTTCGAAAGCGTAAAAATATACATTAATTTTATTTCATGAAACATTTTGTGTTCCATTTTAAATCCATGACGACATAGAAATGTAAGTAATTGTATATGTAGTCGAAAGTTGGATGGTGTTAGTTTTGTCGAAATCAAAAAACAACCGAATGCTCTCTTGTTGGGCAAAACTAAACATGGGACTTTATTAGCATTACACAGAACCAATAGGACTATTACAACTATTAACTATTTACTAGAAGGTGAAATGTACATAACAGTCTTTATTTGCGATCTATTTTAATATCTGAAAAGTAAAAGGAGCTATTTTTCGTACATTTTCTAAGCGAAATTTCAAACAAGCACTACATATAGACAGGTATAATTATATGCTATTATTTTTGAGTCACAGACTAAAATTACTAGTTTTATGTTTATATTGTTGGCAAAGTTGATTTAACACCATGAAGTTCCAACGTAGATTCAAGTGAAAAATATTAAATTCGCCGCTATAAATACATATTTGTACGAATATAATATATACATATTTGACGCTATAATAATATTTGACGACCTCCATAGTCGAGTGGATAATACAGACCGTTTCAAGGTGTCGCCATTCTGAGGTCCGGGTTCGAATCCCGTGGGGGCAAGATGTTTGTGTGATGAATGCCAGCATTTGTACAGTCATGGTTGTTGATATATACAATAAAAATTATTTATATGTATGATATATGTAGGTATGTCTATCCGTTACCCTAGATTCATAGCACAGCCTTACAGTTAGTTTGGGCTAGGCTAATTGGTGTAAGTGTAACAATATTTATTTTATTTTTTTTATTTTTATATTAGGCAGAATAGTCGCCAGACTCATAATTTTGAATTAAAGATTTGTTTTCATACAGGAAAGCTTAGAATTTCGTTCGAAGTTATACTATGTTAGTGGGTCTTTATAGAATGATCATTGAAACAATGGATAATAGAGCGATATCTCTCTGTGAACTGTCAAATACAATAGTTACATTTCAAGATGGCGACTATATCAAACTAGTTCGAAACTGAGTGTGGTCACCCGAATTTACAATACATTTTTTATTTTTTCAAAAAGTAAAGTAAGTTCAATATTTTATTATATATATTGTGTTCGATGATATTGGTATTAGCGCGTTTTTTTCGCAGAATGTATCACTACAATGCCATGCCATTTATATGTATTTTTTAAATATTTGTGACCATTAAATATTTCTAGTAAATCATTTTCATACAATAAATAAATTATATTTGATTTGTTTAGAAAGATTTCACAAAATTTCTTTATTTGTTAATATTTATATGTGTATTTGTCATTGTCCAAAATAACGAGTTTTTAATTTTACACACCAGTATTAAAATTTGTTCTTTTTTTATTAAAAGATGGAACAAGACATCATTATTGATTAACTAACCAAGACAATGACAAATGAAAACCCATTATTATATTAATAAAATTATATATATTTAACTACATTAGATTTTTTTAATAGGAGGGATTTTTATGGCCCAGGCGTATTTTTGCTTGAAACTTTCTCTTGCATTGTGAATTTTTATAAATGTTAATATTGACTTAATACATTCTAATAATTCTATTTGCTCAATTTATATAGAAAGTACTTTGTTATTAATTGACTTTGGAGGTCCTTAAATGACTATTATGTATTAAAGACGAATCTAAAATTTGTGATCGAATTATGTAGGTTCGAATTATGTAGGTTCGAATTATGTTTGAAGCACGGAAATATTGCCGTATGTATATTGTTCAATTTTGAATTTGTTTTGTTTGTCTCAATTAAGAATTAATTATATTTTAAATGTACTTAAATAAATTTTAAGATATTTTGCACTGTAGGGCATTAAATTATAATTGTTTTCCTTTATCATTTGTTTCAATTGAATTTAGTACAATTATTGCAATTACTTTATGGCAACTAAATTCAATCAATATATTTGTAATTGCATTTGATCTGTGATTTTTTTTAATTTATTTACAATGCTATTTTTTATTATTATTGTCTTTTATACTTTTTATCGGTCTTGGGTTGTTTAAGACAAATAAATAAAATGTTAAACCATTTTAATAAGAATCTTGTTTTATTATTACAATACATGCAATTCTACCAATTTCCACTGATTTTAGGACGTACTCAATGCACTCGTCTGTTTCTTTGTTTCGTTTTTTACATTAACTTGGTAAAATATTCGGTGATTGGGTACACCTCAACCGTATGAAAATGAATGTGCACGTTTAATAAAAAAAATAACGTAATCAAATAGGAGTGGTTTCACAATTAATTGAAATTGAAAAACTTCTCTTTTAACGTTAAAATAAATTCATAGTCTTTTAGAATTTGTTTACCATATTCATGAGGAGAGAGGAAAATGAAGAAAACAGTAGCAGGTAACTGTGTAAAAGCATAATGCTTGCGCTTTATATCCTCCGTAGCACCATCATAATCAAGCAAAAGCGTAGCAAAATCATGTTTCATTATTTGACCACGATTCATAATAAGACTGCTAGAGACTACAAAATACTCAAGGACACATTGACGCTAGCACATATTTAAGATTGACGCATTGTGCAGTCAAGTCAGTGAAAACCCACGACGTGATTCGACTTATCGTTTTGAAATTACTCGAGAATCAAAATGGCGTAATTTGTCTTTTTAATTAAAAGTCTTAAAACTTATTAATATCTTGTTGAAGACAAAATTAGCCATCTAGCGTATTATTAGCGGCACCAATATGTAACAATGCGATGGAAACTGATTAAGTTCTGCGTATAGTGACATCTAGTGGGAAGCACTTGGCATAAAACAGTTATGCTTTACTGATGGCTTGCTGTGTCTGCAATATTTTTCGTTATATTATAGATGGCGCTACGTTTGTTTTGCGCGCTATGACAACATTACTATTGAAATAAGTTTTCGTTACTATTTAATCAAAACTGTATTTGTCTGATCCGTTACTCAGAGTTAAATTCGTTGAACGATAAATTTCGTTCGATAAAGTCAATCATAAATAGTACATGATCAAATTAAGGGGAAAATTTATAACTTCATCAGGAGAGCTGTCATGATCATGATTAAGATGTGTGGCTGCACTGTATTGGTCTGTCAAATAGATAGATGAAGGAAAAAATGTCAGTTAATGGAAATGTTAAAGAAAACTGACCGTTTCTTTCATCCGTTCATAATTACGGAGAAATGTGATGTGTTTTACCAACTAAAAATTATATTATTCGGTAATGTAACAGCTCTCTACATTGTAAATATTGGCCTGGTAGTTGATTTGGTAGTATTTATGTATCGTAATGATATTTTTCGTAAAGAAATATTATAAATCACCTATTCATGGTCCCACCACTGAAACTTGCGGTTGTTGCGGCATCAGTTATTTTTCCCCATAGCACCACGAAACTTGGGCTAACATTAATGTTTTTCAAACTGACACTTCCATAAGGACAAACGATAATTTAGTATATGTTTGATAGACCCACTACACTAATGAAGTAGGAAAGATGACGGATTTCAAAAATATTAAAAATAATGAATTATTTAAGAATAAAGAAATATAACATATAAGTAAAATAATTACAGTCAAACGAGACATATATATTGAACCGCAAAAATATAGGGCAACATAAGGTGCAATGCTGGCGGACGAGGGAGGTTGGAGGGCTGTGGCCTCCTTCTGTGAAGCAGTGATGCGCCGGGCTCGGTAGCACAGCTGCGGCGCCGCGCGGGTCGCCGGCGGCCGCGAGGAAATCGCGCCCGCGGATGCGGCGACCCGGGAGGGACCACGGCCCTTCCGTGGCCGGGGGGCGTCGTCGGTGGTGGAGATCGGGGGAGGTATGTAGCTCCCCCCGAGGAGGGCTCCCCTGTATCGGCGGGGGAGCGGAGGCTGGGGTTTCCCGGAAGTAGCTCGGCATTCCCGGGGGCTCCCTACATGCCTGAGGAAGGCCATCCCTGAGGTTTTTAGTGGGTAGGCCTCCCCCTTCTGGGGAGGAGAGCCCCACATAACCGCCGGCTCACCATAGCGGGGGTATGCAACTTTATGCATTTTCCTCAGGAGGAACAAAAAAAAGGGCAACATAAGGTAGAGGTTATGGGCGAGACGCTTATGGCCAATTGCTTGTTTTTGATGGACAGTGCATCTAAAGAAAAAAATTGAACTACCTGTTTTCTAAACGTCTTTTTATTTCAGCCGAGGGACGCCCATTGCTGGATTCTGCGCTGATATCTAGTGCCTTCATAGGAGACCAACGGTACGTCTCTCAACATATAGTGAGAACTCTTTTTCGCTTAAACGGACGTTAGTCCTGCGTGCAATGTGCACTGCCTCTGAAGGTTCACATTTCTTTGACATATGCCAGTGAATTATTTTTTCTGTGGATTTCTTAATGATCGATTCAATCACGGGTAGAAACTGAACATTGTCTTTTTCGACGTTTCTAGACTTATACTAACGACTTTTCTCCCCGACAAAAGCGTCTAAGCCCTTTTCGCAGACGACACCGCAATTTATTACAAAGACTGATGCTTGCAACCATTATTCCATTCCAAAACCAGTCGTGAAGATATATAATAAAAGTATATATCTTCACGACTGGTTTTGCAGTGGAATCTATACTAATATATAAAGCTGAAGAGTTTGTTTGTTTGTTTGTTTGTTTGTTTGTTTGTTTGTTTGAACGCGCTAATCTCCGAAACTACTGGTGCGATTTGAATAATTCTTTTTTTGTTGGATAGTCCATTTATCGAGGAAGGCTATAGGCTAAATAACATTACGCTATGACCAATAGGAGCAAAGACAGAGCGGTATTTGTTTGTTTGTTTGTTTGTTTGTTTGAACGCGCTAATCTCCGAAACTACTGGTGCGATTTGAATAATTCTTTTTTTGTTGGATAGTCCATTTATCGAGGAAGGCTATAGGCTAAATAACATTACGCTATGACCAATAGGAGCAAAGACAGAGCGGTAAATGTGTAAAAAACGGGGAAAATTATTCATTTTTGAAGGCTTTCTTTGCGTGCGCTGCGAAAACGGTTCAAGATACACAAAAAATATGTATGAAAGAATTATTCCTCTATACATGATCTAAAAAAAAGTCCGCGACGGCATATGTCTATCTTTTAAGGTTTAGTCACAATGACCGTTTTTATGGTACCAAATTTGGTCGAAATAATTGGGAAAAACCAAAAAACTGCCGGAAGTCACTATTCCACGCGGACGAAGTCGCGGGCAAAAGCTAGTAATGGTATAAAAGTGTTAAAAAAATGGTATAAAAGAATAAAAGTGAACCCGGACAATAGCTCTACCATTCCCATATCATCGCCTCTCTATTATCAGAGCGCTGCTATCTCCTGACGGCGTATTGTCTAATATGTAAGCTTCCGTAGTGACGATCGTTTTGACATGTTAGAAGACAGTAAATCTCACTTTATAAGACTTGAATACGCCTTGTGACCTTCATGTGTCCCTTATTCGCGCACACCGACCTCAAATTCTTTAATTTAAAATATTTCTTTTCTGTAGAGCAACTGACGCTATATCATTATATCTGGGGTCAGGAATTCCAACCATGGGATACCGAGCTGCATACGATCCAGCACCACGTCATTCTTACCCCGGTGGTTTCTGTACACTGCGCTGTTCACTTGGTGCTCTGTTCTCCCCGGTCTTTGATTGTTAGCTACTTTCTGGCACATAGACATCTATCAGATGCGGCCGGCTCAGTTTATCTCCGGGTCGCCTTCAAGCACATTTACATTCTTTAAGAGCAGTGCTGCATCGCTTTTGATGGAGAGCACTCTATCCGATGAAGCACAAGGAGAACTAGTAGGCGCACAGGTAAAGACAGAACTTAGTTGGTAGAGTTAGAGTATTCTAAGAGGATTTTCTGCCTCTCTACCTCGAGAAAAAAAAGCGAAAGAACCATTTCAGTTTGTGATGGTTATTGTAACCATCAAATTTTTGAAATTATTTTTTATTATATTATGAATTGCTTGTAAATTTATCTTTATATTGGTTTAAATCCTCTCCTAATACTGAAAGCAGTCTATGCTCGTGACATAAGTATTTCCTCTGAGTATCCTTACAGCAAAATGTGACCTTGGAATAATTAGCTTAGAAACAAGGGATAAACAATTCACGTTATGCTTTTTTCAATGTAACATCTTAAAAATTATACAATGAAAAACAAACAATATATATTTTTACTTCGATTTTACTTTTTTCTACAATACCGTATACACATGTATACATTGATTGAGTTCAACGAATCAGCAAGGAAGATGAGTAAGGATAAGCACCAAAGAGGAATATCGTCGGACAATATTGAAAATATTCTTACACGAGAAGATTTTGTCTGAATCTGTTTTTTTTTTCATGAAAACTACTCTACATCGCGACAAATATGTAGAATCCAATCTCGCAAAATAAAGGGGCAACACGAAAAAAATATGACGCCAAACAATGATTTCACATATCAGCGAGTGCTGAATCCTCTTAGTCGCAGCAATAAATGAATTCGGTGTGCACACACGTTCGCGCGCCACCGAAAGCCGAGGGAAACAAAGAGATAAACGGCCAATATTTCCATTGCGCGATGAATGGAGCCAATGTTGACTCAGCGTAGTGGAAAATAGATTGGTAAACTTTTTCGTCGAATAACGGTTAATCCCACTGAATGAGTTATGTTTAAACTCTGATTGAATAAAGTGTTATCCAGTTTTTTGGGTATCCTACCCTAGTGGTGGATAAATGATAATTTTCTCCACACGAATTAATGTAAAAATAAAATTTCCATGCCTTTCTTAATATTGGCTAATATACGAGTAACATCTTATCACTACATAGTATAAAACAAAAGCGCTCTGTGCCGTCCGTCTGTCCCTATGTATGTTTAGATCTTTAAAACTACGCAACAGATTTTGATGCGGTTTTTTAAATAGATAGAGTGATTCTTAAGGAAGGTTTATATGTATAATACATGCATAATATAGTAGATAAACACTGATAAAAGAGGTTTCTAATGTGATGTCGTATATAATTACATTTTTTCCGCTTACGTTTCAAACGCAGGCTGTGAACCCTACGAGATTTATCAAAATATGCTGCTTGACAGGAGCACGATATCCCTCGCTGTATCGCTCAGACTTGGCATCAAGACTAATCACCCCTATCGCTGTCGTTGTGGAGCTCGTGTCGGTGAGTATGGTCACCATGGCCTCTCTTGCCAAAAAAGCGCTGGCAGAGTCTCCCGCCACGCCTGCATCAATGACGTCATCCGCAGAGCTCTTGTCGCAGTCAACGTGCCAGCGCTTCTTGAGCCTAGTGGTATCTCTCGTGACGACGGCAGGAGACCTGATGGGATGACGCTCATTCCATGGAAGCAGGGTCGTCCTCTTGTGTGGGACGCAACTTGCTCTGATACGCTTGCTCCGTGTCATACAGGTAGTACGTCCCTTGCTGCAGGCGCGGCGGCTGCCGCTGCTGAGTGCTCTAAGCGGCGTAAATATTCGGCTCTCAATGATAGCTACATATTTGCGCCGTTTGGTGTAGAGACAATGGGTCCATGGGGTCCAAGCGCTCGGTCCCTTTTTAAGGATTTGGCGAAGAGATTCGCCGAGGTGACGGGTGATCAAAAGGCTGGCAGTTATCTCGGTCAGCGTATTAGCCTCGCCATCCAACGGGGAAATGCTGCCAGCCTTTTGGGCACCATCCCTGACGGCAGCACTGGAGGTGAAGTTTTTTTTATTTTGTAAATTTTGTTTATTTTATTTGTAGTAATTTTTAGTCGTTAAGTAGTTTTAAGCTTAGAATATAGTATTTATGTCATTAGTTAAAATAAATAATTAATTGAGAAATACTTAAATATCATATATACTAGTACTATATTTAAAGGAAAGAAACCTGACGAGTTCCTATGTACTAAGTATTGTACACATTGAAAAGGTCTATAGAAAACTCCGCTATAGTATATATCTAACTCTTATTATAAAACGGTTAGCTAATTGTAAAATCTGTTTTTGAATTAGTAATTTTAAGATCATTTTGAGTTGCTAATACAGTTTTATGGAAGTTTCTTCTGTGTTTATAAATGTGATTTTTCCACTAGCATTTTTTTGTAGCTCTACCTAAACTCTTGATACTGTTGTTTCAATATCAAAGTACTTATTTTCTTTTGAACAGTAAATAACCTAAAGCAATTTCAAAGAAGCATGCATTAAGAATAATGTCAAGTAGCATCGGGGCCTTGGCACTGTTCTCCGAATCGAAAGATTCGGGAGCCGGGGTCGATCCTGCCATATACTAAAAGAAATTAATTTTTTTTTCATATGCACGATTGTAACTATTTTATCTGACCCTCCTACAGTGAAGGAAAACATCGTGAGGCAACCTGCCTAGATAACAGCGAAAAAATTCAAAGATGTATGTATGTATGTATGCATGCATGTAAGTATGTATGTATGTAAGTAGTCAACCAATCAGCACTGAGCCAGCGTGGTTGGCTAAGGTCTAATCGCCCTAACACAGGGTAGGTTCGCGCCTCAGTGGGGTTGTATATGGCCTGTGGTGATGAGTAAATAATTTGTAACGTATGCGACTTCCAAGCACTAAACCCTCTACCTTTTATATTTAAAAACCTTTCCGAATCCGCTCTTGCGCGTTGGCTGAGATGTCGACGACTGCGAGGCCACGTTCGAGTCCAACAATTTGCTTGCATTTTTTTAATAATTTAATTAATAAATTCTGGTAGAATTCGTCTTCATTATTATTCTGCATAATAAAACTTCGAAAATTACTAATGAATAATGATCAATTAGCTAGCTAGCTTTTGAAAGATTTATTCCATGTTTAGCACAGTGTGGTCCTACATAAAAAAATCCTGAGTCTCAACCAATATATTTCCTTCGGCGCAAAATATACATTTTGTTAGTCCTGATATGTCTTATTTTCTATTTTGTAGAAAATTCAAACTTATTTTCAAGATGACAAAAAGACATCGAACATAATGGCACATAGATATTTTAATTAAATATTAATAAACATCGCAAAAATATTTTAATTTTCATATAAAATGTTAAGCACTCTTTCTCCAATCTGATACATACTTGATTTTTTATTTATCATACACGAACACCCGTAACTCTAGCCTAATAGAGTCTAACGAAATTTCAGCTGCGATATTTTTATTGTTTCGATCCTTCGTACTTGGTATATTCGTATTGTATACTTGGTATGTGTTATCTTTTTTTTTGTGCTACTATTCATTTTTTATTACGGTCCTTATTCTAAGCTCCCCGTGTGATTGTTCACATAGTTTTAAGTTCAGATTCTTATTATGTACTGTTTCTCGTGCCTGATGTCACTACTGTGTCAAGCTATACCAGTGCAGCAGGCTATGCTTGCTGCTTAAAATAATTCTTTATTGTACACCAAAAACAAGAATATAGACAATAAGAAAACAACAAATAGCAAATGTACAAGAGGCGGTCTTATTGCTAAACAACAATCTCTTCCAGGAAACCTAGGACCAGGGAAGCACTAAAAAGAGATTTAAATAGAGGACGGGTGCAGTAATTGGACAGGACTATAGGCTATAACTAGATTATGTGAAGGAATCTTTGACAGAAAGTGAACACGGACTGAACTGAACTTGACACAGTTTTGGTATAATGCAGCGGTATATGTTATTATTAGAGATCGGATAATTGGATGCATATTTACCTAAAGTTAATTTTTGGCTCACAAATTATGGAAGCGGCTTTTTAAAATACATTTTGTTAAATAAAATACGGGAAAATACGGGACTGCAAATTTAACGTAGTGATATTGTTTGAAAATTACTAAATTAGCATGTGGTATTTATTTTCAAAAGACCGAGACTCCGGGTTCATTTATACAACTATGCATACGTATTTACATGAAGTTTAGTTTCAGTTCCCCGTGCGATTTATGAATGTACGATTTATTACATGAAGAGTGTTATACGAAAGTAGTGAGCTAGTTTGACTAAAACAATAATCAATTAAATAATTGAATAAAAAAACAGAAATGGTGAAAAATTTTATTTAACAAAACAATAAAAATCCGTTTCCATACTTTGTCTTAAACAACTTTAAAAATATGTGTAGGTAAATATGAATCCGATTATCCGATCTCTAGTTATTATTATGTATTGTTTTGTTGTTGCTGTTAGTATAGTTGTGTGATCCATAATAAATGTATTTTTTTCTATTCATTCTTTGTTGTTCATGTGTTGTTATTAAAAATATCCGAGTTTTACTCTAGCATCATAACATCAAGGAATGAATACTGTTTTTCACTAATACATATTTCGATTGCATTGCATTTTGTCAAATCTGTCTGACTATAAAAGAAATAATTCGATATCATATATAAAATCATCTTACAAATTAGCCAGGTCACCTAACACATCTAATCTCATGGCCGGCACGCGTCCCGGGGAGTCCCAGGGGACGGTCCTGACGGATTGGTCCCCGATTGGCGGCGACGCCGGCGGTCGTCAGCGATCGTCGCGTGTCACTTTCACTATACTGTCGTCGCTGTGATAAGCGTATGTTGCATCGCATCTTTGGATGATTTGAAGGGACGTTATTGAAGGCAATTATCTAAATTGTATAGAATTTTGTACATTTTCTAGTGACTACTTTTTTATAGAGTTCTAAAGCTTCCCTTTTGCTGTCATTATTTATTTATTTTAGGACATATGGATTTGGCTTTGGGCTTTGACTGAGTAATGATTAGTGCTCGGAATAGGTAGTTTAATTTTATGTACTTGCAGAAAGAAGAATGCAGAAGAAAGAATAAGGAGCACTCGTTAAAAGTACTTTTTTGATTTAGTAATTTTCAAAAGATTTTGAGTTGCTAATTCATTTAAATTCTAGTCTCTTCTGTGTTTATAGACTTGCATTTTTTCAAGTTGCATCGAAATTTTTGATTTATTTTCAAAAATAATGTTGACCATTTAGCATTTAAGCTGGGTTGGAAGCGAACGTTTCAGACTTCATCGGATCTCAATACTCCGTCATTTAGTTCCGATCTTAATCCGCTGGATTATGATTCAATCCAATAGTATTATAAGAAACAACAGTCTAATGAAAGTAACTATGTCAAAATCATTTTTATTATTATTTCGTTCTCTATAAAACAAGTTAAACGACACTATTGGGTTCCTATTATTAAACTGTCACATCGAATTTCTTTTAATTAAAATAATGAAGCTATTATTTCAATTTAAATTTAAGTGTTCCAATAGTAGGATCTTAGTAAAACTATTTGAAAATTAACTTACAGGTCGATTAGAATTTTAGTTTTGGAATAATTATAAATCATTTTATCATCAATCACATTGCGAAATTAATTTATAGTTGTAGCGCAAAGATTAACTCAAATATTTGCATATATTCAAATTCAGTGCACACCAGTTGGTATTAGCATAAATGTAACATGCATCGTCTGCTGTCCGCCCAACGGCATGCGCAATTCCGTACTATGCTAATCTTTTAACTCGTCAAAGGTTTATTAAACATTTTTTTAGGAGTTGCAAAAAAATGTGCGCACGCGCTTCTATTTGTGGGTCATGCGATATAAATCATTGCGATTTATTAAGTTTTTTTAGTAAATAAAAAAGTCACCAACTATGAGGCAAGGTTATTAATTGTGGTACAAATTGTCATTTTATTTTGATTCAATGAAATTTTTGCAACACTTTTTTTTTTGCTGGTTTTATTATTGTAATTGTAGTAATTTAGGAACGTTTATGAGTCGCGGCGTTTTTTGCGAGTCACCGACGAGTCTTGCGAGTAATATGACTTTGGGGTTTATACCGTGGTGCGTAGTTGCGTAAGGTATTTGCCTATCTACGTACTCGCAGAGTGTAGAGCCGCTACTTTCTAATTGAACCCACGATATATTGTTGTCGAGTAGGATATGGGATAACAACGACAAAACGACGAATTTTTGTATTTAGTTCTGTACGCGGCTCCAGGGTCGATAGGGAATGTTTTCTAATAAATAGACTAGATTTGTGCACTTCTTTAGTTTAAAGTAAAGCAAAATAGTCTCGAGGGTGTCTATTCTCGAGTACTGAACTCGACTACTTTGTTCAACAATGCCATGTCACATTCCGTACGTCTTTCATTTAAATCTGGCGCAATCGACATAGAACAGACAAGAGACAAACGCATATCGAACCGACACAATACCTAGTTGTTAGCCTAGTCGCAATAATATAGTTTCGTTTAGTGTACAGGTCAAATATTAATTTTATGTCTAATATTACACAAATGTTATTTAATACGCTTCTTATTAATATATTTGTTTATGGCATTCAAAACAAAAACCTAGTTCGTACGTACGAGTAAGGAAAAAAAATTGATTTGACACCTGTTCGGAAATTGGGAGAGCCTTCTCGAGAAGAACAGGCAAGAAACTCTGAAGGTCTATTTTTTATCTCCTCTTTTCAATGTTAATAATTATAATAATATAATATAAAAATACAATATAATATAAAATACAATCATACCTAATACGATTACAGTCGTATATATATTTACATACACATATAAAAATAATACAATATTATAAATAATGTTGATAACAAACATGGCTCTATGAATAGTGTCCCTATTCCCAAATAGTGTGATCATTTAGATAGTCACTTACTTTATAATAACAGCAGCATTGGCAATGTAAGCCCCAATTTATATTTTGATATGTATACAATTTATAAGTTCTATATTGTTGTTGAAGGCTCTTACACACTCTACATTTCTATATCTCGCACTGCAATTGTTATATATTCGTGTATATTGAAAATTAATAAAATAAATCAAGAAATATGGACGTTATCTGTTTAAGGTTGTAACCCGTTATATACAGTAACTAGTTTGCAAAATAAAATATAAATAAATAAAAGTAAAAATATATAGAGTGAGTACCGTATCAAGTAAATATATACAAAAATGTATATATAGTATACCGAGATATCAAGTAGGTAACTATTATCTGCTGTACATACGCTACGAGTCGTAGACATTTGCCTACGTTATTAAAGATGTAGCTATCATTGTCCCAATGTGTGGAAAGCAAACGTCTTTAGTCTGTGGATAATTTTTTCCACCGAATAAACGAATAATAAACATTAATTAGAAGAATACAAAATTGAGATTATTTTAATTTAGAAGGTAAGCGATTGAGGTAGTGAGATTATTTTTTTTAGAATATTAGCATTATAATAAAATGGTTATGAACCATCTCCAGTTGTCTTCAAATGCTATCTTCACATTGTATATATTAATATATTTGGGATTTTATATGAAATTGTTGTTTTGTATGGAGATTTCAAAAAATTTGGTTTATTATTCCATACTATATTTTCCTTATTTATTTTCAAACCAAGAGAGCAAACTTGACGAATTTTTGACACCCACGTCAATAGACAGTAAATTAATTAAGAACATAGTTTTAAAGGCAAAAAAATTAGTCATCATAAAGTTTTAGTGAAAAATGTACAAAAATCTGACGTAAGATATTGATATTTTTTTAGTTTGAAATTTCCTCTTTTAGATATTTAATTGTAACTAAAACTTGCACTTTAGTGTTAAAAAGTAATGTAAAAATATATAAATTTCTATGGTGCTTACTTCAAAAAGTTTACTTATAGCTTTTACACCATTTAGTTAAGGACCAATATATGATGTTTAATTTAAGTTTTCTGTAATAAATTTTATTGGATGTTTTGCATTACGTAGATATATTTTGAGTACAATATATTTACACAATATGTAAGGTAGCCACACAACGCTCAATACACAAGCTATTCATTAATATTAAAACAGTGTATCATGCAGTTTAAATTGTTACAAATTGCTAACATTAACGAACACGAGGCGTTTTCTCGGCTAGAAATTTGGGGAGCAACGGGAAGGTGGGCATGTAACGTGAAGGGAGGTGCTGCCATGATTAATCACGTACATGAATATGCATGGGTCTTAGGGCTGTCAGGCGTACCTTTAAATAATATCAAATTAAACATGTAGCCCGTAGACATACATAAAACATAACATTTCGGCCTTTCGGGCTTCTGATAAAGGAATATGGTAATGGCGCCTTAATGTGCTACGTTCTTGCCTACGTGAAACTTTTGTTGGGATGATTTTCATAATCAAAACACGGGTAGGCAGAACCCAGACTTTTGTATTATGAAACTCTGAAGTTGTGTTTTGAATTGTTTAAATTTCGAATTATAAGAAATATTTTTATTAAACATTCTTTGACTGTCTTTCTTTTATTATCTAAACGCGTGAATCACAATTAGTTTTTAATTTTCGTCTAATACATATTTACCAATACTAGGTGTTATTTGAACACTCCTAAGAAAATAGACACTATCTTATATATTGAAGATCATGTTTATAACAATATTGGTTCGTCGCCTCCGGATAATACGTTTGTTACGGATTATATGATTAAATCCATGCAAAGCTTTCATCCTTTAGAGTTAGATACCTAAAAATAATAACTCTACGTCTTAGGTTCACAATATATATATATATATATATTGCTTTTCGAGTATACTTTTTGGGATTCTCGCATTTTAACTACCAATAAGAGATGTTTGAAAGGGTAACATACAAATGTAAGCCATAAATCCCAGAAATCTATGTATTTATATTGTAGTATGTATTTATTGTTAATCTAGACAATATATTGTCTCCTCTGGGTTTATACTATATGTATATTTCGACACATGTAAATGTATATTGCGAAACATTCGTCTTTTTATAATAGTAATAGGAGATTGTATATTTTTGATTAAAATACATTATATCTTTCTTTAAGATATGTATGTATATGTAAATTTACGTTGTAGTTATAGAGTGAGCTTTTAAAATATATTGTTTTCTGTTCTCGTAAGTCTTAGATATTATATATGTTGAATCATAGTTGGCCGTTTCAAAGTATTGAATACAGAACTAGCTTGTTTACACAGAACCAAACGTTCAATCCAAAATCAAACCATACACAATTCACCAGAAATCGCACAGAATAACACCAAAATTACCATCGTTATTATTTTGCGAATTACCATCTAAATCGCACCGCGCGCCATTACGGCGTTTAGGTATTTGCGCACTATTGTTAGTGGCGCTGTGTATAAAATAAACATTTGTTACGGAGGGGCACAATATCGGCGGCCACATTAACATTAGAATGGCTGATGTATGCCCGGCCTCGGTTAATACCGCCGCCCGTTACCGCGTTGTAGCCGCGTTCATTGTTTTAGCTGCTTTATAGCTTGTTCTGTTTTGATATGCCAGTTCGTGTGTTTTACGTGCGAATACTTTTTGCGTATTCGACGTTTTGGCATTCGTAGCAAATTTACGTTTTAATATGCTATCGATGCGTAGTGAGATGCATTTTGCGTTCAATGTGCTGAAAATAACAACAAATGAACAAATAAGAGCATCAAAGGCACGTTGATAATGATAATTTATGAAAATGTAAAAGTAAACGAAATAAATGAAAATATATTAAATTTATCCAATATAGGAAAAACCAAAATAAAGAGGTCGGCAAAATATGACAGAAGAACAACAGACGTTTGACATTTGGACAAAAATTCAAAAGTAATAAAACCTTCTTGTATGAAGGCGAGATGATGTAATTGTTTCGGAGTGTTCTGATTGTGTGATGCGAAATGGATCTTAACTACTTACCTATTATTTACCAAACTAAAACAACAGCATTTATCGGACCTTCTAAGTATTTGGACAACAACACAAACACTAATCGTTAGAATAAGCGTTAAAATAAGATTGAATAAACCCCTTTGTTCCAACAAAGGAGGTGCCACTCAGAACAATTAAGTAATCTGGGTGCGATGTTTGCTTTGCACAAGGGGGGAAATTGCGCTATGATGAAATCAAACTGAATTTACACGGGGCGTGGGTTCGGACGACACGAGTCTAAAGAGATTGAAGTTCTAGAATAAATATTTAGGAAGAGATCGCGTTAGCCACGCGGCCGACGCGTGCGTGTCGCGTGCGTGCTTCTGATGCACCCCACAACAAGATTTTGGCGGGAAAAGGGGCATTTATAATTCGAAACAGGAAATATTACACGCTAATTTTGTCACATTTGGGGTATAGATTGATTTTGTTAGGGCATCGTCTGCTACAATTCCATTTATTTGGCTGTTAGCGTATTACAAAAGTTCAAGGAAGATGATGAAATTGACCTAAATTATTTTTGTGACCGTTGCAATTTTATATGAAAAATTCTACAGCAATTAGCTAAGCTAATTTGGTTAACAACTAATCTTAAACCGTAGTTAGAGTTGGACACAAATCGCACGCGGTGGTTTAGTAATTCATCTAAAAAGATACACTTACAAATTAATTTACAAAAATGACTGCTCAACCTTTTTTACATTTTCTATTATATTTCTCAGTAACCACGAATAAGGCATACGAGACTCAATATATTATAATACTTAATAGTTACAACAAATATAATTACGACAATTAACAAATAACCACTGCTTATCACTGTCTCAGCTGCGTAAGGTATTGTGAATACCTGATTTGCTAATCGATTACACATATACAGGGCGTCCCACGGCCATGCCACACAGAGGGAAAGTATATTAAATATTGAACGTAGGATATCTTACTAAAAGAAGACATCATTTTATTTTTAATAACAAGTAGAACTGCATTCACAGATTTTTCAAAAATCGCCTACTTCGACCGGGAATCGAACCCGCCAAATGTGATAGAAAAATTACTTGTATTTTATAATAGCGTTTGAAAGGGCTACTCATAAGCATTATTTTTTCCTAAATAACCTAGCATATTAAATGAAACTAAGATTATTCTCTTCTTTTAGTAAAATATCCTACGTTCAATATTTAATATACTTTCCCTCCGTGTGGCATGGCCGTGGGACGCCCTGTATATGTTATCACCGGTGCTATAATTGTATTCTCATATATGGAATATTTTCCTCTGAGGCTACATCAAGGAAAAAGTTTCAAGAATAATCATCACCATTATTTAAATTACGAAAAAATTACTAGATTTTTTTAATGAAGAAATACCGTCATATGCTTCTGGAAGACATCAATTTGTTCATGTGACTTTGTGTTGAGTTAAACAGAATTAACACGTTTTAACATAAATATTGCGCTAATATATTGTCACTCCATCATCACCCATGTAGCATTTTCTAATTGATTTTAAATGTGATGTTGTAGAATTGTATTCTAAAATAACATTCATATTCAAATTTCGGATTGAGTACAGTTAGAAAAAGACGGCGTTATGTGAGGTCAATAGGATCAACTCCTTTCTATCAGTACTCTAGGAGTGAAGAAAAGGAGTGATTTGAGTTTAAGTTTGATTTTAAAATAGGAATCGAACACTTTATGTTATAAAAAAAAAGTTGAAAAGCTTCAAGAAAGTTTAGTTTAGTTTATTAGTTTTTTCTATACTACTCTCATTTATCGTCAGCGTCTTAAACCTCTTCGCTTTAGTACTAAAGATCGTGCGTCCCTGAAACAACGTTAATTAAACTAAATCTCCACATTGTTAGTCGAGTCGGGCCATAATTTCAATTGTAATTATATGTAGTGGAAGTAAGCTGAACTATCGCCGTGGGTTTACGAGGCGTGTGATTGAGACGGTGTGGGGCGCTCATTGATTCCACGCTGGCGGACTACATTATGTGCGGTCTTGGAGTCAAATGTGCAACTCTTTTTGATTTGTAAATGCTTTTCTTTTCTCTTAATGGAATAGATTTAATTTATATATTATAGATAATTTTATTATTATATAGATTTAATTTATTGGTTGTGGATTTATGTTCGCTGTTGTCAAAAATTCGTTTACTTGTTTGAGGTATTGATGGTGAAAATTGTACAGAAATGAGGCTCTATTTAGTTTTTTTAGGAAATATCTTATCTTAATCCTTTTTAGAAGTATTAAAATGTCCATAAATTGTTGAATACTTTCGCCACTTTTATACGAACGGAACGGAACATTTAGCGGATTAGAATACTTGAGAAACTTTTATATACAAAATGCCTTATTGGATTAACTGTTTAAGAAATACATTAAAATAGCAGGGTTAATCACTTTTTAAACATTATTATTTACTTTGACGTTTCAGTAGAGTTTAATTCTTCACCGTTGTCTTATGTAAGAAGATTGCATAACGTTGGTGTCTAGTAGACACTGTCTAGGTCTAAAAGATGAGAGCTGATAACAGCTACTCTCGCATGTTTTGGCAAAAAATATTAATTAGAGTCTGAATAAGAAAGAAAGAAGAAAAAGAATGAATAAAATATTAAAGAGAGTACACTACACTGACGGTATCAATAGATTATTTATATGATACGATACATTTAGTACACTAAAATCGTGTAATTTTTAAGTGTTATTAATTGTTTAGTTCAGTTCCTTGATTACATGTTCTAATAGAGTTATATAAATGTGAAACTAACATTGTTTCTATTGCTAAGTTACACTTGTGATATCATAGTATCAACGCAAATCTACACTATTAGACAAATATACAATATTAGCTGAGTAAAATTGTAAAAGCAACATTGTAAGTGCGGTTATGTACCTTAGAAGATACAGCGCCATATTTCGGACGTCGTAGGGGCTTGTTTAAAAATGGTCCGTACGAAATACACTGCAATTGTGACGTTATATTTGGTAGTTACCAAATGTGTATGAAAATATTAAATAATTGCCAATAATTTGGTTTTCTATGCATTTATATTTATATTTCTTATATTTTATAATGTTACGTTTAATACGAATAAGTTTAAGCCGTGTTCATTAGTTCCGATATGCGAAATTATGAAAGTCGAGTTTTACGAGTATCGACCAAATCAGAACATTTAAAAAACATTATACCAAACAATAATAGTGATTCACATATCCAAGTGTGTAATTTGTAACTTGTAATCACTTTGCTAACAAATTCTTTAGCAGTATATTTTTCATAAAAGTCTGTCATGTTTTATATAGCTTTCGAGCAAAAGCTAGCAAACTTTAGTTTTAAGCTGAAGCGGTTTATTGTGTTAGTTTTACGAGGCGTGTGATTAAAACGTAAGGAACTCAGCGTAACTGCAGTTTCAGTGCGGGACTAGACGGCAATAAAACTAAGATTCTTTGTACCTAGTTATAACTTAACAGAGTTATTATGAGATGTCAAGAAAAGAGGAACCTACTCGTCTAATTGTGTTGTTTTAAATTGATATATACTTATATTATCAAAGAAGTAGAGTGACGACCTGATGATTGCTGGTTCCTTTGAGATTCACAGCAAATCTGCAAGACCCATATAAAGCGCTGTGTACATAATGTTGCCAAGTTGTGACATAAGATGAAAGTTACGGTACCGTACTGGCTATTGTGACTTTCACAGCAATGCGAGCTTTGTTGTTTTTTGGCTTTATGTTAGATTAGTTTCATTACTTATGTAGAAGGAAAATAGTACAATAATGTGATCTGATAGTTCTATGTGATTAATTCTAACGTGAATGTATTATTACCATAATGTAGTTGCAATCAGCAACACGATAATACATATTTGTATTTGCACTACTGAAAAAATCGATAATACACGCGACATAACAGCTTTTTTTTTTTTTTTTATACTACAACGGTAGCAAAAAGGTTTACGGCCTGCCTGATGGTAAGCAGTCACCGTCGCCTATGGACGCTTGCAACACTAGGGGCATCACAAACGCTTTGCCGACCTTTTTAAAAACCTATTTACTCCCTTTTTGAAGAACCCCATACTGTAATCCCCCGGGAACAATATCTTAAGATGAATATGTGAAGTTAAGCGCATTACTGTGTCTGTATGTAATGCTGTACATACAGAATTATAATGTTTTCTTTCGACGCATAGACAATTAGCTGCATGAACTTGGCCTTTTTAGGAAGATTACCTCAATATACAGTATGTGGACTTGAATACGATATAATATTGAAAACATTGACTTTAGTCATTGAATTATTATGGTCCCAACTGATCAAAATGAAAACTTTACTTTTTAATTTAGTCGTTAATTCAAATATAATGCAATAACTCAACTCGATCGGATAAGTTCATTCAGCATCGCACTTATTCGGAGCAACTCGGTACGTCTCTTTGATAATTTACTGGTTGTGTGCCACAAATTGTGTCCAATAATATCATTTTGAAATAATACACTAATTGTTTTCGTAAATTTTAATTCTTATTGTATGTAATGCTTGGGTTTTGCTCAACTGGAATCTTTTAAGGATTAATAGTAATTCTCTAGCAATTCCAGTGCTTTCCTAATATCAGTGCAATGCTCACAACCTTTTGTGAGTAATTCCAATCACTGAGCTACGACCCTTTTGCACTTCCGCAGCACACACAGCTTTTGGTTTGTACTGGGTTATTGTTTTAAGAAAATTTAATTTTTGTTTCTGTTCCTATGTTTATGTATGATGAAGATATTTTGTAAATATAGATTTTATCTATCTAGAGAGTCTCGGTTTTCAATATTATCCCCAGTTTTAGACATAGCTAGACATTGTATATTAATGTAATTGTTCTGTACAGCAAGATTATATTTTTATTCAATGTACAATCAAATGTGCATCCACAGACATTTGACTAAACCAACACGTTTTTAAGGAACGTTGAAAGCAATATAAAGTATTAAGGCTTTAGATAGTGGTGCACTGGATTATACCTTACTAGCTGACCCGTGCCCACTTTCGTTGGGCATAATATTAATAATCCCCGAAGCGAGCACGAACGCGATCCGAATTAAACCCGAAGCCATCGCGCGCCGTCCGCTGCCTGTTTTTTTCTCCGATTCACTTTGCAAAACGGACTACCACGTAAAAACCTTTTTATTTTTCGGTTTTTTATATAACCTATGACACTCAGCAATAACGTGGCCTTCTATTGCTGAAAGAATTTTTAAAATCGGTTCAGTAGATCCTGAGATTACCCCTTACAATTTAACAAATATACAAACACACAAACTTTACTTCTTTATAATATTAGTATAGATTTGCATTCATTAAACTGCTTTTGCTAAGATACACGTGCACGTAACTTTGTATATAGATCTTAACTTATATTCCTAATCAGATGATAAATAGTTAACAGGAGTCATCTATGAGTTACAAATACGATAAACCTAAACACTTCTAAAATAACCTCATTACTTGATTTTTTTAACAAAGTGGAATGCTGTTCCGGTCCGTACCTCACAATGTCTAGTCGCCTGGTGCGTGTTAGATTTTACCCGTACGGTACACCTATTATTTCACCCCGACATGCATCTCGTCCTTAATGAAATCGATCCAGTGACTGGAAAATGCATTTTTGGACAACCTATCCATCTATGGGATATTACCGTCGACGTAACGGTACTTTGATTTTGAAAAAACTTTGACAAGTTGGGACTTAAGATGCATAAATAGTACCATGTATACTTCAAATGAAAATACAATAATTCAAACAACGAAACTTTACAAAAAAAAAAATAAGATAGAATATCATCGCCACTTTAGCTGAGAGATGTCCACTGGTAGATGTCAAAATCAAGACCATAAGGCTTCTCTAAGGGTCGACATAGGCGTACGAGTGTTAGGGGATCTGAACTACAGACAGTGGCCATGCCAACCTCATTCGCTGTCAACCATTGTAACGTTACATTACAATACCCCCTCTCGTGGAAGAGGATTTTGATCTACATCAAAATCCAATGATAGATCAAACCTTAGAGTAACTACCAACTATCTTGAGGTCTTTTATGTGCCAAACTCCAAAATCCCGTACTGGCAACACCCTTGGGGGCAAGAAACTTTCCGGTTGGTGGTTCCTTATGATTGGCGGACCTCCTCCCAACCTGAACTGTTGATAGACCTTCGGCCTACTAGACCTGATGCTGAGAATGGTTCATCGATCTACTGGACCTAACGCTGACGATCACTAGGAGAGTGCGGTATTACAGAAGCCGAGACAGTGTACAACTTATCACCATCATACGAAGTTCTGGCATTCCCCACTAACCCGCACTTGGTTAGTGTTCTGGGAGACGTCTGAATACCTCCGTATTATGTTATGTTAATATATAGATACGATAAATCATAAATATAATAAATAAAGTAGATTATACTGTTTAAATGGCCAAGCGGTTTTCGGGACCCAGGTCTAAATTTCGAATATGTACGAGTATGTTATTCTCCTGGTCGAGCTGAGCAAAAAATGTTAACGACTCATTTTCCCGCTTGGGGGTCTGAAGTCTGAATTAGAAAATCGTGGTTTTCGGCAGAATTAGCAGATTTTTGGATATGTTGTTCTTCTTGACGAACTGGTTCAGAAAGGGCTATGAAGGTTCGGTAAAAAGTCTGAATTCCTTGTTTTAAAAAAATAATACATAAATCTGAGGTATTGTAACACAACCCGGCAGAATATGCCATAAACCACGATTTTCTAATTCAAACTTCAGAGCCCCCTAGCGAGAAAATGCGTCGTAAACTTTTTCTAAAAGTTATATATTCTGAATCAGCGCGTCAAGGAGAACAACATATACAAAATTTTGCCCTGGGTCCCGAAAACCACTTGGCCATTTAAACAGTATCAACTATTTTACTTATTTATTTTTTATTATTGCAATTAGTGTAATTTGTGGCATATTATCCGACACACGTTACCCCGCATTAAACATTAGGATTTTAGACTTTTAGAATCATACAGCAGGCTATATGACATCGTATATTACTTATGTAGAGTACCTCAGCAGTACCATGTCCTCAGCGTAGCTCAAATTATTGACACAATGTCCATCTATGTAGCAGCTGAGATAGATACCGCTGAGCCTCTCGACCAGTTGAATATAATGGTTAAAAAGGGTGGAAGAACTGAGTCCGTCCTGTCTAACATCGCATCGTAAGGAATACTCATATGACAAGGCCCATCTAACCTTATAATAGTAATATAATAATCTGATAATAGTAACATTATAATAGTTTGGGATGCATTTATTATTGACACCGGTCACTTTATAAACGTCCACTCTGTCAGGTTACCTCCAGGTAATGCCAAAGGAAACATCGGCATCAATTTAGGCACTCGTAAGCCGCAAACAACACAGCCTAAATTAATTTAGTGCCGGATCCGGCTTTCTGCGGAAAGTTCGCAAATTGAGATCTTATCTCTTAATGCCGTCGCGACCCATCGTCGTTTCCTGATTTATTTACCGAGCTGACTGGTTAGTTCGGTACTGGACGGACATTTGACTTTTTTTCTGGAAATTTTCAGAAAAAATATGCGACAAACGTCGAACTTTCTAACATGAATATTAGCCATAGTTTCATCTGAATACTTATGAGAGAATGTTAGTTGAACGTATTTATTCTAGTATGTGTAATATAAAAGAATGATTGACATGACTATAGTCATCATTATTGAATTATACTGACTATAGGCTACCCCCAAGGTCTACTTTGATCGGCACGGCACTGTTAGCATATAGATCTTACCTGTCTTTATAACCAAACTGTTGGCCCACTTTGTTCTTACAAGGTAGGTAATTAACTTTACATTTCCTGGCATATGCCTGCTGCTTGGGAATATTTTCAACCAAATGTGCGAACTTTACGTAAAAGCGGGTACGCCGCTGTTACTTAAGGTTCACAATTCTGCGAGATATGTCGCTGATCCTAGAATTTTTGCGATTTTCTGCATTCCTTATTCGATCACGGAAAGGGACTCCGAGTTCATTGCTATTTGGGTGATTTTGAGAGCATATTGTAAATAGCCTGGGTTCGGTGCCATGTTTACTTACTAGCACCACGCACGAGTTAAGACAAATTATAACTATTGAATACGATTTTAACGTGTTTCAAGCTTGAATTACTGTCACTAGTGACATGGTAGCATAATTTTTACATGAAAATAAGGGATACTTATTTTTATATTTTATTCTTCTTTATGAGAATTAGCTTTAAAATATTAATAATTATAAAATAACTTATGTACCGTTTGATGATGGATGGATGTATTTACGGCGACTTATGATCTTGATGGCGTAGTTTTTCGACTTTCACGAGTGCTTGTAACAGCCTAGATTGAATAAATGATTTTGTATTCTGAATTTAAAATTTTGTGAGACATCAAGATATCTCACAAACAGATCCCATAAACTATGGTCACTATGAATTTTGTTGTTATCCTTGTCCAACTAAAGCCAATCTGTGGTTGTTTATTGCCATAGTTTTCTTTGGGTTCTTTAAATTGTCAACAATTCATGATTTCATTTTTTAAACTATTCGTAAAAGGTAATGACACGTCAATGACAAAAATAACATATATTATATGAAATGCGTTGTAATAAATAAAATATATGTACTGACTGGTTCTACGTATATATTTGCAAAACATAAGTAAGTTTCAACAGGTATTTTAATTTTGCAATAATGTTTCTTTTTCTATTCAACCATTTTTTAATATTCTTACTGACATTTTTATTCAATATGGTAATTATACGAGATAAAATATTAGATAATTAAATAAGATTTTTATTCAATTATCTCATATTCAGGAACTCCAATATGCAATCATTAATGAGATGATAATTTTTATTACTTTGAGAGAGAGCAAAGAGATTACTCTGCCCTTACAATTCGAATAGCTCGCGTTTCAATATCAAATACACATGTGATAATATTATACATAAATATGAAATTTTTATATAAAATACACTCGATCGAAACAAAGCTTTCACTCTTCATATTTTGGCAACATTTAATGAGTTGTTTCTCTATAAGATCCGACAACATCAAGTCCATTTTTGAAAGGTTACGACCAACCGCCATAACACAACCTACAGAAACCTTATTTATTTAAATAAAATTATATAATATCACTGTCATTAGTATTTTTAAAGAGGTACATAAATATATAAACTATACCTAGTGAGAAAGACATCATCTACCACTTTCATTACGTAGGAAAATCGCTGATACATGCTTTCTTATGAACATAGCCCAAGGTAAAATCGATAGTCCTGAGCTCCTAAGCAAAATTGAGCTAAAAGTTCCATCTACAAATCTTCGCCAGAGATTCATGTTGCATCGCATTCCACATGCTCGTACTAATTACAGAACCAATAGTTATTTACTTAGGTCTTTTAAGCTATTTAACGATTTGAATCATAAATGTATAATGGATAATCGATTTGATTAGTTAATGGCACAACTAAATATGTTAAACGTTTATTAACTGAAATGCGGGAAGTAATCGAATAAAATTATTGTTGTTAAATTAAGAAAATTTTCTTGGAAGCTTGTAATTAGCCTATAAATGTTACTTCTATTGTTTTATATTGTAAATATAGCTGTAAGCTTTCCTAATAAAATAAAATAAAAATAAAATTTTGGTATGGATTATTATCTCATCAAAAACATTTTCGTGAAATATGTTGCTAAGGTGAAAATATATGACTCGTACTGTCAAAAAATTATCAGATACGTTATGCGAGTTTAGGTTTATTGATCGACATACATCAGTCGATATAACCATCCATCCACGCCCCTCGATGCGTATCGAATATCGAATACACGTGACGAATATCTGTCACATTTTCCAACTAGCTGGTGTTCGCGACTTCGCCTGCGCAGGATTAGTATTTCGAGTAGTTTATATATGTGTGACATATATCTTTGTAAATGTGTAGCCTGCGTTATACCGATATTATTATAAGTTTCATTAAAATTCTTGACATTTATAAATAATTATTTAAATTATTTATTTTATTGAATTTGACTTTACACTAAGTAATCATATTTTATTATTACCATTTAAATTTTATTATGTTGACGATTCGAATTCTACTATAACATCTATATTTGACATTGTTTAAATTATTACCAATTTTATTTTATACATAAATATTTTATTATACAGACATTGTTCAAACTATATACTCAATATTATAAGAATAATTATTAATTGTACATTTGATGACCATTTTTCCCCAATGCATTTTAAAATTTAAGTTTATTATGTAATTGTGAAAATGAAATAAATAAAAAATCTGTAGTTATTACGTGAACGAGTAACGAACATCCATCCATACGAGCTCTCGCATTTACAATATTAGTAGGATTTTTTTAAATTATATTTTTGACAATTATCTTAGCTGTTAATTTCTTTATCGGGAGTTTCATGCTCGCATTGCAATTATGTAGAGCAATGTAGAGCTCTAATTTTACAAGGCTTAACTTCACAAACCGAACACCTTAGTAAAAATATGTCTTGGCCATTTTACTAATGACTATACGGTAAGCAATTGCCAGGCTATAAAATTAAAATCGTATTTAATACGTACCTACATAAATATTGATAAGCATACACAAGTTTCACCCGTCAACACCGCCTTCAGCGGGCCAGATAGTCAACTGTCAATATCGGCAGAGGATACGTAGACCGCAACATGTCCTTAGCGATCCCCCTAACCAATTAACGCAGGACCTTCAAGACCTGCAAGCGGCGGCGTCTGAGCCGTCGCTTCCCTTGTCATCCCCTATTGGGCAGCCTTCTGCTTGGCTACGTGTAGAGTCCCTGTCAATATAGGCCGGATTTGGTATACCGTGCCCCTTCTAGCGCATATGCCCTCTCCATAGGGCAGCGCTAACCGTGCCGCTCCTGAGCTGCGGCTCTCTGTCAGGTCAAGCTATAGGGTCACTAGTACCAAAGGCTTAGGCTGAGTTTAGTTGGTGGATCTGTCGGGTCGAGCCGCCTCGATTCGCCAGGAGTCGGACATAAAAAAAACATAAGTTTTATCTTGTATCAGATACCAAAGATAGTCAACCCTACTAATCAGCGACGCGTGACGTCACAAGGGAAGTCTACACGAGTAGTACACATGTGGATAGGTAAGCAGATTATTTACTTACTAGCTATGTTGTATTAAATAAAATATGTTGCACGTGCTATCAAAGAGAATTAAATAAAATCTTACATACTCGTAGAATGCAAGATGCAACAAACTGTTAAAAAACTATAACAAATTTCCCTTAAATATACAGCCATAGACAAAATGGCATCGTTTTCATTTAATTCCATTGTTTTATCCCAACAAAGTGGCATTTGAATGGGGCCATAGCGCGAAGAATTATCATAGAGCCTCGTCTTACTCCATGGCCGCGCTGAGATCGTGCCTATTGTGATTGCCGGAGGAATCTGCATAATTTCGCTTCATTAAGCGATGAAATGATTAATAATGGGGCTCTCAGAGACTGGGTCGTGGGTGACCAAATTGGCGGTGTCGCGTATTGTCTTGTATTTTATTTTTATATAGGCAGCTCAGCTATGGCTACTGAGAGACTCATTCACGACTCTTCCAGGTCTACGGGGATCCACGCATGTCGTTTGACCTTGGATAAGTATAAAGTGCAACAATATTTATAAACATCAATATATTAATAAACATAATATTAAGCGAATTACGATTGCTACAACCAGGGTGCAAAAAAAACAAAATTACTTTATTATTAGCAATAATAAAGTAATTTTGTTTTTTTGCACTACTACTTTATTATTAGCGATACATATTTTTATTTTTTATTATAAACAAATATATTTATATATGATGCAATATTTCACTTCCTTATAAAGACAAATTACGTGGAACATTTCAAATATTTTTTAACATACACGTCACGTTAATTATCAAAATGTAATACAGATAAAACAACGAAATTAGAATGGATTCGAAAAGAGATTTTGTTTCGTTTATATGTGTACCATAACTTTGGAAAGAATAGTGAAATAAGTTAATGCCATATTATTGTATTTACTTAAACAGTCTTTAGCTCGACCAATATCCTAACAGGCATTTATTCGGAATTTCATTTTTATGTTCGACATTATGAAATTAACCCAAAGTATGATATATTAAACTAAAAAATATGTTCTGTGTACCTGATTAGTTTCGTCAACGAATTTTATTTACGAGTCAACCTTGTCCAGTACACTGAGATAAAAGGGAATAATAAAATAAGAGTCACCCTAGCCGTCTCTACAATCGACTGGTTTTCTCGAAATATTATCTCACAAGTTCCTATTGCTATATTAGAAAATTAAAGCAGTATCGAAGAGGCCGCTTTGAATATTCAAAGGGAATAAATTATGCCAAACGGGCGCAAAGGCAAGGGGAACAAATCGTTGAGCTATAAAGGAATCTATGTACCTACAATTGGAGGTAAACATTAATTTTGTCAGAGAAATTATAATATCTGGCTAGATTATTCTACAAAACGCAATTTAAAATAATAAATGCATATTCATTTGGAAGATTAGGCATCGGGCGGACCGCATTTTTCAAAACATATTTCAGTACTGAAGGCAATCTTGTCTAACCTGCTGTAAGTCAAGATAAGGATGTTGCTATGGCGCTGTCTATTAATCACACGTATTTTTATTAATAACAAAAAAATACAACTAGAATCATTTTGAGATTAGTTAATTCATATGTGCCTTGTTCAGGCACTGTTAATTGAAAATACTTATTGCACACTAGCTGACTAGGCAGACTTCGAACTGCGTTTACTAGAAAGACCAAAACTTTGAGTAAAAAATTCAATACCAAAATAAGCCAAATCCATCTAGTCGTTTTCGAGTTTTAGCGAAACTAACGAACTGTATTTCATTTATGAATGAATTACAGTTCGTTAGTATATATATATATATAGATTTAAAAATTAATTAAGAGTGTGAGGAGAGATTATGTAAATATTTTTTTGTTTATTTATTCCCAACAACGCTAGCAATAATTCTTTACTTTAGTACATTACCTTGACCATAGAATATATCACTACAGCTATACGGACTCGGTCAAGTTCGCGGGAGATATAGTTGGATTATGTTCTTAGTGCTAATCTACCTGTGATCTTAATGGCCATCGTGTTCGCAGACGGTCCCATTAATGTCTGTGCATTGGTTGTGGTTATAGTTGGATAACTGTAGCTAATTATAGAAATAAGTATTCGAGTACTTATTTCTTTAATATATAT
Source organism: Scirpophaga incertulas (assembly GCA_036419045.1). Taxonomy (NCBI): domain Eukaryota; kingdom Metazoa; phylum Arthropoda; class Insecta; order Lepidoptera; family Crambidae; genus Scirpophaga; species Scirpophaga incertulas. Next base: position 8,158,422 of record CM071627.1, on the reverse strand, counting down.
GTTTAGAAAGTGATAATGTTAAGCTATTAAAATGAGATAATTGACCAAGGTGGTGCCATTTCTCCCGGGTTCAAGTCTCCGTGAGGGCAGATGTTTGTGAAATGAATATCAGCATTTGTGTCTTAATCATGGTTTTTAATATATATTTATATCAAAAATATATCTATCCGTTACCCTAGATCCCATATCACAAGCCTTACAGTGTTTATTTTGTGCTAGATTAGATGTAATATTTATTATCATAATAGTATTATAACTTGTACAGATACATAACATATTGTACGTTTATGTATACAGACTATACACCTGATGGTAACTATATCATTGTGTGCATATAATTTTTATTAATGACTAGCGGACCCGACAGACTTCGTCCTGTCAAAAAGATTTGTACAGTGGCAGTTTTTTGTTCCTAATTATTTTATAGATAATGTCGCATAGCCAACCAAATCGCAAAAAAAGTCTAAGGGCCTCTTTCACCATCTCCAAGTAAAGTGTCGAGTAGGCTAATTGACAGTTAAAGTGGTCAGTAAGTTAGATTGTCAATTTCACGACTTTCGGGTAGCGTTAATTATAGGATTAACTGACGAGTAACTTACTTGCCACATCATCTGCCAATTAACGCGTTTACTTGACGGTTAAAATAACACCACGCGTATATTTCTTTACATACATCCTAATTAGTTATTTAAAATGGACTTATATGATTTAATTGATCATAAACTAGACGAAATTGAAAATTCATCAATGCAGCGGATGCCGAGAATTCGTGTATTTAAATTCCGCCTTGATTATTTCACCGACCTGGATGAAACTGATTTCTTTGCTAGGTTTCGACTGTCGAAATTTGCAGTAACCAAATTCACAAGTTAATAAAAAAACAAAATAATAACTAAAACAGAAAGGTGAGTAGTAGGACTTTTTTTATTCTAGCGATTTACCAAATTTCCTTTCTAGTGAACTTAAAGGTAACCTATAAATCAATGTCAAAGAATTAGTACATAATGTATCCCTTCTAAAATAAAACAATATTATATAAAATATCCTTATAAAATGAAGTAAAATTTTTTGAAGTAAACTAACCAAACATCACACGTGCAAATCGTATTATGAATTGACGTTTGAATGACGTATGAAATCTGACATTTTGATATATTATTGAACGATTTTTAACAAATGTTTCGTTCGTCATTCACTTAATCAGTGATTTGTTACTTGAAGGTTTGTTTTCGTCTGTGAAATTGAGAGAAGTTACTTGGAACATTTACTTGCCAGTTAGCGTTAATTGGGAAGTAACTAGTCGCCACTTTACTTGGAGATGGTGAACGAGGCCCTAAATGACCTTATTACATTTTGTGGCTATTCAATTTTGGAACGTGACATTAAATCCTCCAACGATGTATTCTGTGCTCCAACGCACGCACGCACACTGTTTTGATAGATATGATTGAATTTCAACTATATGTAGCGTTAATAAAGCGCAAATTGACTCGTTGATGTTAGGAACACACCTTCATTGCTTAGATAATAGTGAGTGCTTGCAATATGAACTTTATACAATAACAATAAAGCTCAATTCGACTGTACGTTTTAGTTAGAAAACGTTTGCATGGGAAAATAAAAGGGCTGTTTTTAGGGTATTTCCGATAATTATTCGAATTTTCCTCATTGTAAAAACCCTCCTTGAACTTCAACGAACATTAACAAAAAAGAATTGGCCAAATTGGTCCAGGCGTTGTTGAGTTATGAGCTTACCAACACATTTTGCGATTCATTTTTATATATAAGAAGATTGATCTGTCGCCGTGGCTTAAATCATCATGAAAGTTCCTTAAATAATTATATTATTACCTACATTAAACTATTCAGTGTTAGTATAACTATATATATGTTAACTATAGCGCAGAATGTATATGTTTGAACTGTATTAAGTTGATGTGACTGAACTTTAATTTTGTGACAACATTATCAAAACAGCCTCAAACAAAAGTGTATCAAGATACCATTCTTAAGAAGAAAGGAAGATGGTGGTATATACAGCTTGGAACTTTGAACATAAACACGACTATTCTGATTGATTCTTCATATTAAAAAAATGTTCAATTGTAATAACTTTCTCAAGTAATGCAAGTTATGACCAGTGTGTTTCTTAAAGATTACAAGGAATCGTATAATATACACGATAAAGTTGTTTATCTCGAGGAATAAAATCTTTTAATTTCTGACAAAATTACTGTAACATACAGAGGTGGTTTCATATCAGTAGCCTTTTTTTACGTAGGAAAATGCAGTTACAAATATCTTGTGCTTGGGAGCAGCACGAGGTTATGTCGGACTCTCCTCCAGATGGTAAATGCGGCCTACCGACTAAAACCCTACGGACCTCGCATCTGCACCGAAAAGTGACGGGACTTCGGGAACCCATAGTACTTCATATCAGTAGCCTGGTATACAAACATTTCACTAATACCAAGCGGATTGAGTTGTATTTGGATCCATACTTATTTTGTTTAAAGCAATACAACGATTTCGTTTTCTTTATCACTACATTGCATTTTAATATCACAAAACATTTGATAACCGATTAGCGCGGAAATGAGAAAGCAACATAGCAAGAAATAAACATTCATATAAGAATGACAGTTTCTAAATTCAAACGTAATGTTTTGTTTATTTTTACTTTTAACTCTATTTACGACCTGACTAATGTATAGTAATAATATGTACTACGTGGATTCACTTTATTATTATTATTATTCGTGTAAGTCGGGGCTGATATGCATCACCTATTAAGATCTATTGTGACCAGCCTCCTATGTAGGTTCTATGTAGGCCCTACAGTAGTTCCCTTAACTGGGCACTGACCAAGAAAGATAGGATGTTCCCAGTTCGGATTGTTTTTATTTCATCTGGGTCAAGGATGTGTTTCCCCAGGTGTCTGCTTCTTTTGTGAATCAGCGGTTCACAGTAGCACAAGAGGTGTATTGGTGTTTCACGCTCTTGTTCGCAGAATCTGCAGTGTCCTTAAGTTTCATGTTGTAAAGGTGTCTATTCCACTTGCAGTGACCGGTCAAAGCCCTAACCATCACGCTCAAGTTACTCCTGTTAAGCTTTAATAGCTCGTCAGTGCGTTTGCGAAAGTATGGTTTGATTAATGCTTTTGAGTGTGTCATCCCGGACGTACTGTGCCAGTCTGCTTTCGCCTCGTTAAGAAGTTTTCAGGTATTGCATGGCCTGGTTCTTTGAGATAATACAGATAGGCTCTGGGCCCTGTGGATTCACTTCGTGTGATAAATTCATAATCGCGTTTAAATATCCCTCTTTATATGATTGCTGTATAATTAATTATTGCTTTAGTCTTCGCAATGTACTGAAGTAATTTGCACAATCTATTGATTTTCCACAATCTATTTTTTTCTGGAATGCTTTGGATATTACAATATCCTCCAGCAGGCTACGATTCAAAATTGAAATCTATTAACTTAACTTGTTCACTAGAATAGCATGGTGTAATTTAGGGATATTTGTTTATATATTACGATTCATTATAATTAGATAATTTTCTAACAATGTTTATTATTGGTACATTTAATATATGTTTTTTGCGTCGAGTCTGTATGTTAACTATTAGAAAAGGCAAGGCAATTCAGGCAAGTCTGCCTTTGTACATATTGTACATTAATAAACAATAAGTATATTAATTATGTATTAAAATCCTTGTAGACAGTTTTATGGATTTTGTTGATAGCTATTGTAAAGTGAAACTTTCTGTAAGAAATAAAATAACGTGTTTTTGTCATAAAATGATTTGTTTATTTATTACATTCAAGTTAAGTAATTGTTTCCTCCATTTGTACAAAAGTTATAGTTATATATAAAAGGATATGGTCCTTTTAGGGCACTATAACGAGTAAAAGAGGTTAAATAAAAATTAGTTAATGTCATATTTATATATTATTTAATTCTTAGTGCCTCTGTTGAATGATTGTACATTGCAATTTCACAAAGTTCAAACTTTTAGATAATTTGATTTAATAATGTAGAAGAATTTATAAAATTATTTATTATTACTTTTATATAAACCTGTTAAAAAATTTAAAATATATTTGTTCAATAGAAGTTCCGAAACTGAATACAAATTCGTAATAATATTACCTATAGTATTTAATGGTAGAGGTTTACAATTACATCGTATTCTAGAAATAAAGCAGAATTTACACAGATTTAACAATTTTCTTTATACTTAATAATTATAATTAACACAGATAGGTAACTTAAATCGAAAAAAATACAAGAAACAACGTGAGAATCAATGTAGAATTATACATTATCTGATAGTTATCAAAGAATACGAGAATTATTAAAAAGTTACATACATAAATTTCTCGCGGAGTATTAAAATTATTTCTCGTTAATACATTATTACAACAGGAGTGGGAACACCACAATGAAAATAAGCTTTCTAATTTTTGTAGCAATTCTTATTATATTATATTCGTGTATTTTTTTAATCCTCTTTTAGAGAGTTTACACCAGATACGTGGGCCAAAGCCAAGAAGTAAGTTGAGTTGAGTGTCGACGCACATTATTCTGTAACCGTGGCTATAACATGATAATACGTTATATACGTTCTCTGAATGATTTAGATTTTATTATCTGTCTATTACTTACAATCCGGCAAGTCTTTTTTGTTTCCATTGCTTACGTGTAGACAATTTTCAACTTGATAGTCGGTCGCGAAACTCGTAATTAGAAGTGTGTAATTAACAATCAATAATTTTTAACATGAATCAATGCGATTTATATTTAGACAAAAGATTATGATCTATTTATGAGTAAACTTAGGGCGAAAAATGTACTAAATAAATCCAAGTACATTAAACTATTTTTAGTACATATATTTGGTTCACTTCCGTTTGTAGTCCAAAAAAATCAAAAATGAAGTCTAAAAGACTTAGTAAAAGCAGAAGATATCTTTTTGAATAGACTGTAGAGTTCTATTTTATAATTTAGTAAATCTCTTTGAACTTATTTATATTAAAACCTAACAAAACACGTTACAACTGGTTCACCAAATTCTAGGATCTTTTTTTAATTAATTGTAATCTGTTATAGTATGTTTGGGTTCCATATAAATTAAATAAATAAATAAAGCTATATAATCTGTAAACTTTCTGTTAATTAGCAAACTAACAACTAAACACATATGATCTATTAACTAGGTTCTTGCTTGAATAAGACATCTAATATAATTTATTAAAGATTACAGTAATTATTGAATATACTTAATTTATGATTTTCGATACAAATGAATGAATCAAAACTATATCTATTTCATAGAAATAACAAATCACAGTCGGTTCGAATTAATAAAACTCAATAAAATTATAAGAGATATTAATAAGCGATCAAGTGTTTTTAAAGGAATGAAAAGGAAAGAAATTTGATTGTTGTGAGCTTAAACGAATGGTTGTAAAGTTCACAATAGTTCATAAATGTTATTCCAAATAAGACAAAAATGTTGTTTACTGTAATCCAATGAACTGTGACTGTTTTCAATTACATAAAATATATATTTTTTTGTGTCAGGTACATTTTTAATCACTTAATTTGTAGCCATATTTCATGAAACTTTGGCTTCTATTATAAACTTTGTACGGTGAATATAATTTGAGAGTACAATCAAAATTTTACAATACCATTTTACCATTTTTAATACTATGTATATATAATAGTTATATTTTATACAAAAAATACAGTTATCAATTGTACTAATTAACGATGTAATAACACAAAATTTTAATAGATAAATCAATTACTTATTATCAAATATTTTTATGTATGTTACATTTGAAAAAGTTTATTGAACGATAAATATTGAAAATTTTATCTTATTACTTAGTTAATGAGGATATTAAAATATTCAGTATGCTAATAGTAACTAGCTAATAGTAGACAATTTAAATTAAACTAGGTTTTAATAATTTTATTACAAATGTATTTTTTATGTAATGTGTTTAGTCGACAATTAATTTATTAAATCAATATTGCACATTAGTTTGTTGTATTGTCCTATATTTTTACCAACATTCTAGATTAAGCTCGTTTATATTTGACGTACAAGTGTTTTTTACCGACGTTTCATTTATTTAAATGTTGTATTTGCATGTTGTTATATAAACAATTTTTTTCTGATATTAATACCTCGTCCATTATTACATTTGTAAATTATTATAAAAATTTGATGCTTAGTACGTTTTTATTTGCTTCGTTAATAGTTTTCATAAATATAATCAAGATGTGTTATAACATTTTTCATTTGTATAACTTATAATGACCAAAAAATACAAAATTGCAGGCACAGTTTTTTATAGGTTACATAATATGTTTTAAACGACACAAAATTTGGTCATCACATAACTTAAATATTTTAAAGCTCACATTAAATGACCGTAGACGATGAAACCTTTTAAATGTAATTTTTAATGTGTATCCAATTGTTTAAAATAAATGCGATATTTGTAAAATATTAATGTAATAGGATATAAAAGTAATGAAATCAAAACCAACATTATAAGATAACAATTAGTTTTTAGTAAAATATTAAATTTTATTTTCATTATCTATTATAGGTACGATTGATCAAATTATGTAATCACTAATAATGTTTAGTTTAAAAAAAATAGCACTTATTTACATTACACATTCATTTTAACATTTTAAATCTGTTTTGTAAAAATAATAAACAAACACTCTTTGTTTTTCGTTTTTCTAGTTTATCTCAATGTCTATTTTCACTTGAAACCACAAACCGAATGAAGGCAAGGTTCGCTATGCTACAAGTACCGTCGGCCGCGTCCGTCGGCACTTCCTCGTAGCGTGTAGCTCCCTTGCGAGCGTGTGATCTGGACCGCAACCAAAGCAGCTACTTATTTCACACATTTGACACCTTTTTCACTAAATACAATCTTTGTACAACCGTGTGGAATATTAAAAACTGTCACGTGAAAACCGAGTGAAACGGCGGGAACACGCGCGCGGTCGGTGTGGCGCGCGCGGCCGCCATGTTGGCGCGCCACGCCCGCGGCCGCGGCGCCGCGCCCATTGGCCGCGCGCCCCGAGGCGGGGCCTGCGCGCCTAAATGTTGCCAGCTTTTTGAATAAATAATTTCAGTAATTTAAGTAATGAAGGCAATTATGGCGTTGTTTAGCTAAGTTTGCGCGGCGGCGAGTGGGAACTTTATATTTATACTGCTCTCTTTATGTACGCCGACGCGTGGTTAATGCGCCCGATCTGTTTACGTTGCGAAGCGAGCCGAGCTTTTATTTATTGCTAGTGATTCTGTTGCAGGGCAGGCGATATAAAGTGCAATTATTTTCCTGTTTCAAATATGGCACTTACATTTGAATTGATACATTTTTAAAGGAACGGTTTTTTAACTGTAAGAATGGATTGGAATCTGATCTTAGAGTAGTATTAGTAAAAACTACAATATTATATATTAAAAACTAGACATTATTATTTTTCACCTCAAGAAACTAAAAAATTTGGGTGATAAAAGATAAACAAAGTCACGTCACCGTAAAATGCCGAAGATCCGATGTCCATGCTCGCGGCGATGTAAACAGTGACGTCACATAGCGTCATAGAGCCGATAAAAAGTCGATTTTATTCGCTCAAGTTCGGCCAGCTGACTGCGTTCTGCTCCCCGCGCAGCACGCACTGAATTTCAGTGCTACGAAATCGGAGTGAGCGAGCGAGACATTAGCGGTATCCGCGTGGTGCAAGTGAGACGAAGGGAGGGGCGCGCGCGGCCGCGCCGGTGGGCGGGCGGCCCGATGATGTATAGAGTGGTGGAGTTAGGTTCAAATTGGTCCGGGAAGTGGCCGAGATTAGAGTCAGCGCGGGCCGCACCGCGCCGCGAGCGTAAGCCCACTTAAGACTGTTTTTAATACTAGTATTTTTTACGCGATCCCGACAGGATTTAGCGGATAAGCGACGTCGCCGCGATCGTGCGCTTTGATTTATCGGTTTCGGATTCGGATACGGTTTGTTTTCTGGTGTTTACGTTAGTGGGTGACGGCCAGCCGCGAGTGGACGCGCGTAATCCCGCGGCTTGTACCAGATTATGACGGATATCATCGGATTTGGTGTACGCACACAGTGAAAACCAACTTTCCGGGGAACACTGAACTTATACCCTATTGCTAACAAGTGCTTTAACTATTTTGTTTACAGTAAGTATACATTTTAATAACAACCATGTAAGATGTGCAAGGACAGCAAACCTGCTGTAAGTGTGATCTACAGCTGTGGTCGATATATTTGTAAAATATTGCATGATAGAGCCAATTGTTTTTAATAAAGTTTAAAACACAATACTCTGAAACAGTAATTCTTTTTTTTGTATAACGATAACATAGCTCAAATACCACTTCATCATGTCACAAATTGCTATAGACGAGAAAATTGCAATATAAGTCTCCTATAACAGTACACTTCCAAGAGATTAGTATTTGATTTAAGGATCTTATACAATTAGAGGTCTCTGTCTGATAGTAGCTATAGGTTTGTTCTTGAGAGAGTGAATGGGCAGCCTTTCTCGAAACATTAAGGCAGTAATGATCGACTGTTAAGATGGAGACTGCACACGGAGCGAATTAGAATCTTGTATGTATTCTATAATGTATTCTTGTTCATTTCTTAAAACAATGTAATCATTTCCGTTTCTCATTCATATTCAGCATTCTTATAAAATTGATAAAATAATTGAACAAGTGTGATTTTAGTGTACCCCATGGAAGAGGGACATTATAATACGAGTACTTATAATTTTAACAAAGTATATCTACTAAAGGCTATGAAAAACAAGTTATAAGACGAACCGCTTCCTTAATACTTTTCTAATCTCAATTCTTGCGGCACTAATAAATATTAATTCATAGGGAAATACGGGACTGCCGACACTATACAACTGTAAATAAAATAATAAGAAAGAATATTTATACATATATTGTAATAAATTAAAACCGAAATAGAGTCTTTGTAAAATTGATAATATTATTTTAGTGCTTCAATTATTTTTACACGAATTCTTTATTTATACTAAGTCGAAATAATCTATAGGTAAAGTTATAAATTCGAAGATATTCATTGAAAAATTACTTTGCGTATTCGGATGTATTCTTTGACGCCTTATTATAGCAAGAAGTTATGTAGCTCTTAAGTTCATTTTAATAGGAAATTCACAGTTGTTAAATAGATTACTGTATTAGCGATTATCACAGCTTATGTCTCCACAGAGGGGTATGAGCCTATACTAATAATGTTACGATTATGGCCTATGCCGCAACTATTACGGCCCAATTTGGTCGACTTTTGGACTACTTTGCAGGTATATGTAGGTTGCCTCACGATGTTCTCTTTCTTTGTAGGCAAGCCAGATAAATGTGCATATGAAATTTTAAAAACAAAAACGCGTTAGTACTTGGCAGAATCAACCACGCGTACAAGAATCTTCTGTTTCGAAGATCAATGCCGAGACACTGTACGCTTCAATAATAACGAAATGATAGAAGTCATTTTTATCATCTGTTAACAGGTTACTGCTTAACTTCAATTTGCATTCAATATTCTGTAACTTAACGATTTAACGGCTAACGAAATTAACTTTAATAATAACGGGTTAGTTAACGGTGCTTTATCTGTATCTTATGACCGCAAGCATTTTTTTTACTCGAAGACAATTAATATTAAAGCGTTTACACTTTGTAGATTGCTTAAGTTTTACAAGTAACTTTGTTACATTTGACAGATAACATTTTGCCATGGTGTTCGTTAGACAAAGTCGAATCGCCGGTATTGACAAGCTGTATAAATCATACCACTACCTCCACTGCAGTACATAATCATATGTTGTCAGTCGTGTTTCATTGGTCTGCTTGGCTTGTGGAAGTTAAATGTCTTTAAAATCATATCAAAATTAACTAAACTGTCTGTGACGCGTTTAGCTACAAAGGACGGTTCAATGAAATCTTTGATTAAAGTCGGTATAAAGGAACCTTTATCAACCTTTATATAAATAGTCTTGGACAGGAAAACGAGTATTAGGGTAAAGAGACCTTGCATCAGACCGTTGTTATAAGCATTACCTTAATATTTCTTATAAACTAGGTTATAAGCATATCGTGGTGTTATGGTGTCTACACTGGTTTTCGAATCGGGAGATCCGTGGCTATAATCCGCCATGTGTGATTTCCGATTCAACGTGGACCATTAAAATTTAGCTGACTTTTTATAGCGAAATAACACACAGTGGGCAACCTACGTTTTTGTACGAAAAACTCAAAGATGTACTTGAATATTAAATGATATTTATAATACGAATTGATTGAAAGAAAAGGGAAATGAAAAATTTCTCGCAGTGCAGTAAAGATCTCATGTCCATATTCTATCATTTGACGTTAGTAACCGAAAGATATGGTTATGGGTTAGAAGTTACATATGAGTCTTAAACCATATATTAAGCAGCTCTATTATTCCTTGTGTATATAGAAATTATACCTAATTGCTGATCGATGACTGTATAGGTACACACGGCTGCAAGTCAACGCTTATCCTTGAGATGTTATTTCCTCCGCAATAAATGAAATTTTAGTAGTTCAACTATTGATGATACGTTGATGTATTGCTGATTCTATATTTATATTCTTTACAACAAAACTAAATTTAAACTAAAAGTTAGGCAGACTTAATGTAACAATTTTTAGCAACACACACATGTGCAGTTACGTACACGTGTCACCTCGCCCTTTACTTTTATGGATGGTGGAAGACTACTATTACACTGGGACTATAAAAATTGGCTAACTGTGTGTGTGTTTAAAAAACAGGAAAATAATTATGTGACATCATATTATCAACATAGCTCTTATTCGTCCCTACTAAGGGGCACTATAACTATATTAGGGCGATTAAGTCTTAGTCAACTACTGTCTAGTCTGGCTCAGTGTGGGTTAATTGACTTTTCTCAAACATGCTTGGAAATTTGAGCATCCTTTCTTCCTCGAGAAAAATCGAAATTGCTGTACTAGCCAAATACATGCGAGCAAATATGTATAAAAATCCACATCTGTCGTGTTTTAGCCGGCAAATAAATATACATGTAAATTCATATCTATCGTGTATTTTAAAAATGGAACGATTTGTTGCTCCGAAAAATGGCAAACCAAGGAGGCAACTTATCAGAGTTTTATTTAAATATCGAACTGGCTTGCAAAAAAAACTGGTTTATAATGAAAAAAAAATAAACAAACGAATCCTTTGGCGCGTGAAAAATTGTTTATTGTTGGTCATTGAATTTGAAAAAGTTCTGCTTGGTAACTACTTAGTTTTAATTTCCGCGCATTATTTGAGAAAAGTACTATACAAGCCTTGGCCACAACTAGGCATTGATGGACTTCCGTATGTGTGCGTCGGCTTCGCCTCGGGCCGACATGTACACGTTCGTCCATCAATGCCTCATTTGCTGGCCGCTGCAGTAATGTACTATTTATTACTAGAGATCGGATAATCCGATGCATATTTACCTAAAGTTAGTTTAAGACAAAGTATGGAAACGGTTTTTATTGTTTTGTTAAATAAAATTTTTCACCATTTCTGTTTTTTGATTATTGTTTTAGTCAAACTAGCTCACTACTTTCGTATAACACTCTTCATGTAATAAATCGTACATTCATAAATCGCACGGGGAACTGAAACTAAACTTCATGTAAATACGTATGCATAGTTGTATAAATGTACCCGGAGTCTCGGTCTTTTGAAAATAAATACCACGTGCTAATTTAGTAATTTTCAAACAATATCACTACGTTCAATTTGCAGTCCCGTGTTTTCCCGGGATTTTTATTTAACAAAATGTATTTTAAAAAGCCGCTTCCATAATTTGTGAGCTAAAAATTAACTTTAGGTAAATATGCATCCGATTATCCGATCCCTAACTATTACATGCACCTTTGAATTTCTTCGCAGATATATGATGATTGCTCATAATATTTTCTGTCACCGTAGCAACATAGAATAAATCCCAACTTATATCATAAACGCGATAGTTTGTAGATGGTTGTTACACATTCACTTAAAAACTACTAGATGGATAAAATGAAGCCTATGTGTTATTCTGATATAATCTTCTTATACGAGTATATAAAAATGAATCGCAAAATGTGTTGGTAAGCTCATAACTCAACAACGCCTAGACCAATTTGGCCAATTCTATTTTGTTAATGTTCGTTGAAGTTCAAGGAGGGTTTTTACAATGAGGAAAATTCGAATAATAATCGGAAATACCCTAAAAACAGCCCTTTTATTTTCCCATGCAAACGTTTTCTAACTAAAACGTACAGTCGAATTGAGCTTTATTGTTATTGTATAAAGTTCATATTGCAAGTACTCACTGTTGTCTAAGCAATGAAGGTGTGTTCCTAACATCAAAGAGTCAATTTGCGCTTTATTAACGCTACATATAGTTGAACTTCAATCATATCTATCAAAACAGTGTGCGTGTGTGCGTTGGAGCACAGAATACATCGTTGGAGGATTTAATGTCACGTTCCAAAATTGAATAGCCACAAAATGTAATAGGTCATTTAGACTTTTTTTGCGATTTGGTTGGCTATGCGACATTATCTATAAAATAATTAGGAACAAAAAACTGCCACTGTACAAATCTTTTTGACAGGACGAAGTCTGTCGGGTCCGCTAGTAAGCTATATTATTGTAAAGTTTCATTAAAGTAACAAACATGTAACCATACTTAAAAACCTTTGCGTTTATAAAATTAGTAGGAATACAGATTCGACCTCTAATTATCTACATTATAAATACTAGTGGCTTCCCTTTTTATTTTAAACATCAAAGGGTATTTTCTAATCAACTATATTATCTTTAAGCAATTACTTATACTATAAGTATGAAAAAATGCATCTATTTTAAGAGAATAATTAAAACGAGTTTCGCTTTCAGAGTTTCTTTTAAGCTTGTTCTTTTAAACAAATTATATATGTACATCTACGCTTGACTATTTCTATTATTGGTATTGCGTTGCCATCAATTTGAATTTGATTATATAGAAGAATATCTTGAGTTGTTAAATTAAATAGGTTTTTGAATATGAATTTGAAATTAAGTGGACATTAAAATATAATAACATTAAGGTTTTTCCCAAAGCATTCACCTTTTGACTATCATATGGCTTTTAGATATGAAAAAATATTTTAGATAATGATAATGATAAGTCATAAATTGTGTCTGTTATTGTTCCCGGGAGATTTGCAGCATATCTGCCTCCCTTACAAAAACCACAATGGTTCTTAACTTGTGACATAATGTGATGTATAGTAAATGTATCTAGTAACTTTACTACCTTTAAAATAAAAGAGCAATTTTGCATACATAAACGCACAGTGCTGTTTTACGGAAGAAATATTTGGCAACAGCCATTACCGAGAGGCTCGTACGTCGGTTCTAAGGTGACCCCATCTTTGACGTAACGGTTTTGAATCCCGTTGTTTGCTGATGTTTATATGATGAATATGGCGATTTGTGCTTTATTTATAGTTTTTAATATATATTTCTTTAAAACAAGTATATATGTATGATTAATGATAGTATATCTATCCGTCACTCTAGATCCCATAACACAAACCTTACAGTGCTTAGTTTTGGCCAGGCTAATTGGTGTGAATGTAAGAAATATATATTTAAAAGGTAAAACTAGGTAAAAGGTAAGCAGATCGAGACCTAAGAAGATAGACTATAGTCTTCCTCTGGTAAAATTTGACGACCTCCGTAGTTGAGTGTACACCGTTTTTAAGGAGTCGCCACCTGAGGTCTCGGATTCGAATCCCGGTGGAGGCAGATGTTTGTGAGATGAATGCGAGCATTTCTACCTTAGTCATGGTTGTTAATATATATGTTTCTATCAAATATATTTATGTATGTATATAATATCACAAGCCTTCAGAGCTTTGGGCTAGGCTAATTGGTGTAAGTGTAACAAATATTTATTTATTATTATTTATTTATAAATAATTAGCGGTACTTTAATATAGCTTGGCAAGAAAAAAAAACATAGCATCTTTGGCTTTCGTGTATAAATTCAACTCAGATTAATTTGAGTTATTAATTAATGAATTAATATTTAAATAGAAATGTGTGATCACAGGGACCATTTACAATCCCGATATGGTTTCATATTAACGATAAGAACAAATAATAAGATTAAAGTGTAATTAAGAAAAATAATATATATTAGTAATTTTTTACTGTAGAAAAATTTTGCATTTCTTTCATATCGTATTGAGTATATCAAATAATATTTCATATAATATGCTTTTTATCAAAGCTTTGCGCCAGCTCAAAAATCTATTGAACAATTTAAATTATCATTAATTTATTGGGTTCTTCAAACTATTAGAAAAAGCAAGAAAAAAATTATGAATTAAGCTGTGTTTAGTTTTATATTAGTTTTCAAATCTTGTCATCTTCCGTAGTTGACAGGTCAAGTGACTTACTGTTAGACGGCACGAGTTCGTAGGCTCAGATGGTATTAGACTGTAGTATTGACTGTATAATATCTGTGGTAATGGTATAGATAAGCTGCGTGACAGCGTGACAGCGTGACAGCGTGAGAGTGACAGTGCCCACATAGGCATATTTTTCATTGATGTTCCATATTGGTCATAACTTAATACTATATCACCGTTTAGGATGTAATCACGTAACTTTTCAAGAGACAACATTTTTCTTCTTCTGCTCTCCTCTATTACTCCCTATTTCACCACTTTCAACATATCGTCATACACACAGACCATCTATATCTTCTGTCTGCTTCTCTCTACTCGCTTATCTAGTTTCATGTCCATAATTTTACTAGTAACATGATCGTTTCCTTTTCTTAAATCGTGGCTATACCAGGAAAGTCAAGAGACAACAAAACACAATTTAATGTTGCAGCATGCTAGGAAAGTGTATATTTTATAATAAAAATTAAGTATTTGTTGGACCCGTTTAAAATATTTTTTGTAAAAAAGGTATATACAATTAGATCAGATCAGAATCTGACCCTTTTTGTCTTCTGACAAGTTCATAAATCTGAGTTACGTGCTGTAAGAACTTAAGCGAGTATACGAGTATAGCTTTTAGCCTGCCTCGATAAGTTGGTATACGAGTTTAATACAAAAATCACAAATAAATTTTACTTTAACTTTAATAGAATTTCTCAAGAATCATAATATGTTTTAATTTGCTTATGTTATGCAATTTAATTTTAAATGATATTAACATTTTAATTAATTAATCAACATTAATTTAAATTGTACAAGTAAGTTTATACTTTTTAATTTATCTAAATTTACTTATTTTGCGTACTTCTATGTTCCATTCTACAATTTGATAAAATTTTATGTCTCCTCTTCTAAATCCATATTTTATTGCAACACCTTAAAAAGGCACTACGTGGAATAAAGAAGTTTATTACTTTTTCAATTCGAACAAGCAGTTTCTGGGGTTAGACCGTTCAACTGATAAAACTCTTTAGATATATTATTTTTTTCTTGTTTTTATGTGATTTTTCCTATGTAGACCTTAAACTATCCTTCTACCAAATTTTACCACAAACGGAACTTCTAAACACGCAAACTTTATTTTTTTATGTTATTTCTATATATCAGTTTAGTTTTATTAATAACTGTTGCTCAAGTAAAATAAATGCATTTTTTCTTTGTTCTCTACATTTATACTACATTTTACTCAACATTTATACTCTACATTTATTGTGTTTTATGTAAGTAGCTATTTAGATTTCTTAATGCAGATTTTTATTAAAGTCATCATGGCCTTTATATGCTTATATTTGGTAATTTATCAGGTACCTAGTGATAAATAAGATTGGGTATTACAGTGCAACTAATTTTACTAGTTTACACAAATAATTTGGTGCGCATCGGCCCCTATCGCTTCCACGGTAATTTTATCAGCACGATAAATTGATAACGCTCAGATAAATTGCCACGAAGTCGCCTCAAACGTACACTAGGCACAATTTAATTGAATACGAATTGGAAAGGATTTTTTGTTTCGAAAATCTTACAGATGAATATCGAAATAATCGTAGAGAAACAAAAAGCTGTGAAATTTGTTTGTAAGGCATATTTGCATGCATTCGTGTTGCAGGTGTCCGTCGATCGTTGATTAACTTTTTATATAATTCAAACCGATATAATTAGTGAAAAATTCGATCTTATTGTATTTCTGTAAATAATCGCCATGTTATCATGTTTTCGAATAGCTTTAGTAAAATAAAATAGTAGTAGAACTTCTGAACGCTCTGGCTACACAAGTTTGTCGTTATATTAAAAATGTTTATTTCATTTTGTTTATGGAAGAAACAAAAATGTACTTATATTTATAAAATACGATAATAATAATATATAAAACTAGATTTATTGTTTCCTAAACTTAATATTTAACTAGAATTGTAGATAAGTAAGATAAACAATATCTCAAAATCAAATTAACAATTATTAATTATAGGCCTTTACAGGTACTTATTAACGTCAAAACAAAAAAAAAAGTAAAAGAACAAAGAGTAATTTAACTTTATTCGTAAATTACTCGATAATATAAATAAAGAACAGAAAGCCAGTGAGATGCAATAATTTACTGGAGGGATAATGTTTTAAAACTATTCAAAGGTAAAAATGTCAACATAAATCAATTTATCGTTAGAAAGCCAACTCGCCTCATAAAATTGTTACTTGCATATGGTGTTTGACTTAATGTTATTAGTATATATGCTTACTGTGTGAGGTACCCAGTTCCTTAGTTGTTGAGGAGTTCAGGTGATGTTCACTTTCGGTCTTATAATGACTTATTACTTTCGGCCGTATAATATATTATTCTTTCTCTTGTCCTGTTTCCAGTTTTATTTGGGGTTAGCGCAATATGTCTTCCTCTTCTATTTTCCTCTATCACTCGCTATTTCGATACTCAATCCCTTCTTCAACATATCGTCATTCACCACACAGTCCATCTATCTTTTCTTCGGTCTTCTCTTCATACACGGCCATCCGCTTTATATCCATAACTTTCCTATTAATGACCATTCTCGCTTCTTAATATGTGACCAGTACCAGAAAATGTCTCCTTTCTCTCAATTTTTCAATCAATCAATCAATCAATATCTTTATTTGCTGAAAAACATGGTTACATTTGATTTAGGTGATTTACAAATAGTCCAGCACATTTTGCCAATAAATAGCATGCAAACATATTTCTACAAAAAAAAAACTTACATTTAAAAAAATCGTTCAAGGTGTAAAAATTATTTGATTTTAACCATATAAGTAATTGCGTCTTGAATTCAAATAATGTCAATCTTTTTAAATTAGCAGGTAAAGCATTATAGCAACAATTATTAATTTAATAATTTTCAACAAAAGGGACTATTTTCAGACTTCTCCTGATATTTTCATTACACTCTATCCTTTCTTGTCACTTCACACATCTATCTTAACATACGCATTCGAGCAACATGCAATCTTTGTTCATCCATACATTATTAGGTGAAATGACCTCACAGCTGAACAAGACCGAGTCAGTTTATATTCTACACAATTGCATGTAAAGAAATACTACGCCACTTTATAATTCGAAAATTAAATTTGAAAAAATATTCGAACGAACATGTAACGACTGTGTTAGTCGGTCTGCGTGTTAGCATGGCGGTATCGCATTGACAATGCAATAAAAAGTCGTTATCAGCGCGATAGAGGCGATACAAATAACTAGAGACAAATATTGACCTACGTATCTTGTAAAATGGTGTCGTTACACATGTTCGACATGCATTAGTACCTTGTGTGGAGTAGATACCATCTGATATTGTGACGAGGTACCGGTGTCTTTATAGTTTTGAGGTGATAACACAATTCGTCTTATGCTGTTCTTCTTGTTTTATTGTCTGTGCCATTGTGCTGTTTTCTGTGGTGCTCTTATAGTTAATTAAAAATGAGTAGTGTGTGAACTGTGAACTCTGTTACACTTCAGCGGCAAACTTACGTTGTGATACTCTATAATAGTGTTTACCTGAGAGTAAGAACACGTCATGGGTTTTTGTAAGTTGGAACCTGTTCATTTTATTCGGCGTAACACGAGTCTACATAAAGAGTGCAAAGTAACCAACCGTTTGAGATGTTATATAATTGATTGTTATTTATATACTAATCTTTTTTCATCAATTGTAGCGCGACCGATAAAGTGCAATATTTAAAGAATGTCTTAATTCGAAACTCTACTTCTAAATATTAGTTCAACGTTAAGCCAAGCTCTTTAGTTTCATTATTAATATTATTTATCATTATATCGGTAAAGACACACCGCTTACTCATCTCCCAACACGCTGGCCCAGTGCGGATTGCTGGGTAGTATATTATAAAAGGTAATCCTAGAATGCAGCAATATAAAGTACGAAGAAGCTCGCACAGGATTTTTTAAAACTACTTCTCATGTAATGGATTAGTTTTTATAATAATACAATTTACTTTTGAGAGAAGTAGAGTATAGCTTTATAGCCTGTTAGATTAATTCTGGCCCATAGACGTTTGTAGCCAAATATCTTTTAAGTTTTGTTCAACACAAATTTAGTGTTTGCTGATTGCGGTTATTACCTAAATTTTGAATGATTGATTGGATAAAGATTATACCACAAAAAACTACTTAGTTCTAAACACAAATATGAAAACACAAAAATAATACATAAAAATGATCACATATTAAAAATTATTCAGTTGACATTTTACGAAGAAACGAGAGATACAAATAGAAGAAGTTAACTGATTGACTTGAAAGCTTTAATAAGTTACGATTATCGTCTATCATAAAAGAGATCTGTCTTTGCTACATTACTACCATAAAAAATCAACAATTACTCCGTTGACTACAAAACTTTTTTCGTCATTAGAATGCTACAACAAGTAACATAGGCTACATTTGTTAATGTAGATATAACCCACGCGAAAGTTAGAATACGTTATAACTAACGGTTTAAAATGAGTACATTTGTAAAATATCTACAGAAATCATTAACTGCTGATAAAGCTGAGAAATTATTATACTTGTAGGACATTTTGCGGTATTGTTGCAGATCACACAAAAACGCTTACTAAATACACTGCAATCGTGACGGTAAAAGGTAAAGTAATTTGTATGTGCGTATATAACACAAAATTGCCAATGACTTTGTATACCAATATGTATATTTTTTATACATATAATGATGATATAAAATGTTTAATATTCAGATTAAAATATATTTTATTTAAATAATATGCCAATATTTACATTTATGGAATACATTTATAAAATTATAATTATACGTATTTCATTTTTGAGGGTAATGAAAGCTGACTATGAGAAAATACACCTGCAACCTGTTATCTCAAACATTCTTAAATTATTTAAATATTACAATTGGAAATTACTCTTCCAAAAGTGCAGACACACATTGGTGTTAGCGGTTAAGACTTTAGGAGTGTGTCAGCGACAGCCCACGCGATTATTACGCATTATCATAATTTTCAGAGGAGAGCTTCTGGACTTTATTCCAATTGATGGTAAATAAGCGTAGTTAACCTTACCTATTCTCCTTAACTGAGGAACTGAATATATTACCTCTAATTGTAGAAACAATAATTGGAATAATATTATTTATATACGGGCAAACTTACTAAGGTATAGCTTTGAAAGGAAAGCTGCACTTCACCAATCCCTCCGAGCAGAATACATTTCTATGAGAACTCGATGCCCGGGCAGATCAACTATCGGTCTTAAATTAGATCGGAACATTCGTTTAATCAAATAAAAAAACATAAAAAAATTAAACTACTCGGAAACGGAAGCGATCGGATTCGTAAATATTCTAAAGACTGAATTTAAATCGGCAAGCGATAAAACTTGGCCTGGCCGCGGCCCAATCCCAGTTGGAAGTAAAATTCGCACGATGGCGTTTTAATAGAGCGAGCCACTTTCGCCAACTTAAATCTTTCGGCTTAAAAAAGGCTTTACTTCGGTTTAAAGGGATAGCAGAGGCTCAAAAGCTCAATCGCTGCCTTTAGCTTTGCCCAATTACTCACCACCGAGCCAAGATTAATATCTCTTATGATTATAAAGTTTTGTTTGTTGTGTGATCTTTAAGCTTTACTTCTTTGATTAATATTTATTTAATTCGTGAAAATTTTGAGATATCATTTTTTATGTTTACTTAATTGTGCATAAAGTCGAATTCGATGGTGCAATAATTGATTACTAGTCGTCGATTTAATTATGGTTTAATGAAAGGAGATTTATTGGTGCGATGTCATATCATATTTTGATCGACGATTCTGTGACTATACAAGCATAGAAAAAAAATCCTTTCAGTTGGTTTCCTGTTGCTTCTTTCCAGCAAATCTAACGTAATCACCACTTATGTGAGAACTAATAATGGTGTGGCCTCTTTTAAGTGCGAAAATGATCCTATTTGAAGAATAAAGAATAAATTAAAATATTTATTTTACTACTTACTTGATTTTACATTATATCAAAAGGTGCTTATAAATCGATTTTTTAAAATATTTTTTTTATAACAACTTTGATTACCTTCAATGTATGATCTTACAATAAATATATATACTATAATAATCGCATAACAAAAAACATACAGTTACATAACGTTTTTCTATTCTGAAGTCAATTAAAATGCCATTTTCCTCCAGGTATATATCAACGGAGCTGTGTCGTCGATGTGTGACTGATAATTACGTAGTACGTAACATTAATAAAAAAAATAACTCAAGACAATCCTTGACTCCTATTAGTTAACCAAAAATCTTATCACAACTACAGCGTTCCTGTTATTTAAATTGCACTGTTGGTTAAAACCTGTTCGACACTGCGCACATTCCCGTTTCGACGCCGCGCTTTCTCTTTTTTCTGAATATTGAATTTCAGCGGCTAGGTGGCCGCAAAAAGACAATTAAGCCTATAAATCACTTATGTCTGCCTTTTCCTGGTTTTTTCTCTAGACCATTACCATGTTTTATGTTCGAGCCGACATCGACAGTTTGTAGCAATAACCTTTGAGTTGATTGTTTCTGTGTTATAAGCGATTTGGGTGTTGAGTGTGTATATTAATTAGACAAAAAAAAAATTATCTAACAAAATGTATAGTTCTATTTGTAACATCCATTCTCTAAGTGTAAATTCGGTACTTCAGTCTGAAGTTTGGTCGAAAGATTTGCATTTAAATAATATGTAGGTAACACAATAAACATTTTGGCAATTTCTTATTATATTTAAAGTACACAAAAATTGATTGATTTGTTTATTAAATCTCCTTGTTTTATATATAAGCTACTAATAGGAACTTTTTTAATCTGGAATTTAATAACACATTGAGTGACTCAATATCTCACAGCTGTGACTGATCCATACTTTTTTGTCTTTCCTGATTTAGCTTATCAACAGATAAACCCGAAGGTTATTTCGTTGAGTAATTATTATAAATACCTATTGTGATTTTATTATATGCCCAGTTACTTTCTATTTTTCGTAATGGCGTAATGTTATAGTTTATTATTAAATTATGCAAGTATCATAGCAAATAATCAGACTGCCCATCTGAAGGTTCCATTGAGTGAGTAACATAAGTAGAGATCGGATAATCGGATGCATATTTACCCAATGTTAATTTTTGGCTCACAAAATATGGAAGCGGCTTTTTAAAATACATTTTGTTAAATAAAAATCCCGGGAAAGTACGGGACTGCAAATTTAACGTTGTGATATTGTTTGAAAATTACTAAATTAGCACGTGGTATTTATTTTCAAAAGACCGAGACTCATATTACCGACTAGTTTTGCATTACCAAAATGTTCTACAGTACCGGAATTCCGGGATTTTTATTTATGGAAATAAAATAAAAAGACAGTTCCATACTTTGTCAAAAACTAAATTAGGTAAATAAATAAACATCCGGCTATCCAATTCCGCAATCCCGGGAATTTTATTTAACAAAACAATAAAAAGCCGTTTCCATACTTTGTCTTAAACTAACTTTAGGTAAATATGCATCCGATTATCCGATCTCTAGACATAAGTGATGTACAGCACTTGTGATTCCTGTGAGATTGGCAACAAATCTGCAATTCCAGACCTTAACTGATCAATGAAATTATATGATACTAGCGGCCCGCCCCGGCTTCGCACGGGTACATACACACACACATACTCAAGCGGCGGCATATAAATTAAATTTTTAGAATAAAAAACCGCTTACTGTGACATAACTATAATATTTAGACATATGTTGTCGCGACACTTTTTGTAGATGATGATGAGTTCTGCAAAGTCGTAGTAAATGATTTTGTTCTATCATCAATAGTTTTCGCAGCGCACGCGACGTAAGGAATTTTTCAGGTCATTTTTTTACACCTTGGGTTACATTATTGGAGTTTTGGTAAGGATCTCTAATTTTTTTTTAAATATAATATAGCCTATGTTACTCGGAGTTAATGTAGCCTTCCAAAGGTGAAAAAATTTTTGAAATCAGTCCAGTATTTTCGGAACCTATTCATTACAAACAAACAAATCTTTCCTCTTTATATAATAATATTAGTATAGATGAAATATTCCTACTAATGTTATACATGTGAAAGTTTCTATGGCTCGATGTTTGTTACTCTTACACGTAAAGACTATTAATTTTATAGTAATTTAGCATATACTTCAGAATAATACATAGGCTATAATTTATAAAGATACTAGTGACCAGCCCCGGCTTCGCACGGATGCAATGCTGATACTAAATACACTACAGAAAAACTGTGAACGTTTTATATAATAGAATATAGTGTAAAAACTGAAAAAAAAAACATGTTTTTAATTTGATTGAATAAAAAAAAATAATAAAAAACAGTAGTAATCAATAGAAAATTGATATTATTGAACAACACGTGGGTGCTTATGTTATTATTGTATGTAGGTATGTTATGTTATTATTAGAGATCGGATAACCGGATGCATAGTTTACCTAAAGTTAGTTTAAAGAAAGTATGGAAAACGGCTTTTTTATTGTTTTGTTAAATAAAACTTCACCATTTCTGTTTTTTTTATCAATTATTTAATTGATTATTGTTTTAGTCAAACTAGCTCACTACTTTCGTATAGCACTCTTCATGTAATAAATCGTACATTCATAAATCGCACGGGGAACTGAACTAAACTTCATGAAATACGTATGCATATAGTTGTATAAATGAACCCGGAGTCTCGTCTTTTGAAATAAATACCACGTGCTAATTTAGTAATTTTCAAACAATATTACTACGTTAAATTGCAGTCCCGTATTTTCCCGGGATTTTTATTTAACAAAATGTATTTTAAAAAAGCGCGCGCTTCCATAATTTGTGAGACAAAAATTAACTTAGGTAAATATGCATCCGATTATCCGATCTCTAGTTATAAACATATAAACCTTCGTCTTCAATTACTCTATCTATTTAAAAAACCGCAACAAAATCCGTTGCATACTTTACAACATTTAAGCATACATAGGGATATAGGGACAGAGAAACTTTATTTTATACTATACTAGCGGACCCGACAGACTTCGTCCTGTCAAAAAGATTTGTACAGTGGCAGTTTTTTGTTCCTAATTATTTTATAGATAATGTCGCATAGCCAACCAAATCGCAAAAAAAGTCTAAAGGACCTATTACATTTTGTGGCTATTCAATTTTGGAACGTGACATTAAATCCTCCAGCGATGTATTCTGTGCTCCAACGCACGCACGCACACTGTTTTGATAGAAGAAATTTCAACTATATGTAGCGTTAATAAGCGCAAATTGACTCTTTGATGTTAGGAACACACCTTCATTGCTTAGACAACAGTGAGTGCTTGCAATATGAACTTTATACAATAACAATTAAGCTCAACTCGACTGCACGTTTTAGTTAGAAAACGTTTGCATGGGAAAATAAAAGGGCTATTTTTAGGGTATTTCCGATAATTATTCGATTTTCCTCATTGTAAAAACCCTCCTTGAACTTCAACGAACATTAACAAAAAAGAATTGGCCAAATTGGTCCAGGCGTTGTTGAGTTATGAGCTTACCAACACATTTTGCGATTCATTTTTATATATAAGATAGTAATACGCTATACTGAAATATTACTCCTGTGGACGAAATCGCGTCACATAATTATTTAAAATCACAATCCAAGTACTGATTAGCCACAAATACTAGAACTACTAAATGAAGCATTTCGTATATACCGGTTGTGGACACCGTACCATTGGAACTATTTTGCTACATAATTATGGCTATGGAGTTTCTTTTAAGCATCGTTTAATTTTGTATGAAAATTATATTAGTTTTACAATAATAATGATAGCTGAGATACGCCCACTGTTGGACACTGGATACGGATCAGTCATACGCTTCTAGCGTCCAGAGATTCTTGTGCCATCGCTCTCATCTTTGTGTGTGATGAGTTTTATTCTATCATTTTATTGTATAAAATATATATTTATTATATGCATAAATCAGAGGGCCCGGGGTCGATTCTGCCATGCCAGATATCGTGAGGCAACTGCATACATTTGCAAAGAAAGTTTAAAGATGTATGTAGACAGCCAATCAGCACTGGACTGTTATTAAGAAAATTGTTACTAACACAATGAGTCAATGTTACTTCAATAAATAAAGTTATTATTATGTAGCTTAAATTACGTGTCTTTATAAGACACGGTCCTTTATAAGGCGTGCGCGGGGACACAGATCCAACGCGTAGAGGCCATTTAAGCCAAATTTAATGAAAGTGTGCGTGGAGTGTACTAACTAGGTCTATTATTATTATTATAAATAGACAAGATGAAAAAGCGCCACACTTTATATTTTACTTTAATTATTATTATTAGTGCATTAAGTCTATATAAGTCAATGTGTCACTAAAGTATGCATGTAATGTGTCACTAAAGTATGCATGTTTCTTGCACGAATTGCTGCGAATGGGGACACCATTATATTTGCGCAATAAATTAACAGTTACGTCTTGTCCATCAATGCTCAGAGATAGAGGTTGCCAATTGTCCCTTCCCATCATAAAATTGCCATCTACCAGGGGTTCCTTTAAGTATGCTGCTGCCAAAATATGGAATAACTTGCCACCACCCATTCGAATGGATTCATTTTCTTCACAGTCTTTTCGAAAGAAATGTCGTGAATGGCTACTTATGCGGCAATCCCTGGTAGTAATATAGCATGGATGGACTGATGGAGTGCCTATTTTATTTTTTATTATTAGTATTTACTCAGTTTTTATTTTTCTTTTTGGTAATATTTGGTTTTGTACCTCTAACACTGCTTTTAACAATAAATTGTAAAAGGTTGCGACAGAATAGCAGAGGTTGTCGCTAGTCGGCAACTACTGAGTTGTAAACCATTTTGTCTTTACGAGAATGATAAAATCACAATGTTAAAAATTCAAGATAATGTAAGTTTGTTAAGACAAATAAATTGATTTATTATTATTATTATATAAAAATAAAATAAAAAATAAAAGAAATATTTTTTTATGATATAATCATTTATAAACTGTAAGTCTGTCGCCTAGTCCTAAAAGAAGAAATTACTTTATTCATAAGAGCACAATAAAAAAATTAAAATGAATATCTATATAAATAATAAGATTGCAAGCATAAGGAGTATAAAAAATTAGGTTGGTGCCACATGATTATACAACCACTTGAATCAAGACAACAGTATTTTCGCTTCTTGTTTTTACTGTTTCAAATAGGTTCTGTATATGGTTTTGGAGGGCTGTGGCCTCCTTCTGTGATGCAGTGATGCTCCAGAAGGAGGCCGCCGAGCGGGTACGGGAGATGGCCGATCCCGCTCGAAGAAGGCGGCGCCGGGCTCGGTAGCACAGCTGCGGCGCCGCCGCGGGTCGCCGGCGGGCGCGAGGAAATCGCGACTGCTTCGGCGACCCGGGATGGACCACGCCCCTTCCGTGCCCGGGGGGCGTCGTCGGTGGAGGAGACCGGGGGAGGTAGTGTAGCCTCCCCCGAGGAGGGCTTCCCTCTAGGCAGGGGAGCGGAGGCTGGGGGTTCCTGGAAGTTGCTTGATGTTCCCGGGGGCTCCCTACATGCCTGAGGAAGGCCATCCCTGAGGTTTTTAGTGGGTAGGCCTCCCCCTTCTGGGGAGGAGAGCCCCACATAACCGCCGGCTCGCCACAGCCGGGGTATGCAATTTAATGCATTTTCCTCAGGGAAACAAAAAAAAAAGGTTCTGTATATGGCCACTTAAATCATGGTGAGGGCGTAATTTGATTTATATTACTGTTAGGAACTTTTATGTGGTGCTGCTGATATAAATTAGTCGGTAATTCTGGTAACAATGGGTTTTATTATTTAAATCTTACAATATTTACCATTTAAATATACTTGTGTGTCTAGTAAACACTCAAGTTTGCGTTTAGTCCTTCATCATCATGGCTCATATACCTTCCCATCGTGGGGGAGAAGCCTTCCTTATATTAGGGTGATTAGTGACCACGCTGGCTTAGTGCGGTTTGGTTGAGTACATACATTTTTTTAAATTTATTTGTCATAGGAGTGTCGGATAAGCGTACATATCAAATTAAAAAATCACGTTGGTATACGGTAGGATCGACTCCGGGTCATCCGAATCATTTAATTCGTAGACAAATGCAAACACAGGCGTTAAATTTATTACAAGGAAAAATCTTTTATGAATTGCCATATGGACTCTAAATTATTGAGTTTACTCATTTGCCGATTTTCACAAAAATAAGACTGTTACTCCATAGCTAACACCTCACCAAACCACCACTCTAGGTGTTATCCGACGCTTTACTCCGTTGACCAATCATGAGATCGTTGAGAGCTTTGAGCATAAACACGGAGTTTTAAATTATAAGAAGCAAACAGGCAAGTTTGCTTGTTAAAATTTTGCCCAATTGTAAAAAAAAACTCATCAAAAAAAAATCTGTGGCCTGCCTTTGCGTACCGCTTAAATAGTTGTTCTGATTATATACCATTCTATATTTTTTTGAAATTATCAGTAAAGAAATGGCCAGTGCCTCTCTTGTAGACTGCAAGTCCTAAGTAATTTTTCAAAATACGCGATACGGTTCGAGTTGTTATCTTCAGCTTGCGAGATAAAATTATTTTTCTTATTAACAGGATGACTTAGATTTATTTCCCTACTACTTTGATCCCGTTTTTCGCACGAACACTACGGCAAGATCATTCTTTGTCACAAACAGTGGAGGTTTCACTCTACCTATCAATAGCCCGGTACAACATACATACAAGACGATGGAAGATTAAATAATTAAGTTTCCTATTTTATTTTAAATTACTTTTAATATTACGAAAATATTTGACAAATATTTAGTGCAAAAATGAAAATAACATAATTAACGTTGATACAAAAATGACAGAAGCGAAATTAAAATTTTGTTTATTTTTATTTGTAGCAGTGTTTATGGCCTGACTAGTTCATATATAATTATACCGTTTGTTACAAAGAGCTACAAATAATAATTGAAGTGATGACTGTGTAAAAACATATTAGCTCTAACCAATTTATTTATTTTTCTACAGATTTTCACTTTTAATGGACAAAATATAGCAAGCAAAAACGGAGAATATAACCGCTTCGCTAGTACTAGTCATATTCTATATTCACTTCTTTAGGGAAGGCAAAGGAACCAAGTCTACAAAGAAAATATATTTTCTCTATTTCGATTCTAATAAAATGTGTGGTATATTGCGTCTGGCACTGTTTTCATTTCTTTTATTTGCTATTAATGAACTTTTTACCAATTTATAAAAATGTTGGATTTATCTAGAATTCCAATGCCGAATACAAAGATCTTTCAATCTAAGCCATACCTAACAACAGATACTCATAACGTTACGTTTATAAAAGTTCTGATTTGCATACATAAACAAAAAATATCTATAGATATCAAAAATATGTATGCAAGAAAATATTCTCTATGCAATATTAGTGTTGGTTTTTGGACCAAATTAACATTCACCTGTCTATTATACCGAAAGGCTTTAGGGAGAGTTTGTTAATCTGGTCAAACAAATATATCGCTTTCAGTCTCAAAAATAAAACATATTTTTCTATTACAGCGCGTGCCATGCCCCGGCGCGCCTAATCACAGTCGCAGTCGCGACCTAGACCCAAGTGATCACAAGCCGTCACCATTCACCTCCGGGTGTACAAAGAGGCGCTAGCGGCCGGTATGGAGCCGCTCAGCGAGAATGGGCTCTGCCTGTCGGAGCTGGAGCTACACTCGGGCCACTTGCACGAGTCAGTGGCCGCTTCCGTGGGTTCGGCCATCTCCAGCCTCATGGCGCCGCTGCATCATGAGCCACAGCACGCGCCGCTGCACCACGCACCACCTCTGCATCACGAGCCGCTCGAGAAATTAAAACGTGAGAATCACAATTACTTACAGATCTGACACTGACCCCACAGAAGTCAATTCAACAATTATGCTACTTCCCTTACATTGGAACTTATCAGCAATATTGAGGCAGAAATAGGTCAGACAGACTTAAAACCGTCTGTAGTGTGTAAGTACTATTAGGTTACGTGTAGTGTGTAAGTCCCTTAGTATGTAAGAAAATGCAATCATGCTTTTCTGATGAATGAAGTATCGGGATGCCGGACAGCGGGCAGTCGCTCGTTGGCCACGCGGTGCGCCGGCAATACACGATTACCACAGAAAGCCTGTTTTATTTACTTACCAAAGCAAGTGTCTGGTAAACTGGTGACCCCGACGTCACCGACGTCGTTTATCCGTTTTTTAGTTGTAGGTAATTAGTTTAGTATGTGAAGTAAATAGTTATAAATAAATATCAAGTTTGATGGAATTAATTTAATTGAGCCTTCTTATAAAAAATACAGTAGGTAGAAGTTTAATAAAGTCTATGTAGGGGTCGTGGGTTTATTTGGGGCTGTGCACACTATGAACCGCCTTCAGAGTACCACTTAACTGGCCACGCGAGAAGTGGTAGCCCGCAGTCTAGGTGGTGGTGGTCACGTGGGACAGGTCCAGGTTAGTGCTAGATCAGCATAGAGCACCGGTAACAGCCCAGTCCAGAACTTGATCCCTGGAATTCATCAATAGGCTATTTGACAATGCGAAAAATAAAGTGTCAATTACTGTTAACAGTATAAATTAAGAGTTAAAAAATGATTATTTATTAACGTAAGTTGAAAATAATGATTAATTTATTTTAAAATCCGTAAATAAAAATTGCATTTTTTAAACGTTTGTCATGTGACACAAAACGCTTCTGATTGGTCGCGTTTATCATGACGTCACTTGCTTGTAAACATCGTTTGCCTACTTGTGTTGCGCCTAATTGTGGTAGATTATCTCCGTTATATTAAGATTTTCTTTACTATTCATTGTTTTTTTTTTTGTTTATTTGCACTATTTTACAAGTACTTTCAACCATGGACAACGATTTTGTAAAAGCAGACATCAGAAACCTGCCGCAAGTCGGCGCAATCATGGTCGGATTATTTTTCAAAAATAATTCTGACATTTATGTTTCGGAGCTAAAAAAATATAAAACAGCAAAGTAAGTATAATTACACTTTACTGGTAACTTAAATTATATCATAAGAAAGTGAAATAATGATGAACTTCCACAAGAACTTATATAGGTTATAAATAATGTTGTCGGGGATGAAATTTACATACACATTTTGTTCTTCATTATATCTCTATTTAAATACAAGATAAAAACAATTCAAAACATTACAAAAACCCTTGCACTACAATTTCCAATACAACAATCAAAATCTTAATGCCAAACACATTTTCTTTTTCACAACCTACCAAAGACAAAATTTCAACGTCTTTAACAAATAATTAAGTTTGTTTGGCACAATTCCGTGAACATAAACGATAATTTGTTCACGTTACGTCGTCATTCTTTGCCGTTTGACAAATGCAGATCGGGAAGTACCAGCATCACACATTTTTTTAATACGATCTGGCTGGCAATGAAATTTAGAAGGCACAACTTTATTATTTAAAATTATTTTCTGACTGAAACCCATTTTGTAGTGATAATAATTTGCCATTTCATTTTCCATCTGTAACGAACAAACAAGTTTTAGTCGGGATCTTTTGGTGTACTCCTTATTGAAATCATAGGACTCTGTAGCTACAAATTTTAACAAATATTATGGAAAACAGCGGAAATATTCGAAGTGAGTTGCAAGAGACATTCTGTTAAAAACATTAGAAGTAGTATAACCTCAAATCAATAACGAAAATATTAACATTCTGAATGTAATTAATTATTACAAAATATAAATATTATGTTTACTTACATCGAAATGGTCTTCACAAAAGAAAATATTTGTACTATTCGCTATGTCATTATGATCCCTCCGAGAAAGTTGCAACCACTTTCGGCGCACTTCGATATTCTTTGGAACACTTACAAATAGTTTTTCCGGAGTTTTTAACAACGTATTTGTACATTTTGAAACTACACACCATTTGTAACTCATTTTGTTACATAAATCACTGATAAAAAGTAAATCCAATCGCACTTTCGTTTTTTGTTTACAACAAACAAATATATATGCCAGCTGTCTCAGATCAGAATACAGGCAAGTGACGTCACCGACCTCATTGCAGCGCCATATTGTCAAAGTAGCGTTTTGGCGGACTATTCAAATATTGAATTTTTAATTCGATGTTTTTCAGCTAATATATACCAGAATTAAAAATAACAACTTTTACTGGGTTCCTTAGACTCAACTAAATAATATAAAATGGATTTTAAAAACTTGTCAAATAGCCTATTATTGGACGTTTTAGAATTTGTCCAATTCTCTTATATTGACTGCAACATGATTGATGCGAAGTAATGCATGGCGAGTAAGCAGCATAAGATGGTACATTATTAATTAGCGACAGTATTTACAAAAAAAATAAGACAGTATTTTACAAAAATACTGTCTTAAAACCCTCACGTTATAATGATAAGACTCAGCAGTACGCTCCAGGTATAGATAAGGTTGATGCTTTGGAGTGTTAGCCGTACCTGTGCAAATCACTGGTCAAGTCCGTAGGCTCATTCATCTTCAGTCTCATGGCAACCCTGCACGAAAAGCTGAAACAAGAAGCGATGAGGTTTTCTGTTTACCTCAGTAACTAACATTACTGAAGTCAAAGATGTGTCCCTAATGTAGAAATCACTGCATAGTAATATAAAGAAGATAGTACAAAAGAAGTCTCTAGAGTCGTCACAGTTTTCTGGACACCCAGCATTCTGTGACATTATCACACTCTTTAATTAACAGAATTTTTATTAAATGTTTATGTATGTTGTAAAGACTTGCTGTATTAAGAATTCATATTTGGGAATGGCGTTAGTGAGCAATAGGGATCTCTAAGCAATGGTGGGTACAGTCTATATGGAGCGCTAATATATACACTGAAGCCACTTGATGTTTAACTGACTCATCAGTTAAAGTATTGTTGTTTCGAGCCATAAATTAATAAGTTTCGGATAACTGTGTTGACACATTTACTAGCATCTGGCGACTCTTATATCAGAGAGGTTCCGTTAGAAGAAAACCTACCTTCTGCTCGAAAAAATATCTAAGATCCGCTTTAAATATTATATTGCATTAATTGTTGGCGCATCTTTATCAAGCTTTATGATTTAATATCTAGATTTCAAAATTGTCATTGTTCTGCAGTGCCATGTTTAATCTTAATCTCGCCAAATTACTTAATATAATGCAAACATACGAGTAGGATCGTTAATTAGGCATTGAGGATTCGCAACAGCCATAATAAAATTACCAACATTCTTTAAAATTCATTCATAAATGATTTCGAAAGCTTATATAAGTAAACGTTTATCAATAGTATAGAATATCAAACTGTCAACGATAAATAATACCTCATCGCATCGCATATTTTATCTTTATTGCATGTATTAAATTCACAGACTATCAGGATAATAATAATGTAGACACTTTTATAACTATATTACTTTTCAATCGATTATATTCAAAGATACATGGATATTTGTATAAAAAACATCGTGATGGTCATAAAAGGCTTTTATAAATTTTTCTTCCTATAATTTAATTTGCTGAATTGATCTTCCCAATGAAACGAAACAAAGCATTTGCATTAAAACCGTTCTTTGGAGACACAGACACCCAGAGAAGAACTAATCAACCACTCCCTGGGACGGGATTCTGATTATATTGGCATATAAATCCCGTTTTAAACTCCGACGGATAGTAAATAAAATGAAGACTTTTCGTTTTTCATCTCGCTGACGATGTCCTCGAACCGTGCGCGTTGCGACGACAGCGCTGGTTTTATGAAGATATGTGGCGCGCCCCGCGCGGGGATTTACTAAGGGCGAATAAATAAGCATTTTACGCTTTATCGCGATCCCATATTGGCTCCTCGATTGAGATTGAATTTGGATGCTGCAGTATACTATACGATTTGCTTTATTCGGTTGTTGGTAGTCAAATAACTATTTCTTATTGTGCAATACGTTTAACAACGCCATTACAAAAATAATAGAAGTAGTGTAACAGGAACACTGTTATGTGGAATTTATTATTGCGTTTTCTGAAATGAGCTTCATTACTGCAAATGAAAGACTAGACGGAAGCTCATAATTCTACGGTGACAATTAACTCCACGTTGGGCGCCGCCGTAGTCTATAACGGTATTCGATAATGTAGCGAAAGCGCCTTTATTTCTGGTTCATTTTAAGTCCCGCAAAGAAATTTGAGATAATCATATTTATCTATTGTGTGGTACAAACATTAATGAATATTCCTCCTCGTCAATAATTAGTGAGTTCCTCATTACTGAAGACTTTCAATCATTGTAGAATCGTCATAAATGAGAAATAAACTCTACTTCTTTTTTCTTCATAGATCAAGAGAAATTTAAGAGGATTTTCATTCTGCACGTTAGTACAATAGTAACAAAAAACCACATACAGCATACATATATGCTATTATGATGGTCATTTATGTATATGAGTATAAGAACATAAACTTAAAAAAGTTTGTCTTCAATACCACCTAGAGTAGCATAAAGACAGTTTAATAAGTTACCAAAATAACTTGTTTATTTTTTCTCTCAGGAGAGAGAGGCTGAGAATCCTTACATGGAGCACGAAACGTGCCCAGGATACTACCACAACGGCAAGTGATCATGTCGGACTTCACGCCGGCCAGAGCGGTGTGAACAGCGTAACCTACCGACTAAACTCAGCCTTAGCCTTGGCCATAAAGGCCCTACGGTTTGAATGTCAAAATAATATCATTAAAAGACAAGTGTTTTTTACTGTTACTAAAAAGCGCACGTGCTCAGCCAATATTCGATGTCGATGGGTTTATTTACGACGAACGAAAGGCAATCAGGCGCAACCGTGACGTGCAATGTGTCCCGTATACAAAATTAGGGATCATTCACAACGCCCTCGCTCATCTCAACCATTATTTCGTACATGACAGTGACAATTTTACAAACTTTCTGTTTTTTGCGACGCAGGTGTTATCCCTTGCAAATATGAATTGCGGGATATTTATTTTTCAAATTCTATATGGATACATGCTGCCGTTTAATTTCATTATAATGTTCTATTAATTATTTTTTACTGGTAACAGTGTGGATAGAAAAATTGGGAATTCATATTGAAAATAATTAAAATTAAATAATTTTCCAAATGTTCCATATTGCAAATTTTACATATATACTTTGAAAATAGTTAGATTACGGAAGTTTCTAGACAGAACGACTAAACCGAGTTTTGTTTCCTGACTAAAATGAGTTTTATCATTTTGTACTATTAGATTTATTGAATGTTATTGTCCTGTTTTAGCTATCTGTCAAACAATCCGACTGTCGATAATAGTAATGTTTACAACTGTCTTAAATGTTCCAAACATCGCCAGTTTTTATTTTTCTTTTTATAAAAAGTATTAAAAAAACTTAAAACAAAGAATAACATTAGATGACATAATCAACGGCAATATAAGTTAGTTTGTATATTTTATACAATTAGATTATGTTACAATAAGCTTAAAATAAAGTGAGATTTATAAGACATTTCTAAAAACAGTCTGCACCAAGTAATATTTGATTCCCTTGATAATGGGTCACCATTATCTTTGAACATTATAATCACGACAGGTTGCTTTTAATTTTTTTTGTATTTTTGCTAATATGTTATTTTATTTGCCCTACAGCAATAAATTTACATAATTATACAAATTTGCGGGTCATTTACTTTAAAACGTAATGAAAAATTTATTCTTCGAACGGGATATTTACAATCACTTTTGCACGTCAATGATGCTACGGTATTGGTTTACAAGTTCTTGTCCTTACAAGACCTTGTACTGGAAAGAACCAGCAAGGGCTATTTTATTTCTCCCTTTTTTTACAGGGCCGTCAATTGGAAACTGGGCTCAGATAAATAGTCTGAACCCAACTTCCTTTGCAAATTTAATCAAATTCATATTATATCTAAACTAGTTTCATTATTTATTACTACAGTAGCTATTGAGTTATTAAAACTAATCTCAAGCATTGATTTTGTTTAAATAATCCTTAACAGTACTATACAAGATATATATTAAATGTATATCTCTTACTCGTATCACATCAAAAAATATTTGAAACTGGCTAGTGCCAGGGACTGCGTCTGAGCAAGATTAGTATTACGAATAGATTGAAGTGGCGTATTTATTTATGAATTGTATGCCTATATGTTATTCTTATGTATAAGCTATATTATTGCAAAGTTTCATTACAATACATTTAGTAGTTTTTACGTGAAAGAGAAACAAACATGCATACTTACAAACTTTTGCGTTTATAATATGGGATGGCAAGTCGGAAATATAAAGATAGCTCTAACACCCTCAGATTACTCGAGGTCTACCAATACACAAACACAATTACGCTAAATCAACTTATCGTATCGGCGTTCGCAAGACTGTAGACAAATTGCAGCCGGGAGCCGATCTGATAGTTTTCACTGACACATCTACATCGGATTACGCACCCTGAGTTTGGTTGTGCAATTAGTCATGCGACGGGGGACGCTATACGGGCCCGATGCACAGATGAGTGCTCAAAGCTCTATTATAATGATTTTTTAACTTTATAGTTAAGTGTTATTTTAATAATATTTTTTAAATTGAGTGTAACAAATATTATAAAAATATATATAATATTTGTTACACTTACACCAACTTATTTGGTAAAAATAAAACTATTGATAAATAAATATAAATAAATAAAATAAATAAAAAAAATAAAATAAATAAAATAAATAAAATAAATAAAATAAATAAAATAAATATTTGTTACACTTACCAATTAGCCTAGCCCAAACTAAGCTCTTTAAGGCTTGTGCTATGGGATCTAGGGTAACGGATAGACATACATATATTATACATATATAAATAATTGTTATTGAAATATATATCAACAATCATGACTAAGGTACAAATGCTCGCATTCATCACACAAACATCTGCCCCCACTGGGATTCGAACTCGGGATCTCAGAGATATTATATATACAGATACTTAGTTAATTATTTTTTCACACATATAAGTGACATGAATGAAAAACATATTCCTACATATATCTGTAAGAAAATTCTTTCTACTGATCCGAGTTAGGGATAAGTGAATTGTACCGATTACGCATTGTGTGTACTTATATAAACATACTAAATATTATACATAGACATAAATATATACATCTTATTAAAATGCGTATGTATGTAGCATGTAACTAAGTTTTATTTCTTTGTTATTTAATTAATTTATGAGGCATTTATTTGAAACAAAAATCTAACAAAGAACAAATATCCCAACACTGTCTTAATAGAAGTATTATTAAAATAATATTAAACTTAACATCGTAAAGTGGAATTAATGAAGAATTCAGAATGCAGCATCATGCGTTGGTTCAGCTGAAATGTTTATAAACGCATCATAGTTATACCTACTAACATTATAAATGCAACGTTTGTATGGATATGTGTTTGTTACTTTTCACGTAACTCATCAAAATAACACATGGCTACAAATTATAAAGATCTACGTCACACTAATATACGCTACTCGAAATACCTACTAATTCTGCGCAGACGAAGTTTATCATATACTTTAACGCTTGTTTCTCTTTTGTTTTAATAAGTATTTAATAAATTTCATTTGATATTTAAATTGATAAATTCTAAAATTTAGATTTTAAAAGTTAGCTTAAAAATCTATTATAATTTGTGTTGTGTGTGAAGTTTGTTACAATATATAAAAGGAAATGAAAAACGACAGGAAATGAATAAGGTAAGAAATGAAAAGTAGTAAATAACTTTATACAGATTTTGATTATGTGAATATGTAATGATTAATATAAACATTTGTTTCAAGATCAAGTGCAATTCAGATTTGCAATATACACAATTGTGTAAGTACTTTCAGACTTAAGACTTACACTTCATTAGTTTCTAGTAATTTACATATTGTGTTTGTACATTTTTTCGTTGGTAGAGCACCATTCCATGCATCCAGAATGGTGATGCTGGCGTAAACGCAATCATTTGCAATCCATCACCATTGAACAAAAAAGGGCGATCATTTAAAGTCAATTCGAATGAGCCGCCTCACTATCCTGCTTTGTTGTGCCTGTAAAAGAGCTACGTCTCCCTCGCGCCCCAAAAAACAACCCCTCGAGCGCGGCGAAGCATTATATTGCGATGATTAGCCTGCACTTGCCTGGCCCGCCATTGAATTTAAATAGGGGATTAAACTGCTATGGCACATTTTATTTATTAAAGCCCTTTGTACTTACTTCATTAGATGATTGCTGTCGTCCACTTTTGTGATGTTTGAAAAATTGTCTGCTGATGTTTTGTTGATATTTTCGATATTCAGAATGTCCGAGTCATGCTGTAGTTACACGGATTTCCCTATGTTTAATAAGTCATAAAAAACAAAATCTCCAAATAACTTTTACGATGCACTGAAAAAAAACATACTTTATAAACCTATTTATATTCCCAGTTGACTTAGTCCTTTTATAATTTGTACATAAAAATGTAAACACCGCCGAATGGATCTATAATGATCCCGATTAAATTTTAAGAACAAAATCCTAAAACATTTTTCTCGGTCGCTAAATTTGTTCCCTAAAAAGGACTGCGATATTTTTGCACAGTTAAAAAATATATGTTGGGAAAAAGTCCCACCTGCTCTGTATGTGGTGTGGCGCTTATCCGCCGAAGATTGCCCCCATATCCCGAGATTTTTATAAAATAGGCGAAAAACACGTTTCATGGCTTTAATTTTAAATTGAGCAGGTTTAGCGGAATCTTGCTAAAGCCTTCCCTCGTTGATTTTGTCGTCGGAGGTATTTTTTCACCTCAGTGCTAAATCGAGAGGCGATCTTATTAATTCTTTTTTCGAAAAAATTCGGTGAACCAACTAATTATGTTGGGCTTACACGAGCTTATGAAGTGTTCTATGCTTCAAGTGCTTAAATAAAGTTATTCAAGTATCAATTAATTGTACTAAATGTCATGTTCTGTGAAATAATTTTTATTAACATACAAACATACATATATATAATGACGTCTCTTTCCACGTCTCTTTCCACGTCTCTTTCCACGTCTCTTTCCTTTCCATTACACTTTGCCAGTTGCTACAATTCTCACATACATTCCTAGCCTCCTCGAGTTTCATTAATAATTTTATGCACACTCTTGACCTGTTTTGAATTAACTATGTAACAGCCCACAATTTCTTTATCGTCTCATATTTCATTTGTAAGTGATCACAAAGTGAAATTGATGTTGAAACAGTTTTGCGTCTTCGACGGGTGCTGCAAAAGCGGTATGCGGTGGGGTGAATCGCAAGGTATTTGGGTTACATAACCTGAACTGGCTACCAAAATCGACATTTATACAGGCGGTGATGTTGTCAGTACAATATATCCATATTGTACTTTCTAGATTCATGGGCTGTTTAGTGTTTCATCTCGGATGTTATAAGGGAGACATACTACCGGTCTCATTGTCTGCTTTGCTATTTTTATCTTCTCTATAATTTCCGTACAGAAGTATAGCTAGTTATGCGGTTGAAGAATGTAGAGTATTACTTTTATTTATTTTATTTAAAGATACTATAAATTATCTCATTTGAATAACTAAAATTGTAATGCTATAATAGTAGCAAAAACGTTAAACGTGTGTATAATAAAAGTCTAAACAGACGATCAGAGAACAGACCAAACATGTGTAAATCTAGATAAACTGGAGTTAATCATGTCTTGATCCAGTGTATTTCCTGTATAGTTCCTTCGAGTAATCAGCTTATGTAATCTCAGTTCAGTCAAGTATTATATTCTATGTAATAAATTCATTTAATCATAAGTATAATAACTTAGCTTAAATAAATAAATTTGTATTTAAATACATAACAAAATATTATTACAACGAAGCATAAGCTTCGTTGTAATAATAAGTGTATTTATAAAACTAAAAAGTGTACGCAGGTAGTATGTACAAAGTGTGTACTTAAATAATACTTTTAATAATAAACAAAAATGATATGATTAGATATACAAAACTAGAGAAAATATTAGGATTTTGGGGAACAAATTGAGAACAACCTAGAGAAAGAGAACCATGTCAAACCAGTTTTTTTAACGGTGTATAATTTTTGGTATTATACGAGATTTTGTGACATCCTAGCACGGCATATTTCACCTCGATACCTCCATACTCAGTAGAGTATGTGTATATATATATATCCATATAGTACGTCATACTTTAAAACTTACTTATGTAAGGTAGCAACATATCATCATTTGTATGATGACTTTAATCTGCTGTCATCTACATGTTTGCCAATATAATATGTTGTATCAGCTAGATATCGAAATAATAAATCTCTATTATCTCAATACAAAATCAAAAATATTCTTATGATATAAGATTATTGACTGTTAAGGATAACTTAAAAGATAACCTAAAAGTACGACACTTAGGTTTAATTTTAATTACTTTATATTTACGTTGCCAAATGGTAAAAACATTACAGTAAATCAAAAACACCACGAAGTTACAGCTTTTTCTAAGTGATTGTGATATAATGTGAATTCGTTTAAGTTTGTAAAAGAAGTCAAGTTTAGACTATTTATCTCAGGCAATTTTCTAATTGTCTAGTAAAATACGCCACACTAGTTTTTTGGCTGCGTTTTTCCAGTACAAGTTCTCTCTCCGTAGACTTGACGGACACCAATGGCATAGTATCATTGACATGCAGAAGTAATTGTAAAATCCTATTTGAACAATTTTCGAAAACGAAATTCCTATTTGATTTTAATAATAATTTGGTCTTTACATAAGAATTTGCTGTTTTTCGTTTGTACTTCTTACTTTTCATACTTGTTTTATTTATTTATTATCAATAGAAACTATTAATTATTATTTTACACCGCCCCTGCAATGCAATTTATGATCACTATTGAAAGTGGCGCTTTGTTTATTTAAATTGTAAAAATCAATTGCGAAAATAGCACCGATATTTATCGTCAGATTTTGTATCTACTCACCGGGTATTCACCGTGTCCTTTGTTAAATTTAAAATCTATAAATAATTTGATATAATTGAAAGCGTGACTTAATCTGATTATGTACGCGACGAGTTTAAAAACTATATCTACGAGAATAAGCTAAATTACACTCTTATAATGAGGCTGGTAAAAATAATGCGATTTTCAAATATGAAAAAATGACATTTATTAATTTATTTCAAGAAAATATTAATGCCATTTTTGTACATCTAAATAACGAACGATAGTTTCTTCTTCTATATATTGAATTCTTTTTAAAGTGAAAGACGTTGCTATTTATAGTTTTTTATTAGACTTCGTGAGCAATTCCAAACTCTTATAAACATGATACACTTCTAACTCAGCATCTTATCGTCTTGTTCATAGTGTGTATTCAACGCGAGGTAGTTAAATATTTGCCCTGTCGCAAGGAGACGTAGACGGCGAGATAATCGCTATCTGCTGAGGTCCAAATTTGAGAGTACTGGTCTCGACTGAGGAATGTTACTGTTTACTGATGGTTTGACATCCAAATTTAGGGCCCCTCCTCAGTTCTTTGCCAAAAAAAATCTTTTATTACCTAATCCAATGTATGGTTTTAAATTATGGAATGAGGACTAGTGCCTCTTTTGTATACTACGCATTCTGCCGGTCAAGCTTGTAGAAAATGCGTCCGGAATGACGGTATGATGTAAAGATGTAAATTATGTTAACCTAAAACCTACCTAAAATTAATGATTTAAAGATACGAGAAGCCGTTCGCAGTCTTTAAGTCCACAGTTATCTAAATTAAGTATTTATTCTCTAATTATGAATATCCTGAGAGGATCGAAGTTACTTTCAGCACACCAGTTACATCCTATATTTCCAGTTCTATAAAATGTTGTATTTTGAATTCTAGAAAAAAAAGTTGACATGCATATTTATGTTGGTATTAATTTTTTTTTGTAAACATTAAAGTTATATGAGTTAAGGCGAGTTTTTCTTCTATTAAACTAAGTCTGTGGTTACGTAACCACAGACTAGAATTGTCAAAGCTTGTTGAATAATTAAGTGAAAATAATAAAATTTGTTAATTGTATTTATTAGATACATAGTTAAAGGACTTATTTATTATATGTATTATAATGCCAGAAAAAAAATGTTGTTGAGACGAGTTCCCCGGCTACTTATTTTCCGCGACATGACTTATTTGAAAGGGTTAAATAGACAAGCAGACTGCTCATCTGATGGTAAGTGGTTCAAGTCATCTTTATTCGCAACAAATCTATCTAGAAAATATCAAACCACCGTCAAATGAGCAGTATTAATAATATGTTATACTGTTAATATAGCTGTATAGAAAAGATCTCTTGTAATTCCCTAGTTCAGAAATAAGTTCTTAAACTATTAATCTCATTGAGATAAAATTAATTGAGATAAAATATTATTAAAATAAACATTTAAATAAAAACAGAAACATGAAAAAGAATACCAAATTATAATAGTTGCCATTGAATTAGTCAATAACTCCTTAATATTTATATTACAAGACCGTATAAATTTATAAAGAGAGAGAAGCTCTAGACAGATAAATATATTCTCTATCTAGAGCTTTCGGTTAGTGATTGCGGTTTGTCACAAGTAAAATATAAAATAATGTGAAGCAATATTGTATGAAGAAAGCTTATTATTTCTTAGTTCAAAAATAAGCTCTCACAATATAAAACTATTAATTTATTTGCGCTTAAATATTATTAACATAGGCATTCGATTGAAAACAGAAACATATAAATGCCAAACTGTGATAGCTGCGAGTAACACTGGGCAAAAACTCCTTATACTCTTTAACATTCATATTACACGGCCGTATAAATTTTCAAAGAGCGCCGCTTGATATATTTCTCTACCTAGAGCTTTTGCTAAGTAGGTGCGATTTGTCACAAATAAAAACGCGTAGAAAAAACACAGAGACACACTGTCTGTCCGACGCGACTCTACGTCACTATAAACTATTTTTTCCTCGTTTCAAATAACAACAAAAAATGGCAGCCCCTTTTTGCATTTGCTCAACATGGGGTACCGTTGTCACGAGTCGTTGGCTCTGTTTTTTCTGTATCTCCATTTGAATATTGATATCTAATTGAGCAAAGAGTTGCTGGGATCGGGATGAATCATGCATATTTATTTGTGAGTACTAATTGAGCAAAGAGTTGCTGGGATCGGGATGAATCATGCATATTTATTTGTGAGTACTAATTGAGCAAAGAGTTGCTGGGATCGGGATGAATCATGCATATTTATTTGTGAGTACTAATTAGTATTATTGGATTAGTGAAACGGTTTGTGTTATTTTAAAACTAGTGACATTTTTAGTGACTTAGATTAACTATTGGATTACTATGTTTTATTTTCACACGTGATAATTAACAAGTGACAGAACAAGAAAACCACGGAATAATAAATACGAGAATGATCTCCATTATTAGTAGGTAAAGTTACATTAATTATTAATTAATATTGTTACAAAATTGTTTGGATTGAGAT
This sequence comes from Scirpophaga incertulas, assembly GCA_036419045.1. NCBI lineage: Eukaryota > Metazoa > Arthropoda > Insecta > Lepidoptera > Crambidae > Scirpophaga > Scirpophaga incertulas. The sequence continues at coordinate 8,116,100 of CM071627.1, read as the reverse complement.
CCATACGTCCATTAAGCATATAGTTTTTAATGAATTTTCATAAAAATATTAGTCCTTTTGTTTCTGATTACATACAATTATGAAATTAAAATCGATATATCAAGAGTAAACTACTGTTTTCTACACTTAACGATTTCTCCTAATATTGATGGTGACCTTGAGATAGAATTTCGGTGTTACATTTTTGAAGATACATGATTTTCCATAAAAGATAAATACTATTTACAATCTAATAAAGTAAATACAAATCTTGATTAATATCAAGCTTTATAAAGAACTGATGTTTTTCCGCAGAAAAATTTCTATAAATTCTCTGGTATATCGGGTAATGAGCTCTGATCCATGATTAATTGTAATGGTACTTTTTTCTGCTTTTATCTCATACTAAGCATGGATCTTATTACTCATTGACACCATTATGTTATAAGTAACTGTACTTTCCGCACTGACATTTACAGTATATTGCAGGAAAATAGTAACGGGACAGATCACCTATAATTAACCCAAATTAGTATATATCCCTAAAAGCTATCGCTGGTGGCGTTTTTTTAAACCGATAAAACAACCGAACATGTGTACGGTCTATTAAGCTTTGTCATCGACAATTAGTGAGGGCGAGGAGACATAAATTCTGGGAGGCACCAAGACATGTGACACGCATTCTGGACGGCTGTTAACAAATTAAGCCGATTTGTTCTGTTATTCTAATGGGGCGAGGTATGGGAAGTGTTCGCAGAGCATATTTTGACAAAATTTATTGCCACCACGCCTCCCCGCCGGTTCTTTGGGGCGGATGCCGTGACATCTGTCGCGCAACGTGGTCACGCCCTCGCGGTGTCTCATGAATTTTCCGAAAACACCTTTGGCGGCGGCATCGCTTAATGTTTCTGTGAGAGAGTGATCAGATTTTGTTTCCGACTAGCACTATCGAATATCAATCAGCGTAGCTAAATTAAAAAATGAACATCACAAAACGTCATTCCCCCGTAATTGTTGAGTATCGGTTTTCACAGGAAAAATATTACCAAGACCCTCTTGTGATCAAACTTCAGATGTTCACCTTAATAAAGTTTTATGTCACTCGTAATAGCGGCGACTTTGGCAATGAAAATGTAAAATATGACATGTTTCTGATTGTCATCATATCGATAAAATATACTGAAGTAAGATCAATTAATAGTCAACTTATATACAAATAACGGTTTTAATAAATGTATAAAGGATTTCCTATATCGATTCCTAATTGTTGCACCCGAAATCTAAAAGTCAATTAATGACGAAACACAGCATGAAATCGGCAGTGGTGTCAGCAAACAATGCCGTCAGTGCAAACAGGAGTTTACTAAACGCATGATTGATAGTGGCCGACAGATGCCGGTAACCCTTGCCGGTCCATCTGTCACTGCGCTAGGCAAGTTGGTCAATCAGACCCAGATATTGATGTGATGCGACACCTTTTTCTACTGTGCTGTCATTGTGTTTATATGTAAAAGATAATGGTGATAAATTGATACATCTATTAATAAAATAAAAAAAAAACTAAATGTATCTTATGTATAGTACTTACATAAAAAGTTCTGTCAGTTTTACTTACAATGTAACGGGTTAATCTGTTGATATTTCTATTTATGATTTAGTTGAAGATACGTTTGAAAAAATTTACGGACGAATTATATTCCGTTAATATTTTTTGAATCCGTTAACTGTTAATCCAGTAACTATTATTTACCAAAAAAATTTGACGACCTCCATAGTCGAGTGGAGAATACACCGGTTTCAAGGTGTCGCCATCTCTGAGGTCCCGGGTTCGAATCCCGGTGGGGGCAGATGTTTGTGTGATGAATGCCAGCATTTGTACCTTAGTCATGGTTGTTGATATATATTTCAACAAAAATTATTTATATATGTATAATATATGTATGTCTATCCGTTACCCTAGACCCCATTGTACAAGCCTTATAGAGCTTAGTTTGGGCTAGGCTAATTGGTGTAAGTGTAACAAATATTTATATTTATTTATAATTATAATTTATTATTATAATGATTAACTCAGTAACTAATAGGGTACTTCCCTCTATATTAGAATAGATCTAAAAGCATATAACTACGATAGCTTATGCATTAAATAGTCGGAACCATCATGTTTAAGTACATAAAATAACAAAAATAATATAAAAATTAGTTTCAAAGTATTCACTTTTTTAAACTATACGTAAAACAAGAGCGAAACATAGGCTGCCATGTCGTGACGTCATAAGGTACTGTAAACTTATGCGTGTCAATGTCATTATGAATCATAGTACGTATAAAGCCGCAAAACAATAAAAAAAGAAGTTTGTAAGTTGCTTCTTTAATGTAAGAGAACGTTATAAATACGTAAGTTAAATTGAAATCGCACGTGAATCACACTATGGAAAGCAGTTTTGTAAAAGGAGATAGGTAGTACGAATTTACCAAAAATAAATGCATTAATGGTCGGAAAATTTTTGCTGCAATCCTGACTTTTGTTCTGCCGAGTTACGGAGTATTAAACATCGAATGTCAGTATTACTCTTTTATTATTATTCCTTTATTAATTGTTTATATATAAAAGATAATAACTCATTTTTAAATTATGAATATATAAATACATAGCGTCAAACATAGAGCTTTGTTTTATTATTTACATGCCGTATTGACGTTATCGCTACAGAGTAACAACTCGTGCGGCGCATTCGTCAAATTACGCGCGAAAATTTGAAAATATTAAATTTTAATGCAATTTTTATAGTACTTAATGAGTGTATAAAATTTTTATATTTTTAGTATATGGTTTAGTGACACGCAAGGATCAAATTAAGATTCTTTTCAAAAAAGAGATTAATTCCCTATTAATTAATTATGCCCAAAGGTGCTTTTAAATTTATAGGAGGGAGACTATACCAGATTCGTCTGCTTGGGTACGTCGTTTTACTTATTTAAGCAGAGTTCACTTTGATATGTTGAGTGAAGAGTAAGATAGGCAGAAGAAGAAGAGAGAAGAAGAAGAGGTACTGTGACTTTACATTTATGTCACATCTTGGCAACGTACGCTACGGTTTTTGTGGGGATTCCAGATTTACTATGAGTCTCAAAAGAATTACATGTACTATAGGCTAACCACTAAGGTCAGCCTTGTTTGTTACCAATAATATATTGCCATAAAAAGCAAGGCGGATGAACAACGCCTATTTAAAGTTACTGACTGTTTAGTATATAAATGAAACACCATTATCAATAATGTTGTTATGGCGACAACTTTTAAGCTGATTGTAGTTAACTAGGCTACCTCAGAAGCCATTCACCAACAAGACGAGAACTTCTACCTAATAGGATATCGAGTACCGTATCTTCAGATCTGAACAAAGTTGCTCGTAGATCTACAGTCAAGGAATAAAAGGGTATCACTTAAGGTACCTAAACAATGCCCTGGAGCCCGCGCGCGAAGTACCTAAGCGGGAGTGGCACCGACGGATTGTGGCGGCCTGCGCGCGCCAGCGGGCCGTCGGTGCCGTACTCCCGCACCTCGAGGCTTGGCTCCACGGGAAGGAGGAGGTCACCTACCGATTGACTCAGATACTCACCGGGCACGGCTGCTTCGGTGAGTATCTGTGTCGAATAGGACGGGAGGGATCGACACATTGCCACCACTGTGCATCCGACCTTGACTCGGCCCAGCACACGCTGGCGGACTGCCCCGCGTGGGCCTCCGAGCGCCGAGTCTTGGTCGCAGAGATCGGGCGAGATCTGTCTCCGCCGGCATTGATTGCGGCAATGCTGGCGGACGAGGGAGGCTGGAGGGCTGTGGCCTCCTTCTGTGAAGCAGTGATGCTCCAGAAGGAGGCTGCCGAGCGGGGTCGGGAGATGGCCGATCCCGCTCGAAGGAGGCGGCGCCGGGCTCAGTAGCACAGCTGCGGCGCCGCCGCGGGTCGCCGGCGGGCGCGAGGAAGTCGCGACCGCTACGGCGACCCGGGATGGACCACGCCCCTTCCGTGGCCGGGGGGCGTCGTCGGTGGAGGAGACGGGGGAGGTAGTAAGCCTCCCCCGAGGAGGGCTCCCCTGTGTCGACGGGGGAGCGGAGGCTGGGGGTTCCCGGAAGGAGCTTGATGTTCCCGGGGGCTCCCTACATGCCTGAGGAAGGCCATCCCTGAGGTTTTTAGTGGGTAGGCCTCCCCCTTCTGGGGAGGAGAGCCCCACATAACCGCCGGCTCGCCACAGCCGGGGTATGCAATTTAATGCATTTACCTCAGGGGAACAAAAAAAAAAAAAAGGTACCTAAACAATGCGTAATTGTTAGAATGTGTCGTCACTATAATAAGCTCGTCAAGTATCAAGTGACTTTATTACCTGGTTATAAATTCTAATGTTTTTCTTTTCTTGTTTCATTCAATCCTGTAATGGTTGATGCATTGTTATCACGTTTCTAACCAATCGGCTTAGTTAATCGTTCTAATTAGCCGTTTTTAGATGTTGAGTTCAATCTATATTTAGGTTTAATTTTGTTTAAATTGGATGCAGCAATTTTGTACTTATTAAATAAATTAAAAAATGACGGTTCAAATGTAACGTAAAGCTGCCGATATTACTTTGTTAAGAAAAGACGCCGAAATACATAGCTAATAATATTATTGGTTAGTGGAGAAATCTTCGCTCGCTGTCACCTTCTGCTATTTATTATCATTAGTTTGTGTTAGCGTCCCCTTTGTGAAATATTAAATACAAACGTTCAATGAAATAAAATAAATTCGTATAAACACGAAGGTTTGATGTGTTCCCAAAATAATGTCCCCGTCGTACACGATATTACTTTTCGTTTATTCTCATTTTATTCGACGTCGTAAAAGGGAAGAGTAACGGTTGTTAAAGAGTAGGGCATTGTACACGCGGTGATAAATCTTTTTATTTATGACAAATCGTTGTCTGCTTACTGTGACAGGGCCTAGGACAAATAGCGACATAATAGCCACGATGGCCAAACACCAACATTGCACTTTGTAAACACAGATACAATGAAACTGCTCTGCTCTCGGTTTGGGAATACACAAAATGTCGTATTGTGCACTGTAATAATTTATTGTTTAGGGTCTGTCTGTCTAAACTTAATAATGCAATATTAAAACATGTTCTGCGCAGTTTACTCTATTTATGTTTTCTTATTCGGTAGGAACGTGTTTGAACGAGCACAAATTATTTCTACCTTAATACAAACAAGTGCTGTGATTCACTGAGTTCTTTGCTCGTTATCATCAAAATTAAATTACTCTCGGCAAATATACGTGGACAGATAACTTTGATTATAGTGATGATTCTCATTGTTTATGGCAATATTTTAAAAATACGTTAATTAAAAACATTATTCGGCTGATAATAGTTTATATACTCTACTAAACACGTCTTAGTTGTGAAAATGTTAGTTACTTTTAAATATATTATAAACAAACAGCACTTATGACACATATATGTATATAGATATAAAAGAATCATATATTTGGCAAAGTTATAATTACAAATATACAAATATAGTATAAGTATGAATTAATTTAAAACATATTTATATCAGATGTATATGTTACCGGCCAAACCCGATTTCGGGACAAACCAATTTTGCCTAAGCTAAACTAGTTCTTCCTATAGGCGATAGGATAAACCAGCTTAGGCTAGTCCAAACTAATTTATCCTAAGTTCGATAGAATAGACCAGTTTAGGCTAGGCCAAACTAGTTGATCCTGATATAAATACGCACACCCTAGGATAAACTGGTATGGTCTAGTCTAAATATTATAGTACATTTAGAAAGTAAAAATAAATAGATAAACTGAATAAAATAATCGGTAATTGAAACAATAATAATAATAATTAAACTAGAAAGATTCGTCGTTATGAATAATTGGTAATACGAACAATTATACTATAACAAATAATACTGTTTTTTTAATAGGAGCAATAATCATATTATGTTTTCTTGCCAAGAAAGCAATGATACTCTGCAATTCTAAGTGTCACCAAAGCAAACCATGTAAAAATAAATAACAATTTTAATAATTGACATAATATGATTAGCATAATAATTGACATATAGCCTAAACTGGCTTATTCTATCGCCTATAGGAAGAACTAGCTTAGCCTAGGCATAACTGGCTTGTCCTGAAATCGGATTTGACCGGTAACATACATATGAAACACTAGCATGACTTCATCTGCGCAGGATTAGTATTTCGAGTAGCTTATATTAGCGTGCGGCGTATATCTATAGGAAGAACTAGTTTAGCCTAGGCATAACTGGTTTGTCCTGAAATCGGGTTTGGCCGGTAACATACATATGAAACACTAGCATGACTTCATCTGCGCAGGATTAGTATTTCGAGTAGCTTATATTAGCGTGCGGCGTATATCTATAGGAAGAACTAGTTTAGCCTAGGCATAACTGGTTTGTCCTGAAATCGGGTTTGGCCGGTAACATACATATGAAACACTAGCATGACTTCATCTGCGCAGGATTAGTATTTCGAGTAGCTTATATTAGCGTGGCGTATATCTTTACAAATTTAGCCAATGTATTATTCTGATATAATTATATGCTATATTATTGTAGTTTTATCAAAATCGCTTCAGTAGTTTTTATGTGAAAGTAAAACAAACATCCATCAATTCCAACATTATAATATTAGTCGGGTGAATTGAGACGCCAATTTAAAACCCAAAAAAAAGTAGAAGAATCTCCTACTTAACTACAAGTAAAATAAAATAATTCTAAATTTTAAATCCAATTCATTAGTCTACAGTGTAACGAACTTATTTGACGCTTTGATGGTGTTATTTTTGTTCATCTTACCCATCCCATCTTATCTATTTTTTTTTCATGAGTACATTACTATTTGAAAATATTAACTGGTTTGTCAATAACTGACATACTGTTTAATGTCATATCTTGGTAAGCTACACGTGTTACACGTACTTCTGTCATTGAGGTCAGAGTTCACATATCACGTGATATTATGATGTTGGTAACAATGGTGGCGCTGCATATGTGACTCTGTCTCTTCGAATTCGAATCTCATTAGAAATTGGGTACAAAGGCCTTACTTACCATGACCACCTAGAGCAGGGTTAAAATAATCTTGATACAGAGATATCTTTCGTACAGCGTCTAGCGCCATCTCGCTTGCACTACGGTTTTATTAAGCTCATGGATGTAGGCTTACTCCTACAGGTGCATTATTTTTTATTGTTTACATAACGGAAGTCCTATAGCTTGCAACTTCTTTGCTAATAGCAACATTCTGTAGCATTAAAAAATTAAATAACTATTAATATAAATGAATTTCACATATTATATCACAGTTATTAAGTTAGTAAGATTTAATGACTAAGTAATAAATATTAATACCATGATAGTAACATATAAAAAAAAATTGTTATCATGTTATAATTACTACTATACATAATGTTGTAGAAATAAGAAATAGTATCACTCCCGTTTTCTTATTTATATACTATAACTGTTCTCTGCAATTGTCAGGACTATGTATAAAAATAATTTGGAAAGTGGCTTCAAACAGAATCTAAGTAGTAAAGTCCAAAGCTTTCTTAACACCGTTTTTCAGTATACAGAATAATACGCGAAACACCTTAAACGACTTTATGCATTATATCAATAAATAAAACTACAAATTTCTTTGTAATTTACATGCGCCTTTTCCTCGCCAAGCATCCTTTGTTCTGTTTCTCAATTCTGTCAGTTCCACTTTTATTTTTAAATATGTCAATTAAAAGAAAAGTTTTTATGCAGTCGGAATGATGCAGTGTAAATGAAGTTGTATATATATTTTGTTATATTTTGTTGTTAAGTTACTTGGTTAGGTTTTACCGGAGGGAGGCTACATCAAGGTCGTTTGTTTATGTAACCCTGTCTTACCTATTTCTGTTGCAAAATAACAGTATTCTTATTGCTATATTTCAGTTTGAAGGATCAGATAAGAAATTAAATTACTGGGTACCGTGCCTTTATATTTTATTGCACAAGTTGATACGTTGTGGTTCATGAGGGTTGCTGATTTACTTCCAATCTCAAAGGAACAGATGTTTTGTAGGTGACTGTGATCGCTTAACATCAGGAGACTAATTACGTATCTGTGTTTCTATCAAAGGAGGATGGCCATTTTGGGCCACGAGCGAACAGAGACGATACCTATAGTAAAATGTAGGTCTTATCATGTTATGCATGCCGCAATTTTGTCCTTAAAAATCACTCTTTGACTTAGTTATGGTACAATTATATAGTACTATAAAATCTGCTTGAAAATGTGAAGTTTCTTGAAGTTTCCTAAATGGATACTAAATGAAATTGACAGATATTGTATTGAACTTTTTAGTTATCATTTAATCTAATGTTTCTTCCTCTGATTACACCAGGAAATTAGCCAAACGATGCTTGTTACCACCACAAGGAGGTGCCCTGAGTGCAGAAAAGAAGTTTCCCTAGGTATAACTGTTTTCACTCCAAATGACCAAAATCCTTGTTTGTCACGAAGAATCTTAATCATGTACATAACTTTCATTTGTGTTCGCTCATGGCCCAGATATCCATATAAAATGCGGATGGTCCTTTTGATTTAAACTAACGGAAAGTATATTACATTGCTGCTTTTGTAAATTAATCTTTATAAAGAGCAATAGAGATACTCATACATAATCAAGCTACTGGTGGGCAGTTTCCTTGTTTGTTGATATTTGAAAATGTGAAGTTTTTTTTCTGGAAGTTTACTTTTACTTTCATGCATTTAAATATTATTTGAAACTTTTATTATTTCCCCCTTATTGAATAATCCGATATTTTGTGGGTGAAGGAATGACAGAATGAAAATGCGACAGACGCCAACTAAACCCCGCCGTCTGCTTCCACAGCTAATGCGTTTCACCCTCGAACCTATCTGGGGCTATAACTCCGTAATCACCATAAAATCTGTATCACCACACTAATATATTTATGACGTTGTCGCCCGCTTATATTTATGCAAATTGAAAATGCACGGAATGGCACCGTTAACCGGTGGCCCCTAATCCGCGGAGATGGAATAGTTGATGATACGTTTTATAATTATCTTTTCTTTATTTAGTGCCCGTGTACTGTGAGCGTAAACATTTTTTGGTTTTCATGTGTTAGTCCGTAATGTGT